>JANZXR010000170.1:7965272-7981530 GCA_027575705.1 Erythroxylum echinodendron | reverse complement strand
TAGTAATAATTAATTTTAATTAATTAAATATATAATATATTTAATTGATAGTAAATTAAATAATATATTTTTTGTTTAATGTTTTAATTCCATTTGGTTGTCTCCTTATCACAAACTCCGGTTGTAAATTATAATATTTGAGAGTTAAGGATATTTATTGTTCTTTTTATTTATGTTTTGTGTAATTATTATGTATTATATAATGAAAATTGAAATTATAATATTTTAAACACTTTATATTGTTCTTAATTTTATATTTGTATGATAGTAATTGTCTTTTTTTATATAAATTGTGGTTATTATTTATATGCGACATATCTGAAAATTATTGTTATTTCATATTAATTTTAATTATTATTTATTATTTTGATTTTTGGAGACAGGGTTAAAAATAAACCGTACAACTGTACAATATGACAATGGATTATTTTGTAATTTTTAAAAAATTTAGGGACTATTTCATAAATTTAAAAAATTATCGAAACGGTATCCTGTATTGATCGGTATCGATATAGTACCATACCAAAACCCAATTTGGTACCAAATCCGGTGCAATATTTATAACATTGGAATTTAGAGTTTCTCTTTGTTTTCTTTAGGAAATTTCCAGAAATTAGGGTTAAAACTAAATAAGCTTTTACTCTTTTGAATGTGGCATTTAGAAAACTAGTAACATGGCCACATTGTACGTTTTAATGACACGTGTAAATAACGTATTAATTTTTATTCAAAAAAGTCTTAAATTAAGCATAATCATAAAATTTTAAACTTTCTTTAAGCAAATTATAAATTTAAGTCCTAAACTGATCAACTAAAAAATGATTAAGGCTGCGTTTGGATTTGTGGTACGGTGGAAATAAATACTTATTCAACTCAGTTTTTAAATGTAGTCATATGTTTAGATCTGAGGTAAACAACCAAAGGTTGGAGAAAAATGTGGTGCCACCGCAGAAATCAATAAGCAGAAAGAGAGTTGCAGTAGGAAACTGCTTCTGCGATAGAAATTTTACTTTCCATTAATAACCTTCACTATAAGTATTATTTTACATTATACTTTTAATTAATATGACTAATAATATATTTTTATGAAATATTTTGTTTACTAAATTTATTTTATTTATATTTTCTTATTTTAATTTAATATTTTCTTATTTATAATTTTAAATTTATATGACTAATAATATATTTTTTAATTATTTGTGCAAAAATTAATAATTTATTAAATCAATTAACTTTTTAGTCATTTTATCTCCGCAACCGCAACCGCAACCGTACTTGCCAAATACCTATTTTCACATTTTAACAGTTACCAAAACAGCAATCTCAAATACATAAATACTTATTGAGAATAAACACTTATTATTTAACAAATTAATTTCAGCAAGTTGTTAACTGTAATCACTCTCACAGTCTAAGCCTAAGTCTCAATTTAAGCTTTTAGCTTAATACGGGGAGTGTCATCTCACCCTTAGATCATGACGCTTTTTGGGCTTCGGCTGTATAATCGCGTCATGCATTTAAATTTCTGGTTTATAATAGCAGTATTGGTAATTATGATCACAACGGAATTTAAACTTGTTTCGATCCAAATCCATCCAACCTTATAAATAATAAAGTAGGCCAATGTTCAATAAAACCTGAATACAACGTAAAATTTACTGGACTCAGTTAAGCCTGACCAAACACTATCATTATCAAGTCCACTGTTGGTCCTTCACAAGAAAAACGTTCATGGACAGCCAAGGAGAGAGTACCCCATGAGATATTCAAAATAGAAAGAAGATTGTGAATCATGAATAAGGGTTATACGATTGGTGTCCTTGCAAGTGCTGATAAGCATGTTTAGTCAATAATTACGACATTGAATTATTCATCTCAACCAGATTTTTGAGTTATAAAACTGTGTCCAATTTGTTTAAGCATTCCGCGTAGAGCGTTGCGTACGAAGCCGTCGTTGGACACTATCAATGGCGCGTATTGACTACGTAAAACAAAAAATGCACTGTTTTCCCTCGACTTATCAGCCTCTGTACAAGCACATTTGTATATAAATATATATATATAGGAGTGATCTCCGTTAAAACTCACACAACCACACAGACCAGATTTCTGGGATTTACTAGCTATCAACAGAAAATCTTCGTCAGTTTCAATAATAAGCAATCATCATGAACCCACCTCCATTCCATCATCAACAGGAGGCTTCTTGGTCCTCCGGCCTTTGTGACTGCTTTTCTGATATGCACACTTGTAAGTCCTTAGCAAACATAAAGACTCGAATATGATGAAGGAGCAAGGTTTAGTTGTCAGTGGTTCCATGTTCGAAAATGCTTTTCCATTTGTTTAGATACTAAGTTCTTGGTATAATTACAGGTTGCCTGACTTGGTGGTGCCCGTGTATCACTTTTGGAAGGATAGCTGAGATTGTCGACAAAGGAACAACACGTTAGTATACAGTTCAGCTCACGTTTGATATTCATGAATATCTGAAACTAAAAGACCCTGATAGGAGGTGGCTGTAACATGTGTGCCTTTACTTTGCAATGCAGCTTGTTCCGCAAGTGGATCAATCTATTGCCTGCTCGCCTCTATCACCGGTTGCGCCTGCCTTTACTCATGCATATATCGCTCTAAAATGAGGAAAGACTACATACTAAAGGAGAGTCCTTGTAACGACTGCCTGGTCCACTGGTGTTGCGAGACCTGTGCCCTCTGTCAAGAGTACAGAGAACTCAAAAACCGTGGCTTTGATATGCCCCTTGGTAAATCCTCTATATAATCACCAATATTTCTGTCCTCCAATTGCATGCAAAAACTATGCATAGGCTGAAAATGCCTGCAGTATCCAGTCTTTAATACTGCATCTGCCACCTTTTTCTCAAAAGTTGCATGCAATATTTAACTCTTATAAAAAAATTTCTTTCATGCAGTGTCAAGTTGAATTTTGCGTTTTTACTGGATTTGAAATCGATGCTAAGAACATGTTCAACATAAATGTTCAAATTGTTGGACAATATTCAAGAATGATTAACGTATATTAACCAGAACTGGAAAAACTAAAGTTTATACTATTGAAACTGCACAGGTTGGGAGGGAAATGTGCAAACTCATGGAGTAGGAATCATGGCTCCACCACCAATGCAGGTGTTTGGAGGAACACGATGAGGAAATAAAATGAAGGATTGATCTGCTACAAATACTAGAAGTCTTCCAAGCTATACATGCATTTCGTTTCTCAATTATATATTTTACCTTTATTAATTTATGTACACAAAAAGTTGGAGTGTTTACGTCATCGTAATATTCGTGTTTGTAATTGTCTTGTACTATGACTTGTGCAATATTGACGTTATTGTCGCACACCGATTGTTGTGTTCGTGTTTGTAATTGACTAATAAGATGACATGTCGGATACGGAAGTAATTGCTCTTTTTGTGCCTGGAATTGTCTTCTAAGGTGTACCATGAATATAGCCACTAGGAAAAAGAAAAGAAAGAACTCCAAAAATATAGCTACATATAGCCAGTCTCATAATTAGTCTAAATTGAAAAGATACTGCAATACTTGATTATAGGACGACATTGGCTGGAGAAATTCTTGCTAATAACAGCTTGTAGGTGGAGCAGATGCATATTGCCTGTCCACAACCTCAATTAGCTTGTTGGCTATGGCACTAGCATAAAGACTAGATCCCTCATATATCTGCCACAACAAAAAGTACAAATGTTCCATCAAGGCCATTGTTACATCTTCTACTTTAGGCAAACTATAACCACGGACTGAATATATGGATAAAGAAAAGGCAACAAATTACCAACCTTGGTATTGAACAAGAAGCTGTAGTGATCACCAATGTGGCCACCTGCAACATGGTGGAGATCCAACCGGAGCTCATCAAGGACCTTGGACACGAACAGCAAGCAATTGATCTTCTTTCGTTGAACTACTTTGATGGTGACTTCATCTTCAACAATTCTGACATCTACCTCAGTATCCTTAGACTTCCTCTGAAGCCATGAACTCCTTAACGATCCATTGAAGGATTGCTGTGAATCTCCAACAGGGTTCATGCAAGTAATTACAGAGCTATCAACGTCCTCTGTAGTATCCTCTTCAGTCTTGTGCCTCTTGGTCCTTTCTCTGCTGTATCTCTTTTTCTCAACCAGTAATTTCAACTCACTAACAGTTCTGAGTAGCTCTTTTATATATTCAATCGCATCTCTCACCACAGATGCTCTATCACTCTTCCGGAAACAAATATGAAACGGTGAGGGCAATAATGAACAAACAAAAAGAACTTACATATCCCTATAAAATCGCATTTGAAATATGCAAGTAACTGAGAAAGTACTTAAAAGGAGGTACCTTGGTAGGATTAGGAACTAAATTCCTCAAGACCGTATACTTATCATTCATGTGTTTTCTTCTCTGATGCTCGGTAACAAAATGCTTGATTCCTTTTCCACCTTTTCTACCTTTACCTGAAAAAGCTTCTTCCCTAGAGAACTCCAGGACTCCATCGTCAAATTGTTGAGAACCATCAGCATCATGGTAAAGACTTCCTGGTCCAGTTCCATCTCTGATCAGCTCTTCCCCGCCACCGAAAAAAGAACCGCCCTGCGACTGTGTCAAGGTGTAGCCATTTGGTTGTAGGGACTGAAACAACTCCCTAAATGAAGGAGCTGGTTGTGGTGGAAGGTTCAAATGGAGAAGATGGTCGTAGAGAACAGACGATGAAGAGCTAGAGTCCGCGACCGCAAGGTGATCACCCATCAAGCCCAAGGAAGGTCTGGATGAATTTGGATGCAAAGAAGAAGCAGAACATCTTGGCAAGTGCAAGAGATTGATAAGGTCTGGTGTAGGAGTGTAGGGCGGTTCTTGCATTGAAGAAAGATTGAAGCTTTGGTGGATGCTTCCAGTACTACTGTCTTGCATTTCTTGAATGTTGTTAGGGTCCCAGTTGGAGTGTTCATAGGAGAGTGTTTGATGATTTGGGGAGTCCTGCATGAGATGTGCATTGAAGGCTAGTTGATGCTGGAGTTGGATGGAAAGCTCCTCTGCTGAGACCCTGAGATTTTCTTCGAAATTGTTATGGTTACCATGGGTGGTTCCGACGGCCATAAGTGGCGGCAACGGAGGCGGCAGACCTTGGCAGAGTTCACCGTCGACGCCTTCTTGAATGGTGAGAGGAATTTGGGGATCAAAGCATCCAGCTTCTTCATACATCTTGACCATCATTTTCTTTGTTCCTTTGGATACCAAGTGGAAAAGCACACGTCTATGGTCTTACAAAGAAGAAAGTTTTAAGTACCTAAAGACTAGGAAATATCAGTTGAAGAAACAAAAAAAAAGGTACGTTAGAGTGAAACCAATTGCGGAGGGTTGGAGATGCATGAATTATGTATGACCAGAGAAGAAATAAGATCGTTATGGGATGATTTGCTGGCATTCCTATCCACTCCATTGCGTTTTTCATAATACGTGTTTAAATAATCAAAATGATTTATTTTAAATAGTTAATGAACACAAATTTATGATAAGTCAATTAAACAGTGCTCAATAATTACGATTTGTATTGAATATGAATTTTGGACATTTATTTTATCCCTTTTTTCCTTTATGATGGATTTATCTTTAATTCCATATAAGGAATTACGATCCCAAGTTACCATAATTTGGCTATATTAGGGATTTTTAATTTTCATTTTTTATAATTACGAGTTGACGGTTAATTAGGAGGGTAGAGCAATCACGCATTTGGCTTTTTGTTTACGTCAGAGAAGGGTAGCTTTTGGGAGAAAAATACCACCTTATCAAAAGTAAATATTATTATGCCTAATGAAGCTTTCAAGCTACAAGCCGAAACTAACCCTGACGCTCGCTCTTCGACAACAGAAAGAAGATGATGCTTGGTAATAGTAGTAGTCTAAAAAGGGAAGCATCTTCCTATGCAATTCATGCGATGCGTGTGATCCCATTCGGATTAGAAAACACGAAGACCTTCCTTCTTCTAGTTTGTTTCTAGTCATGTAGTTTGTATGCATTACCTTTAATGTTAATAAATTAGTTTGTAACAAATTCTCATAATTATACTGATTTCCTATTTGAATCCTTTTACTGTAAGTGTTTAATTTACTAAATTGTTCTCACTAAAACACTAAGTATGAATCAAATTTTCTTAGATATATTACTTCCTAACAAAAAGTTGGCGATAATGAGTAAAAACAAAATTCTGTGTGTAACAAATTAGATAGGAGGTAAATTATTTATTTCATTCTACCTCCTCTCTTCTACTCTTAAATCAGCCACTGGAGATTATTTTTGAGAAGGAAGACGCATAATATTAAGATAAACATTTAGTAAAATTTTAAAAATTAATTAGCGGTGGATAAGAATATGGGATCGGCACTGGTATCATATTGAACGAAAAGATTTTTAAGTAAAGTAGTTTCAATGTTAAGTGTGGGGTAGGCACTAAACTTGTGACATGAATTTTTGTGACAAGCAAAAATAAAGTTTTAGTGTTGTTAAACTATTTATGAAAATAGAGTTTCAACGATATTAAGCATATGTAAAAATAAGGCTTCATTGTACTTAAACTTTTTACATGTAACTTCGAGTTATAAATACCTTGATAAGAGTTTTGTAAAATAGGGAGATTGAGAAGGTTGTTATTACACTTCTCCTTATATCATCTTTCTTATAGTAATAAAATAAATATATCTCCTTACTCGTAGACGTAAGTCACATATTGGTCAAATCATTGATACTTTTTATTTTCTTCCTATATTGCTTCCGTTTGCTCAACAATTAGTATTAGAGCATAGGTTTTGATGTCAAGATGTCTCTTCATAAGTTTGATATTGAAAAATTCAATAGATTGAATAATTGTACTCTATGGAAAGTGAAGATGAACGTCGTTGTTATTCAATATAGATGCGCAATAGTGTTAAAAAAAGAAGGAAAAGCTACCAAAGAATTTAAGAGCATTCGATAAGGAAGAGATTATGTCAACGGTGCACAATGCAATACTATGGAAGTTGGGCAATGAGGTCCTCAGAATTGTGGTTGGTGAAATAACCACTGCTTTATAATAGAAACAATTTAAAATTATAAAAAATCACCTAGGAATCATTTTTATACCTTGAAGATAATAGAAAGTATAGAGGCAAAAGTTCATAGTGATAGTTTTAATTGGATTATCTAGAAATTACAAGGTATTGGGATTAAAATTGAGGATGGGGATCAAGGTATAATCCTTTTATGTTCCCTTTCTAATTTATATGAGAAATTTATTAATACCATATTGCAGGGTAAAGACATAATTTTTGTCAGTGATAAACAATTTTTGTTAGTGATGTTAAGGATATTTTGCAATCTAAGGAATTGAAAAAAAGTTATATGACATACATGAAGGTGGATCAGATATAGGTCTAGTTGTTAGGAGAGGAAAGAACAAAGAAAAGGGTTTATTACAAAAAAAAACTCAAACTTTACTCAATTTTACCATTATAATTCAAATGTTAAAAAATGACAATTAAATACTTAAACTTTCAACTTTTTTCAAATATAGCTCAGTGTTAGTATCTTCTAAAGTTGCTAATGCAGAAAGCCACGTAAGACATAAATTTAAACACATTTGATAACAACTGGATTTAATTTTACACATCAAACTTAATTTGAGAACTTATGTCTCTATCCTTTATAGATACATCAACAGACATGGACTCTGACGCAATAGATGAAGAAGAATCCCTGAAATTTTAGGGCTTAAAGGTGGCAATGAGTTAAAAGAGAAGCAAACCGTCGATTACAACAAAGGCCACGAATGACTCAGTAAATTTTATGAACCCATTTGTTGATTCATTGACCTAGACACTAGGATTTAAAAATACAACAAAATGGGTGGCATATCCCTATTTCAACATTGAAATTTTGACCAAAATGTCTAGGACCCATTTGAGTTTGACTCAACTGTCAGATATCAAGTTGGTTCATCAATAGAAATGGTTACTTTGGAACGCCAAACTACGATTACATAGTAGCAAACGAAGATTGAATCTTTTGCATAACTTTACTATTAGCTTCTTCAGTATCACCCATTGCACAACTACAAACCTCAATTTAAGCTTAGATCACCTCACCTTTCACCAAAATCCAATAAACAAAATAGATTAAACAAAAAACCCACCAAGAATCTTTAACTAGCAAACATAACCATCAAAAGAAATGAGCATAAAGGAACATAAATGAAGAAAAGCAAAGATCTTTCACCATTGAAAAACCAAGATAACATTTTGCTTTAACCATACTGGTTATTTTCAAACAAAAGGTCATCCTCCAGACCAACCTAGTATTTGATTTTTCACTTCAATCCCTCCTCACCCTACTTTTAACTTTACCAATTTGAGATGAAAATGGCAAGATCAAGTTGAAGCAGTAGTGCCCATCAAGATTGAGCATCCTCTTCACTTCCCTAAGTCCAAGTTTTTAGTTTGTTAAATGTAAGAATACTAACTATGTGTCTCTCACTCACTAACAAATAATACTACAAAAGATTACCTATCTTCGTCTTCCTCCTCTTCTTCTTCATCATCATTGTTCTCAAAGGAAGAGTAGAAGACGAAAGATAGAGGGTCACAACAGAGAAAGGGTCATGAGACACCTTCTTTAGAGTTTGATTCCCAAATTAATTACGGTTTTTACCCTTATCTTTCAATTTTTAATTTTCTTAATTTCATTTAATTATTTAAATCAAGTCTAATATATAAAATCTAACCTAACTATAATCATATGTGTTTAAATTTATGTCTAACGTGGCTTGTTGATTTAGTGAAGTTAAAAGAAATACTAACGTCAGGCTAGATTTTTAAAAAATTAAAAGTTTGAATATTTAATTGTCACTTTTTAAAGTTAGGCTTATAATTGAAAATTTGAGTAAGTTTAGGATTTTTTTATAATTAATCCCAAAGAAAAGAAAATTAGACATAGAAGTAAGTCACTATCCAAATCAAGCACTAAAGTTGTTTGATGCTTTAACTTTAAAGAAAAATAATACTTTAAGAGGTACTATCTATAGTGAAAGAATGGAAATTAGACAAAAAGGAAACAGATGGAAAAGTAAATGTTACTGTAGTTTAGGAGAGTTCTCATGAAGAGGATGAAAAATGCAATAATGTTTTAATTATGAGTAATTTTGATTTTACAAATTGGTAGGTAATAAACACTAGAAGGTCTTACCATATGACTTTTAATAAGGAATTGTTATATTATTTTAAAGAATAAATGGTACTTTGATATTAGGTAAGAATGGAGATTTCACTATTAAAGGCAGTAGTGCAATGTAGATCAAAATATACGATAGAATTGTTAGAACATTAGATATATGGAAATTTCCAGAGCTTCAAAAGAATCTAATTTTTGTGGGTACTTTTAATAGTCAAGAGTATAAGTTTTTGGTAATGATAGATAGCTTAAGGTGGTAAATAATGTGTTGACTATGATGAAAGGAAAATTATAATATCATAGGAAAATTATAATATGAGATATATGTCTTAATAGGAAAGAAAAGTGAAGGTTGACAATTGTGTTGTTGGATCACATAATGGATTCAAGTATCGACACCAAGCTCTCAACCATAACTCTTGATAACTATAGCATAATTAATAGGAGACAGAAAATAAATTTGTCATATTGTGTCAAATTCGCATTGAAGAACAAGTTACGATTTAAGAGCTTGTTGATTGGTGAAAGCTTATTCCATATACGTTGTTTTATGCATATCATGAATTTGATTGTGAATGATGGGTTGAGGTAATAAAGGAAGTAAAAGAGTCGATTTACAATAGCATAACATATTGGAGTTTAACACCAAAGCGATGGGAGTTAGTTAAAGCCCTTTGTGCGAAGTAGGAGATATTTTTTAATGCTACGAAGTTGTTCTAAGTAACAAAATATCTAATTTTGTACATTTTCTTTAGGATACGTGAGATTAAGGAAGCCTTTCTAGCTCGATATTTGATTCTAATAAGGTGATCCAAGTCATAACATAGTAAATGACGGAGAAACTCCATTCTTATTGGTATATGTTTAGATAAACTATGACAATCATTTATGTGTTTAACTATGATATAAGATGGAGGGACTATATTTTTCTTATCAAAATTTGTATAGTGATCAGACTGATAAATGTGTTAATTTCATTAAATAATTATAATATGATTTCTTTAATTATTATTAATTAAGATTGGACAAAGATTAGGATCTCAGTAGTTTAATATTAGCTTCAACTTGTCTAGTGTTCATAAGATTGTTGTGAGTCCTGAATTTACATAATTCATTAAAGAAAAAAAAAGGCTAAGACTTCTTATAGTAGGATAGAGTTAAAAAACTATTTGAAGGTGGCTGTTGTCATCGAAGTTAAAAATGTGTGGCTTCATGTATTTATATGTTAGATGACACATAGAATTGCTTTTCTGATTATGCAAGCAATTGCATGACACCTTTTGGTAATTCCAGTCTCTACTATCACTTTAAAGTTTGGTTGTAGTATTAGTGATTGGATAGTTAGTCCTCATCACGCTTAGCTTCATCCTAATAATATGGAAGCCCTTATATGTGCCTGAAGTTAGTTAGATGACAAAGATATTTAATGTAAACTCTATTCTTTATGATATATTAGTTTTGTTTACCTTAATAATTTTAAGAACCATATATTATATTGCCTTTTTTTTATATTGATACAGGTATTAAGACCAGTCTTCCAACTAAAAATTTCTTTGAACAAATATTTGATAATTAAGGTATATTCGATTTTTAACTATCATGTGTTAAGTATTCATTTAGTATAATTGTTACATACTCGGGCATAATTTGCACATTAATATTTCTATATATTGATGAAGTGATGTGAACTATTGACGATCTTGATTATAATGATTAGCTAGCCCCTTTCCTCTATTATCGTTTGTTTTATTTAATGTTTACTTCTTGATTTACTTTTTTATTTAATTGCTTTGGTTTTTACAATTGAAGACATAAATCTTTGCTTATATGGATTTATGTAGATTAATAAAGAAAATTTTGTATTATTGTTTATACTTCTTAGCTCAACTTCAATCTCTAGCTATAATTGATAATTCCTTTTTATATCGTTTTTCATTTAGATAATAATAGTAATATGATACTCTTATGTTTGGAAAACAGCATGACAATGATAATAATACTATGATACTTGTTGCATAGTCTGGGTCATGAATTGATAATATTCTTTCATGTTTTGAATGGACCAAATACCATTTTATTTTTAGACTTAGATGAGTTAACAAGGATTAGTAACAAAAAAGATATAATAATATAAAACGACATTATTTTTAAAAAGAATGAGCAAATATATTTGGATTAATTTTTTTGTCAAAAGCAAGAAATTGGACTTAGAAATATTAATTTAATAAAAATAAAATAAGTATGGATTTCTTATTGGAGTTGAGATAATTTGACCAAAAAAGAGCAATTTAGAGGATTGGCATATAATATTAGGCTTCTTTAGAACAAATAATGAGCTACAAAACATTTTTTATATAAAATGACACATATTAACTTTACATAAAAATGATTTTTAGGATAAAAAAGTAATTTTTAAATAATATTTTTTCTTTTAACAAACTTGTTTACTAATTGATACGATATATTTTTATTGTATATTTAAAATTTACATGGAGAAGTTTATTAATATATCAAAAATAATTAGTGATAGTGGCCGTATTATTTATAAGTTATTTTTAAAAAATAAGTAATATTTATGCTACATATTTTCATAGTTTTAATTATTTGAAATTTGGATAAAATCTGTTATTAAAATATTTAAGTATTGAATAAAATTATAAATTTTAAAAAGGGGCTAGCCCGAGACCTTACCTTGAGGGTTGATTATGCTTTAGATTGCATGTCTTAGGTTTAATTAGCTTAAGCCCAATTAATAATTTTTAACCTAGGCTCATGCCTGGTTTGACCCATTACTATGCCTACTCATACTTGACATCTACTTTGATTTTTTAAAAAGAATATAAACAAGTTAACACTAAAGGAAACATTTTATTGATATCAGATAATCATATATTATGATATATAATGGAAATGAACTGAGCTGGATTTGAGTTTCTTATGATTGTCCCTTTTTATAGGTTGAGCCTAAATTGAAATTCAATTGAGCTTAGGCTATTTGGCTCGAACACGAGTTTAATCAAACTTTGGCCTATTAAAAAGTCATAATACTTCAAGTAACCATTCAAAAAGATAATTAATCCGTGTAACTAAATTTAGGATTACAATGGCAATAATGAAAACTCCTCTAAGTGACTTACATTCATAACTAATACTTCTCATATATTTTAGCCACTCAAATCCAATATTACAGTAGTAGTAGTGATAAATTTTGTGAGATAATTAATCCCACATAACCAGATATAAAACATAAGTTAATAGGAAAATTAATTTAAAATTCTACAAATTCATATCATTACACAGTTCAATCATAATGATACATCACCAAACCAATAGACTCATTATAGACAACGATGGTGCCAAAGTTACATAGAACATTCCTGAGATTAGAGGCATGAAAATTATTGGAAATTTCTTCTAGAATTCAAAAATTGGAACTTATCCCAGATGGAGAATAGAACCAAACACAAGAATTCCTCTCTCAAGAGGGCTATTATAGATAACCATAGATGCATGGCCAAAGGATGTTTCTCTATAGAAAGAGAAAAATAATGAAAGAATTTGTCCAATTTAGTGGTGAAAGAGGGATGATGCAAAAGTGGGCGCTAAGGCTGGTGGTGAGAAAAAGATTACCATCAAAGCCTATTGTTGAAAAAAAACTCATAATTATAAATAATGACATATAAGAAAGATAATAATAAAAAAAGGAAATATGTATTCTCAATGGGAATAAGAGAGAAAAATCACTTTAAAATATAGAGAAGCTCATTCAAAGTGATGTGAATAAGAGAGAAGGTGATGCAAGCTTCATATAACCTAGATTTTAGCTTGAAGACTTAAAAATTGAAATAATAATAACAAATTCAAAGAATAATGAGCATGAACACTTATGATTGTCAGGCTATAATCCAAGTTAGGCGCAATGTAACTAAGCCTAGGATCAAAGCTAAAACTTAAATTTTAGAAAAGTTTGAGCATGACCCAAAGCTTAATCAACTTAGGGTTGACCTATTGACTTTGTGCTAGGCGAGTAGTTTTTCTTAACCCTATCTTAATATAATAAACTATACATATTTTTTTGATGAAGTTGATTGGGTGGTAAACATGAAACCCTAACATAGTCTTTCTGGAGAGGTGAAGGGGAAGCCTAATATCGCATTTGAAGCTCTCTATCAAAATCTCCATTCACTATGTGTAAGAAAAAGCACTTGATCATGGTGTGAAGGAATATAATGAGTATAGTAGTTAAATAATGCAAGTGTACTTAGAATAAAGATGCTTTTTATTACCTATAGCATGTTGTTATATAATTTATTAATTACCTTTTAAGAGAGTTAGGATATTCAAGATTGAGTAAGTCTTCCTTGAAAATTTTATAGGCTAAATATGAAGGTTTCCTAAGAGATTTTATGTAATTTAGGGAAGGGTGATATGTGTTTGGACCTTTTCTTTCTTAGATCTATAGTCATCTCTAATATTTGAATTCATAATGCTTGATTAATTACTAGACTCATTACTTGCATCAATACGTAATTTAATCGTAGTTATTGCAATTGCAAAGACATGGTTATAAAAAGTATACTTATAATAGGTTAACTTTTTTTGGAGAAGAAGATAAGCTAAGCAAGGACCACAAGGTAAGATGAAAGTTCACCGTAGGCATAAAGACTAGCAAGATGAGAAGTCGACCATAAAGAGCTCTTGATTGAAATTGTTTACAAAAGGGAAAAAAAAGATGGTAAAAATATGAACAACTTTTGTACAAGATTCAAATCTAGAGATTGAAAAAACCAATGATTATGATTAATAAGTCATTTCAAATTCCCAGCTTCAAATTCAAAACATTACACACTATTTTTTTACTTAAGAACCACTTTGAGGGTAGTGCGTTAGATATTGTAGAAAATGTAGAAAGCTATCAACAAGGGAAGAAGAAAATTTAAAGCCTATATACATTCTCTCTAAAAGTTTGTAATTCCAACATATGATATTATAAATGTAGGAGTTACAGGCATGTAATACAGGTAAAATATGGTCTACCTATAGACCTATCATAGAAGAAACATGTTACTATATCAATTTCTTAATAATAATTTTTACATGAAAATTGAAAGCAAATAGGAGAAAATAAGAAAAAGTATAATAATTTACGTGGATTGATTAATCTATGTAACGTATATTCAAAGGTAAGGAGACAAAACTTTTTTTATTACTGTTAAAAAGCCAATACAAGCAAAAGTATGATAACCACAACCTTACACAACCTCTTAAAGTTTCTCTCCAAATGTTCTTTCTTGGATCATCTCATGTCTCAACTTATAAGATCCTTATCAAACTATTTATAAACTAAGGTTACCTATAAGAAATTTAATTATAGTAAAACTTTAATACTATATAAGCCTAAGGTTACTTATATTCTATTTTCATATAAGCTTAAGGTCACTAAAACCCTATTTTTATAGATTCCTAATGACATTAAAACTCTATTTTACCATAAGTTTAAGTTCATTGAAATTTTATTTAACCATAGTTCAAGTCATATTTCACAATTTCTCATTTTAACTGGAATTCTTCAACGTCCAACTAAGAAATAGTCCTTACTATATAATCCTTGAAGGGGCTAAGAAAATATTCATCAAGTCCAAACTATGCTTGAACTTTTCTATGGGTATTGACTTTATCAACATATTAGTTACATCCTCTAAAATGTGAATCTTTTTTAGCAAAATCTGACCAAATGCAGTTAATTTTTTAATGTCGTGAAACCTTACATCTTTCACCACAGCCCACATCCCCTATCTTTCTCTCAAATTTCCCTATTCCCTTAAATGATAGTTTTATTCCATCATTGATGGTTAGTGCATATGTAACCTAGTCTCCCTATCCATAACTCTTTGGCTACCTAACAGTCCTTCTCACTCTATCCTTGACTATATTATGTTGATGCTTTCTTTATGATTTTATTCTATCTTCTAAATCAAATTTTTTAACCCTCTTAACATCTCTTCCAGTTTGTTCTAGTACCACCTTTGAACCATTACCACTCATTATTAACACTAAATTGACCTTTTCATATATTTATCTCAACATATTTTACTCCCCAAACACTAGATTTTATATTAAATGCATGAAAATAACAAATTTCTATCTTTTTGTATTTGTCATCCTTTAATAAGCTTCCTTTATGAAGTTTCACCATCTCTTGCTCAGCAAAATGACTGATCACAATACTATCTTTCTTCGTTGAAGATTGAGACATAATCACTGATCTAATTACTATATTTCCTATTAAGATATAGAGGCCATGATGTAATTTTCCTTCCAATATAGTCAAGTCACCCTTTACCACCTTAAGTTGCCTATTACCATATGAAAAATTATGCCCTTAACTATCAAGAGAACTCAATAAAATTAGATTCTTTCTAAGCTCAAGAACATACCAAACATCTAACGTTCTAACTATTCCATTATACATTTTAATCTATACTGAAACATTTCCTTTGATAGTAAGCTCTTCATTATTACCTAATGTAATTGTAGCACCCCCTTACCGTAGGGTACGCACCGGGACGCCTGTAGGTCATTCCGGTACATATCCTATGATAAGGGTGAGCTACTTGCAATCACTACAATCACTCCACATGGCATCACATTAATTTTACAATTAAAGCATTAACTGAAAACCACAATACTTTTTTCTTTTAAAATCAAATCAACTTCTTCCTCATTTCATTTCATCAAAATCAAAGGTTTATACATCTCCTTTCATCCTATACAGTCTGTATATACATCCAAAAGGCCTAGTACAAAATGCTATATGAAAGAGAAAAAATACATCAAATCTATCTAGGTCATCCCAAAAGTCCCAGTTGACCGACCTGTGAACCATGACCTCTCTGGCCAACACGATCTACACAGCTAGAAAATTCCCTTTGGAGCTAAGAGTCTAGTCTCGGTCTTGAAAAATATGTTGCAATTTTGGGTGAGTTTGCGAACTCAGTGAGGTAACCATCATCGATGGTTCACTCAACTCATG
>JANZXR010000170.1:7932806-7965172 GCA_027575705.1 Erythroxylum echinodendron | reverse complement strand
TATGTTTCGTTTTCAGTTTAAGTAAACAAAATGTTTTGAAAAAGAAAAAGTGGGCCCAAATTAATGATTATTGATAAGAGTTTTCAAAAAAAAAATTATACCGACTTGTAATTGTTAAGTGATGTGGCACACCACCCTCGCGGGGCACGGATTCGGATATCACCGTCGATATCAGGTTCGGGTCCGGCGAGAGTGGGGTGTTACATTATCTCTCTTAGTAAGGTTACACATCTAATAGAGCATCATCATCTTCGCCACCATTAGCTTATGACTATGCATTTGTATTGACGGGATAATACTTTGCCTTATATAACATGGACAGCCTAAACGCTAAATGATAGAATTTACCTTTAAACTTAAGTGATATCTTCTTGTCATATAAAACTCCTAATGCACTTCTCCATTTAAGCCACCCTGATCTAATATGGTGTACTATATCTTCATTATCTCCATTGCTTTGGATAATAGACCCTAGGTACTTAAAACATTTTTTCTGCGGTATAACTTCTGAACCAATCTTTACCTCTACATTGGACACTAAATTAAGGCCCAAAAAGTTACACTATAAGTACCAATCTTTACCTCTACATTGGAAGCTAAATTATGGCCCAAAAAGTTACACTCCAAGTACTTAGTCTTATCTTACTCAATTTAAAACCCTTCAAAGCTAACGTATCCCTCCAATTTTCTAATTTGATAGTAACACTTTCTTTTGTCTCATCCACTAAGACAATATCATCAACAAACAACATACACTAAGATATATCTCCTTGAATATTTTTAGTGAACTCATCCATCACTACTGCAAATAAAAAAGAGCTAATGAGGAGTCTTAGTACAACCCAATATAGATAGAAAATTTTTTTGTATCTCCTACTACCATCTTTACTCTAATCTTTGACCCTTCATACCTATCCCTAATAAACCCTTATAAAAGTTAAAGTAACTCCCTTACCCTCATATCTCTTTCTTTAAATCAATAAAAACCACTTGTAATATTCCATTAATCTTCTTTGTAAAACTTCTGTCATGGACCTTCCTAATATGAAGCCAAAATGGTTCTCTGAGATAAGAGCATCCTTTATCACTCTCTTCTTAATTACCTTCTTCCATAACTTCATGATGTGACTAAGTAGTTTGATGCCTTTATAATTGTCACAATTTTGGATGTCTCTTTTGTTCTTGTATAGAGGAATTACATATTAAGTTTCTACTCATTCGGCACTTTGACGAACTTAAGGATAACATTAAAAAGTTTGACCAACTAAATATGTCTCCACCTAGGCTCTTCTACACACCTCTATGGATATCTCATCATCCCTACTG
This sequence comes from Erythroxylum echinodendron, assembly GCA_027575705.1. NCBI lineage: Eukaryota > Viridiplantae > Streptophyta > Magnoliopsida > Malpighiales > Erythroxylaceae > Erythroxylum > Erythroxylum echinodendron. The sequence goes on along the minus strand of JANZXR010000170.1, from coordinate 7,963,846 downwards.
TCCTTCCGCTCTTTATCTCCTTCAAAGCTCTTTTAATTTCTTCGCTTATAATCTACTTGCAATGAGTCAAGTTAAGAAACCTCTATGATGTGCTAAGATCACTTAAAGAGATGTCCTCTATGCCTTCATTAAAAAGGCTATAGAAGTAACTCTGTTATCTTCTTTTGATGTCATTTTCAGCCATGAGCACCCTTCCTACTTCATCTTTTATACAACGAACTTGATCTAAGTCTCTATTTCTCCTTTCCTTAGCTCTTGCCAACTTAAAAATGTCTTGCCAATTTAAAAATGTCCTTTTATCCATCTTTAGTTTCCAATCTTTAGTACAATTTCTCATAAGCTCTACTTTTAGCTACTAATATTGTCTTCTTTGCCTCTTTTTTTTACTGGATTGTACATTCCTATATTAGTTACTCTCTCTACCTCTGTGGTGCTATCCAATAAAGTTTTATAGGCACCCTTCTTAATGTTAACATTTTCTTATACATCTTCATTCCACTACTAGGACTCCATCTTATTGCCCCTAGACCCTTTAGAAATCCCCTAAGATCTCTTTATTTGTATTCCAAAAAGGAGTTACTACTCTCTTCCACATATAGTTAGCATCTCCTTCCAATTTCCATTCATTTCCATAAATTACTCTCCTTCCAATTTCCATTCATTTCCATAAATTACTCTATCCCTAAGTTATTTCACCGTGTCTCCTTTCAAATTCCACCATCTAACTCTGATACACCTCCTAGGACTTCTCTTCTTCCTCCACTACTTAATTTGTAGATCCAAAACTAATAGTCTATGTTGAGTTGGCATGCAAGCATTCAGTATCACCTTATAATTATTGCACCTACATTGATCGCTTTGCTTTACAAGGAAGTAGTCAATTTGAGTTTTCATGATTCTGTTCTCATAAATCACTATGAGCTCCTCGATTTTTTTAAAGAATTGACTATTATTAACTCAAATGTTACTGTTATAGACTATTATTACTTATAAAAGTCTAATTACAGTGAAAATTTATTGCAAAAGAAGCCTAAGGTCACTGATATTCTATTTTCACAAAAGCTTAAAGTCACTGAAACTTTATTTTCATAAATGCCTAATGATATTAAACTCTATTTCTCCAGAAGAATAAGTTCACTAAAATTCTATTTCATTAGGATTCAAGGCATATTTTACAAAACATTTCTCCATAAATAGACGACCTTTCTATAGTCCATCAATGCTAGGATAAGTAAAATAAGGAGGCTTTAAATGTTATAGGTATAGTCCCCTATCTACTAACATTCAATTTCAAATAAATACAAGGGAATCAAAAGGGAATTGATGTATAAAACTGTTAATCATAGATATATCACTCGATGACATTTGATAAGCAACAAAATTTTCTATTCTTGCAAAAGGTAAGAGAGGAAAAGTTATAGGATTATTTGATCACACTTTTGTCTTTTAGTTTAAAATACAATAAAAATTGTTTGGTTGAGTTTCTATTTTTCATTTTTGGTTTTGGTTTCTTCTTATTTTCATATCTTATTAAATTATAAAAAGTGATTTTGGTTTTTTTGGTTTTGATTTTTTATTAATATGATTTTATTAACTAAATTAATTATATTTAATTATTCAATATTAACTAGTAATAAGAATTATAAATGATATAATTTTATTCAATTTTATTTTTCTTATATTTAATTTATAATTTAAATTAAAAATTATTTTAAAATTTAAAAAAATAGTTATTTTTTAATAAAAGGTAATTCATCGAATGAAATAAATGGAAATACAAATTGGCTCAAAAGGCTAGCATAGAACTACTAGGAGACAACATCCAGGTTAAACACCCTTGGGACTAGTTATTACAATGCAAACATTGAACAAAAGACATTAGAAAGGAAGATGAATTGCCAAGCTTAGATTATCATCAAAATAGTTCAGAGATTTTCCATTCCATGAGGATTTTCTTGCTGAATTTGTGCTTATCTTTGTATAACTGAAAGTGTAGTATGATGCTATTGATAGTACTCCTTAAAAGGTCATGTGGAGAGTTGTAATGGATCTGAAAGTTCTATCGTTCCTTTCATTCCAAATGCTAGCAATTTTGTATACAATGGCTATAAAAACTAACCATCGATCCCCTTCATTCATATGCTTGATTTGTGTGCTCCATAATGTAATATCAGACCAAACAATTGAAGGGTCATTTATACCACAATGTGCCGTTATGGATTTCTGTACCGTAGTTGAATATGAGTAAGAAAAGAACAAATGGTTATGAGATTTATCTTGAGTTTTGCACAAGCTAAACCAATTTAGGATTTGCAAATATTCACCAATCCTGTCCATAGTAGCTAGCTTTAGCTTGAATGCTTGCTATAGAGTATATGCATGTTTGGAGTTATGGTTCTTGCACCATACCACATGATGCTAAGGAACTTAGGGGCCTTATTTTGTAGACTAGTTTAGTTGAATGTGTAGAGAAATGACCAGAATGCTCTATCTTTCACAAGATTTTGTCTAGTTACTCTTTTAGTCTAAAATTGGATATTGATTGGATTAGGATCGAGGTGTAGTTGCTATTATAATATTGCTTCAGAGCTGTTAGTTTATGAGCTACATTTTCACTTCCATTTATATAATTCTTAAAGAATTGAAGATCAGGAATTGAACGGAGAGACTTTTGATTAAACCAAGGATCAGTTATAAAGCTGAAAATTTCTTATTGCCTATTTGATAGTTGTTGTGAGGCTTGAGTTTTTCTCTAGCATTTTCAGTATGCTTCACCAAAGCTGATGCATTCTTAAGAATAGAGAAGTCCCATAAGGTCTTATCTTTGATATAAAAGGCATTAATCCATTTTACCTTTAAGGATTGTCTATCTTGGATCAATCAGCAAACCTTCTTGGTAAGCTTGGATAGAATCATCAGCTTGGAATTTACCAAAACCCCCTTATTTCTGAGGTAAGCAAGTTTATGCTCATTTAGCGTTTCCTGCTTTGAAGTTCAATCTCTATCTAGACCAAAGAAAGTCTCTAAATATTCTATCAGTTCTCTTAGTGATATATTTGGGAATGACTAACTGGGATCCCCAATAAAGTGCCATGGATAAGAGAATTGACTCCAGCAACAGTAACTATTAGTAATTCTATCTACTAAGAATTTGTAGTCATTGAAGGAGGGATTTAATGATGATATAAGTATTCTTAGATGGAATATAGGAAGCTATTGAATCTTGAAACCAAAAACATAAGCAAGAGTAGAAGCTATGTTGGAAGCACTTTTAGAAATGTAGAGAGTACTTTTGTTGTAGTTAATAAAAAAAACAAGACAAGATGGTGAACATAAGAATGATAGTTTTGAAAGATGTGATAGAATTGTAGTCAGATTTAGAGAATAAGAAAAAATCATTGGCAAAGCATAAACTAATAATGTTCAGCTTCTTACATTCACCATGAAAATTGAACTTGGGATCTTTATCCACCACTCTAATCAGTAGTCTGTTGAGAACCTCCATAGTAAGTAAGAAGAGATAAAAGGAAAGCAGGTCCCTTTATCTGATTCCTTTGATAGTCTTTGTAGGAACTCCATTTATTAAAATCTTGAAAGAAACTATGTTGATGCATTATTGTATCCAAGTGATGAAAATTGCTTGAAATCCATATGCATGAAGAACATTGATGATGAAGGTCCAATCCAATATATCATTTGCTTTCAAGAAGTCTACTTTCAAAGCACAATTCCTGTGGCATTTTTCTGATGTAATATTTGAAAAGTTGTTGCACAATTGAAATTTTATCTCTAATAGATCTTCCAAGAATGTAGGCTCTATGATTGTGGTCTATGTGGTTTAGGATGATAGCTTTCAATTTGAGTGAGAACACTTTTGAGATAACTTTATAGAAAATGTTGTAACAAGAAATAGACGGATAATCTCCAAAGCTAATGGAATTATTAGGTTTAGGGATTAACATGATTAAAGTGCTATTAATTTCTTTTATTGGCTTGCCTCTGTTGAAGAACTCTATCACAACATCCACTACCTTCTTATTGGTGATATGCAATGTTTTCAAGAAAAAGTTAGCATTGAAACCATCAGGACCAGGGGCTTTTTTAGGGTGCAGGGATTTGAAAGATTGATTGATTTCATGAATGGTTATTCTAGTTGAAAGAGTGTTAAACTCTTGACTGGAAATTTAATCTTAAACTATTTCTTTGATGAGTCTAGTTGAAGATTTAACAATGGATGTTGAACCAAGAAGATTGGTGAAGTGTTCTTTTGTAACTTTGACGATTTGAACTTGTGAGTCCAATGTGGAATTTGAATTGTAAATGGAGTGAATTTTGTCGGAAGTATACATGGAGGAGATGACCTTATGGAAGAAAGTAGAATTTTGATCACCATTGTGCAGCCAACCAATTCTTGACCGTTGCTTCAGAAGGGAATTATGGAATTTCAAAGCTTGAGAATAATTTCTTAAAGCCCGTTTCTCTTAATCAATAAGTGATTTGGAGGAAGGATTACTGTAGATAGCTGATTGAGCATTATATAGTGCTTTCTTAGCAGTAGATATGACATAATAAGTATTCCCATTATTCTATTTGTGGAACACCTTGATCTTCATTCCTTGTGGATTGGAGTTCTCTCGTAAGGAAGAATTGATTGGTATTAGAAAATGGAGCATTAGATCTCCTCTCTACCACTTTACAGAAACTTACAAGACAAACAAAAAAAATTATTAAATCTGAATCTTAGATTAAAAATAACTTAGAAATGCATAAATTTTGATTTTTCAAAAATAATTCATTTATTAAATTAAATTGTAAATTATATTTTATTGAATATTAATTTACAAATAAAGTTTTATAAATTTCCTACTTATGTAGTTATTTAATTTTAGTTGAATATGATTAATTTATCATTAATAAACATTACATAAGAGATTAAAATAAAATTAATTACTTGATTAGTTCATAAATTTTTATTATTCGCTTATTATTAATAATAAAAGTGTAATTAAATATTAACAATTAAATATTTTTTTATTTTAATTAAAGAAAATACCCAAATGAAGAAATCAAAAAATAAAATCACAAACAAAAAATAAAAGTAGAATCAAATTATCCGTATATAAAAAACTCTCAAATGATATAAAGGTATCCCAAAACTTCTATTATTTTCTGATCTGTTTGCCTAAGTATTCTGCCTATTCATCACTTCCCAGTTAGGCCAACTCAGGCCTCGGCATATTCATGCTAGTAAACATCTCCGTGGTTCTCTATTTCACAATCAATTTTCTTGAGACTTAGGCTTATGTAAATGATATTGCGGAAGGTCTGTGAATGGTAACGGAAAGCATTTAACGGAGTAGAGAAACAGCAGTCCATTTCAAGGGAGAAAATTAAACAGATTTGATTAGACCACGAGGACAACCAGCGGGACGCAGGCACTTTCCAAGAAGCATATTAAGTTGACTGACCCGACCCCTTCTCTTTTCTCGTTTGGACTTTAAATATCTTATCACAGATGACTTGACTTTCATTTTCATACAGTTCCCTTCGAGTCGATTACTTTATCAGACTTCTAATCCTCCACCCCACTCTCATCAACGAATTAGCTACGCCTACTCTCTTCATTCATCATGTACCCACCGAAGCCAAATCAACCTTCTAATAACAACTTCTCCGGCCCGACGGCTTCTCCTCCTCCTTCGCCACCATTTACAGCAAGTAGTGGGATTCCAGTGACCTCATCAACCCAATACTATGAATACGATAAACATCGTCCTCCACCACATGCTCTTCGCCTTGAACCCAAGAAAACAGTTCGGTGGTCTTCTGGGCTTTTTGACTGCTTCTCCGACTGGCGAAACTGTAAGCTCCAACACTTTAGAAACATTCTGCTATTTTGCGGCTGCGCGTGGTCATCACGTACTGGAAATGGTAAAATGGGTTCGGGAAAATCTATTAATTTATGAATTATTGGTGTCTTTGATGTTCCAGGTTGTATCACATGTTGGTGCCCTTGTATCACTTTTGGACAAATCGCTGAGCTTGTCGACAAGGGCTCTTCAGGTAAGTAATCTCACTCACTTAATTACCATCTTTAATCATTAGACTCATTATGTATGTACTCTTGAATATGATCTAATGATATAGCATCATTAATTAAGTCATCAAGACTTGAACTTTTCCTTTTTCTTTTATAAATTTTGACCGACAAAATCAAATAAGAAAAGGGATATTTGTGCAGTTTTATGCGACGTAGAATTGTATATAACTGAATTGAGTGATGGGTCTGTGTAACTGAATTGCAGCTTGCGGTGTAAATGGAGCACTCTACACTCTTATTACCTGTGTGATATGTTGCCCATGTTTCTACTCTTGTTTCTACCGATCCAAAATGAGGCAGCAGTTCCTGTTGCAAGAGAAACCTTGTGGGGATTGTTTGGTTCACTGCTTCTGTGAATGCTGTGCTTTGTGTCAGGAGTATCGTGAGCTTAAAACCCGTGGATTTGACTTGACCGTAGGTATGTGTTTAACTTGATAAAAGAAGCTTATGTATGGGAATTACTTAATAATATATAAGGTGATGGGTTCTTGTGTTTTGAAAAATATGTAGGATGGCATGGAAATGTTGAGAAAACTAATCGCAGCACGGAGATGTCTTCACTGCCACCTACAGTTGAATCAGGCATGAGTCGGTAGAGTAGCAGATTTGGGGGATGTTTGAGGAACTTGAATACATATAGCTGTCCAGTGAAATCTGATTGTGTCATTATGTGTATGGACCGTATTTAATTGAAAATGTAAGATCAAGCCCCAGCTAGAAATAAAAGAAATGAAAAAGAACCTGCATATATATGTACTGTAACACTTGGCCTTGTAGCCTGTGGTTGTTATTATAAAATATTTGTGTGCTTAATTTGACTTGAACATGATTTGATTTATTGTGATTCTTAAATAGGATATTTAATTAGTACAAAAATCCTCCATATTAGCCAGTGGCTGCAAAATATGTGCATCAATAGCTTAAGGCACCTCTATTGGTGAGTGAAGATCCTTTACCTCATTATATATAAACATTGATCCCATGATATCTCAACCATTCATTTTTGTGGGCCCTACAAAAATGGATGGTTGAGATATCATGAGACAGGATAGGGCCAGGGTACATGGGATAGAGGATCACGTTCCTGTGTTGATAGGCAGATGAGCGTATCCATTAATATATTCACTCAAATTGTGTGGACAGTGGAGTTCACCCTTAATATGGAAGATAAAAAGTTTGGAAAATGACATTTCAATATAAATTTTAAACTTGATCGAACTAATAAAATTTAATAATTTATTATAGTTATTTTAAATTGTAATTTCAAAAACTTAAATCTCCTAATGATAAATTTATCCATCTCATGTGTCACTTTCAATGTTAACCAATTCAATCTAAATAATCACCAAAGCCTAATAAAAAACAGCCCTCTAATTATCCATTTAGTGGGATCTCAATTCTTCTCCACGTCCTTGAACTCCTCTTCCAGGAGCTCTCAACTTAAAAACAAACAAAATTAGATATTGACGTTCTATTGAAAGAAAAATTCATAATTAAAATAAATAGAAAGTTATACTCAATATTATGAATATCATACCGACATTTTGATACTGGTACGGATCAATACGTTACATCATTTTGAATAATTTTTAAATTTATAAAATAGTTTTCAATTTTATATAATTAAAGTTCAGTCTTTTATTGTAAATTTTATTATATTAATTTTAACTTTTTAGTAGTTAGTAATGAATAGTGAAATAGAAAAATAAAATTATTTGATATGTTAAAAATAAATTAAACCTATATGCTTATGTTAGAAAACAAAACATAATTACTTAATGGCAATATTAAGCAAGAAAATAAAAATATAAAACAACGTTTAAACAAAACATAAAACACATTTTTTATTATATATACAAAATTGTCCTATATTAAAATTTAGTTTCATATTTTAATTAAAGTTTGAACTATTATTTTGACTCAGTAATTCTATTATTAGATTAATATCAATATTTTTATATATAATAACTAATTTGAAACTTAATTTTAAAATATTTAAAAATAAAATTATTTTTCAATTTAATCCTTTAATTTTCTTAATTTACAAATTTAACTCAACATTTTTTAGTATTCAGTGAACTAGTTTGTATACTACCTAAAAATTTTCAATACAATCCAATATTTAAATCTAATATGGTACTAAAAAGTTTAGTACTAATATTTGGTCAATATAAGCAGTATTGATCAATACCTATTAGTATTGGTACAAGATTCAAAACACCAACTGTAAAGATTATCTTAACAACAATCTTAGTATATAAGGCTCTCCACTTTGCTGGGGTTAGAGGAGGGACATCAATTGTACACATATAATTTCTCGTAAGCTCTGCTTTTAGCTTCTAAGATTTTCTTCTTTACCTCTTTCTTTGCCAATTTGTAACTTTATCTATTATCTACTCTCTCTAACTTTGTGATGTTATCCAATAGAGTTTTATTGGCACCCTTCTTGACCTTATGCTTACTTGTTCATCTTCATTTTATGACCAGGACTCCATCTTACTACCCTTAGACTTTTTAGAAATACCCAAAATCTCTTTAATTATATTCCTTAAAAGAGTTACTACTCTCTTCCACGTTTAGTTTGCATCACCTTCTAATTTTCATTCTTCTCCGTATATTACTCTATCCTTAAGTTGTTCCATTGTATCCGCTTTCAGATTCTACCATTTGACTTTGGTATACCTCTTAGGACTTCTCTTCTTCCTCTAATCCTTAATTATAAGATCCAAAACTAACAATCTATGCTGAGTTGACAACCAAGCGTTAGGTATCACCTTGCCTTCCTTGCAACTATGTTGAATGCTTTGCCTTATAAGTATGGTTCTGCTTTTAAATGTCACTAAGTGCTCCTTGGCTTTGTTGAATAAATAGTTGCTTATTACTAACTTAAACACTACCGTGTTATAACAAGACAATCTCACCATCATTCCTATCACCATACCTAAAACCCCTATAAGTCCAAGAATATTCGTCCAAGGTTGTCCCCATATGATTTATCCCATAATATGATGTATGAGTTCCTTGACAATTAAGATACCTAACTTATTTTGTCTTTTTGAATACCCTGAATTCTAATGTTTGATCTTATTAATCTCTTTCGCTTTATCACCTATCCACTTTGTCTCCTGGATGCATACTATATGAATCTTATATTTATCTAAAATTCTTAATAATTCTAAAGACTTCCTTATAAGGGTCCCTATGTTCTAAGAACTTATCTGTAATATGTCAACATCTTCTCTTCTCCTAAACTAAAAACTCATCGAAATGACTTACCTTCCTTTATCATCAGAAGTCAAGGCCACCACTCCTACCCTAATGCTCAATACAAGCTATGAAAAGACAAGCCCAACAATTCCCTAAATGACTCTAATATTACTTGAGAAAGGGAACAAATATTGAAATTAAATCTAAAAATGGGCACTATAATAAATGAAAGTGACAATTCCATGTATACATGACCACAAATAAAACACAATACTGGACAATTAAAAAGGAACAAAAAATTGAAAATTATAAACAAAAAAGAACTTAAAACTTTTAATGGATAGAAGATGATCGAAAACTAAAATTCCAACCCCAAAAAGCAATGAATCAACCACAAGTAAAAATAATATGAAACCAATCATAAGGATGTTCAATATAGAAGCAAAATTTATAAGTTATCAATTAACCAGAGAAGGGAAACAACCAAACTAATTTGATTTGTTTAAGATGTCATACACAAGCTCTATCTATTCTCGTCATAATTATCACTGTTCACTGGAAATTCCTCCATTGTGGGACTCATTCCGAATCTGTAAAAGAAGAAACTAAAGCACAAGGTTTTTCAAGATCTGGATGAGGAAACATCACGAGGAGGACTAAAAATAAACCAAAGTTGATCAAAAATAAGCTACCAACATAAATGAGATATTAAAATGAAGACCCAGAAAATATCTGCTCTTTTTCAATAATGTCCAAAAAATTCAAAAGTTGCATTTTCAAGAACGAAAAAGCTTAAGTAGTAGTAATAAGAATAATAATATGTAAACCCTCTTTCAGGGCCCAATAAATTTAGATTTCGAATTTGGTGAAAAATGGAAGCCCACAATTTAAAGATGTTCTCTAGATCAAGAACTAAGAAAATATAGATCTGAGATGTTTACTTCAAAGAAAAGGAAATCAAGACCTTTTGTATCATTAACTTTTAAATTAAATCCATTTGCAACAAAAACATGGGGCAGAATACTTGGTTTTCTCAACAATTTTAACAAAACTTCTATAAATTCAACAAAGAATGTTGGCCCTGGGTCTCGGTCCTTATTTCATGACGACAAGGTGTCAAAATTAGGAGACTTTTAAAATAAATAAATAAATAAAACTACGATAAAGATAAAAAGAACTCATAATGGGAGTAAAAACAAATACACAAACAATTAAAATAAAATAGCATAAAATAAATAGATATGAAAATAAATCAGATTGGGAGTCGAACAAATAGACAAACCAATAAAAAGTGAAAAAGTCACGGTCGTGACTTTGAAAAAGTCATGGGCATGCACGATCGCGACTTTTGGTGAATAATGGGTTCGATGTGATCATGCTTATGTAAAATCGCGACATTCCAACTACACACTCCTACTTTAATTTATAATAACTTTCAATCCCAAAATCTAAAAATTATAAACTTTATGTCGTTAGAAAGCTAAGAGAAAGAGCTACAACTTTCATGTAGACAATTTTATCTAATTCTACATAGATCAATACAGTTTATTCATTGAAGTTTTAGAACACATTTTTATCCCCTTATTCTCTTATTTTCTCTCATCTGTAAATATACATTCTTACAAAAACAAAAGACCCGAATCCAACAAACACAATTCAATACATATAAGACTCTTAATAAAATAGACTCCTAACCCAACAATTTAATTAAGAAGAATTTATCCAAAAACCATTAAACAACTAACACTTTATTCCCATCACAATTGACACTAATAAAGAAGAAATTTCTACACAGTTACAAAAGAATTTCTTCAACCCTTCTTTCATTCATTTCTCTACAAGACAGAATTACATCTCTTAGATGTTGCAAAGTTTATACATAACTTCCATTACATATTCAGAGTCAGCACAGTAGCATAATACAAAATTACAAAATGAATGCTCATGCTTGACATGCTTCTAAAGTACCAAAAGTTCCTGAACTAACTTAGTTACAAAAATAGAAGTTCTTGGAGTCAGCAGAAGTTTTTGCAATGTTCAATGTCGATCGGCTGTTTCTGCACCTGAGGAGTGGAAAGATAATGGGATGAGCTGGGAAGCTCAGTGGCTAATACGTTTATATCCATTAGTGACGAACCACATACACACACAAACAAACATATACATAAATTTATATCACATTTAAATATACATTATCCACAGTTCAAGCTTACAAGTAACCATATTCTTACATAAATTGAATTAGATAAATTTTCAATCATCAAAACATAGCACCAAATCATATGTCGTGTTTAGCAATTTAATACAAAATACACACATATAATGGCTTAAGAGAATCCCATAGAATGAAATGACGAAACTAAAGTTTAAATCATGAACAAAATGAGTCCATTTTTCAGAGCTCATATGCCATAAGTAGGAAGCTGGGAGAAGGCTATAGGTCAACATACACGTGACGAACGAAATGGTATCTCTCTTGCCCACATTAGCAAATTTATAATGTTTACATATTTCATATCATAATCATATTTTCATGCTCCGTAAATTTTCTGTTTTTCATTAACATCAAAGCAGTAGAATTCTTACAAAGCAAACATGATATTAAATTCACAGATTATTTTTTCCACATTTATAATGAGTAAAAGTAAGCATTTAAGTACTCATACAAGCAAATAATTTAGCTCATCAACATAACGACTATAAACATATTACCCACCTATTTACTTATAAATCCAAGCTCAAGTTTATTCTTCCTCTTGCTCTTGATTTCGAAGTTCTTGGTTCCTTTCAAACAAACATATTTTCATTCAATCAACATACACGAATAGGACTTCTATACAGCTATATTATCTAAAGATAAGCTTAGACTTAATCTTCTCTTAGTTTATCTAACTAGAAGAACTAAAATTAAGTTAAAAGTTTATGAAAATATAAGAACATAAATCTCTTGTTCCTCTTCTTTCTCTCTTCATTTTCAGCACATAAAACCTACCTTTACTAGTTTCTTCTTCTACTAAAGCAAGAAGAAAAGATAGGGAATACCTAAAAATTTTCAGCTGAACCCTTTTCTTTCTTCTTCTTTCTCCTTTATATGCTTCGATTCTCCTTCTCTTGTTCTAGGTCCTTCTATGACTTTCTTTATTTTCTTTCTTATAATGCACAACTCTCTTCTCTTCTTTCCTTATTAGTTTAAGACAAACTTTTTTCTTTCTAAGCTTACCCTTCCATATTTAGTCTAATGCCTTCTAACCCCTTAACTTAATTATAACTCTTCCTTTTAATCCATGCAAACACATAATCTAACTCCAAAAATTTCTAATCCAAGAATTCAAATTTTGAATTCATGCTTGCTAATTTATGAAAATAAATTCTAAGAAAAATTTGAAATCTAACATTTCTCCCCCTTAAAGAATTTCGTCCTCGAAATTCTTCCTTGAAGCTACAATTAGGTGTGGATACTTCTCCTTCATCGCTTCCAGGGGTTACCATATTGCCTCTTCTTTTGAATGGTTCTTCCATAAAACTTTAATCAGTTTCACAGTCTTGCTTCTCAAGACATTTTCCTTTGAATCTAGAATCGTTAGTGGTTATTTTTCATAAGTCAGATCCTCCCTTAATTTAACCTCTGAAGGTTGGACTATGTGCGAAAGATCTGATCTATATCTCCTTAGCATTGATACACGGAAGACATTGTGAATCTTGGATAACTCTGGTGGTAAAGCTATCTTATAGGCGAGAGGCCCAATCTTCTCAATAATCTCATAAGGGCTTATGTATCTTGGACTGAGCTTATTCTTTTTACCAAATATTAAAACTCTTTTCCATGGTGAGGCTTTAAAAAATACTTTCTCTCCAACTTCATATTCCATCTCTTCCTATGTGCGTTTGTATAGCTCTTTATCCTATCTTGAGTCGCCTTGAGTCTTTGTTTCACCAATTTAATCTTGTCGACTGTAGCTTGTACCAACTGAAGCCCTAAAAGTTTTCTTTCACCTTCCTCATCCCAACAAATAAGAGTTCTGCCCCTCCTATCATGCAAAGCTTCATAAGGTGCCATTTGCATTCTTAAGTGGTAGGAATTATTATAAGCAAACTCAATCAAAGTTAGATGTTCATCCCATGAGCCTTTGAAGTACATAATACAAGCTCTGGACATTGCCTCCAATGTCCTTATTGCCCTCTCTGATTGACTGTTAGTGTGACGATGGAATGCTGTGTTAAAGTGCAGCTTAGTTCTCAAAGCCTCTTGCAAACTTTCCCAAAATATGGATGTAAATCTGTGATCTTTATTTGAGCTTGAAATCTCATAAAGTCTGATTATTTCATCTATGTATTCTTAGCCAAGGCATTCAAAGAATATATCTGTTTAATTGGCAAAAAATGTGCTGACTTGGTTAGCCTATCAACAATCACCCATATTGCTTTATGCCTCTTATATATTAGTCTTTACTAATTCCATCAAGAAATTCATTATAATCTTCTCCCACTTCCATTCCCGAATAGATAAGGGCTTAAGCTTACCGGTGGATACTTGATGTTCCGCTTTAACTTGTTGACACACCAAGCATTTTCCAATATACTCTGCAACATCTTTTTTCATTCCTCTCCACCAGAAATGTTCTTTTAAATCTCTATACATTCTGGTGCTCCCTGGATTCATTGCATATGGAGCATTGTGTGCCTCATCAAAAATTTCATCCTTCAAATCTTGCATATCCGGAATACATAATCTGTCGCCTGCCACCATTAATTGATCTTCTCTTACTTCTATTTTTGAAAACTTACCATTTTTAATTTATTCTCTGAGCTTGCCCAAGTACTCATCTTGTTCTTGTAATTCCTTAATCTTCTCATTTAACACTGGCCTTATTCTTTTAGTGATGTCGTAATGTTAGAAATTGAAAAGATAATGTCAGAAATGTTAACTGTAGGAATAATACAACCAAGTCAAAGTCCATATTCTGCTCCTGTTCTGTTGATAAAGAAGCATGATGGGCCATGACAAATGTGTATTGATTATAGAGAATTAAATAAAAACACTGTGAAAGATAAATTTTCCATTTCTATTATCAAAGAATTACTGGATGAGCTTGACAGTGCCCAATATTTCACCAAATTGGATCTTCGGTCGGGTTATCACCAAGTCAGACTTCAGAACACATCCTTGTGGAGAAAATTTATTGAAAAAAATGTATGAAGAAACTTAAATGAGTTATATTCATTGTTTATATCGCATTTATGTGTTATCCCTAAATTGTTCCTAGTTATTGTTTTACTAAAATAGGGAGTTTCATTAAAGATGTTGTCTAGGAGTTTTTCCAAAATGGAATATGACTTTAATAAGACTTTTATGTGTTTAGTTCCTAAGAGTTATAACTTGGTAACTTGGGGTGATTTTAGACCTATCTCATTTACTAATTTTCTCTATAAGATCATCGCTAAAGTTTTGGCAAATAGGCTGAAAGAAGTTCTTCACTTCCTCATTAGTGAGGATTAAGGGGCATTTATGAACAATAGACATATTGGAGATAATATTCTTGTATTGCAGGATATTTTGAAAGGCTATACTTGAAACAATCCTCAAAATTGTACTATTAAATTGGACCTACAAAAGGCATTCGATAGTGTTAACTGGAGTTTCTTGCTACAAAGTATGGAAGTTATGAGATTTCCTCAAAAGTTTATCAATTGGATTCAAGAATGCATTACCATTGCTTCTTATGGGATATTTATTAATGAAAGCCCAACATAGATGTTTAAAGGCAAAAAAGGACATAAGTAAGGGGATCCTCTTTCCCCTTACCTATTTCTTATTTGAACGGAAGTTTTAAACCTTATGCTGAAACACAATACTTCAACTATCTCCAACTTCAAATATCATTCCAAATGTAAGACATTTTCACTAACTAGCTTACGTTTTGTAGATGATCTTATACACCTGAGTAAGGCCAATACTCCTTCAGTTTCAGTCCTGATGAGTACTCTACAAAGTTTTAAGGAGTTGTTTGGAATGAGTATCAATTTTCATAAAAGCTATTTCTTATTGTCCAAAAGTGCTTCTCACCTCTCAGATTCATTATCACAAGTTACTGGAATGAAAACACAAGACCCTTCTCTTTTGTATTTGGGCATTCCTATCTTTTCCAAGAGATTAAGATTTCGAGAATTTCTTCCTTTAATAGTAAATATTCAAAAAAGACTGGGGTCTTATACAAATAGAACCCTTCTCTATGGAGGTAAATTTCAACTTTTGAAGTCTGTTATTATGTCAATGCAAATTTATTAGTGCTCTTACATATTCCTCTCTAAAGGGTTAATTAATACGATGGAAAAACTGATAAAGCAGTTTCTATAGGGTAAAGGGAAAGGTGAGAAAGGAATAACTAAAGTGACTTGGAAGCATGTTTATCAACTAAAGGAGGTAGGCAGGTTAGGTTTGGAGTCAAATAGCAAGAACAACATATTTCTAATGATAAAGAGAATTTGGAGAATCCTGAGCAAAAAAGAATCGTTGTGGATCAAATGTATTCACATTTACATACTAAAGGGAGATAGTTTTTGGGCAGTAAGAATTAAAGATAGCTAGTTTTTGGGCAGTAAGAATTAAAGATAGCTACTCCTGGTCCCTTAACCAAATTCTCATGATGAGGAAAGAAGTGCAGCAATATGTCACATGTCAAATTGGGGCAAGAGATAGAATCTCCCTATTTTGAATGGATTTCATTTCAATGGATTTCATTGATGGCTTTCCAATTTCAAGAGGCAAGTCCACCATATTTGTAGTTGTTGATAAATTATCTAAATATGCTCATTTTGTGCCTATTTCTAACCCTCATACTACTTCAACAATTGCTCAAATTTTTTTGAAAATATTTTTTGGTACATGGAATGCAAAAATCTATTATTTGTGATTGTGACCTACCGTCACCAGCTCATTTTGGAGAGAATTATTTAATTTAAATGACACTCGATTTAATTTTAGTTCATCTTATAACCCCCAACCTGATAGCCAAACGGAGGTGGTAAATCGAACATTGGAGATGTATCTGAGGTGCTTTACAAGTTCTTAACCAAAGTTGTGGATTAAATGGCTGACTTGGGTAGAGTATTGTTATAACACCAGTGTTCATTCAACCATTGGAAAGACTCCCTTTGAAGTGGTGGATGGAAGGCCTCCACTTACTCTCCTCTCTTATATTCCTGGGACAGCTAAAGTTGTAGCTGTGGAGCAAGAATTGATGGAAAGAGACACTTAAGGAACTTAAAGAAAATATTCAACAGGCTCAACAACGAATGAAGAGAGTGTATGATGCAAAGCATCAAGAAAGGGAGTTTGTTGTTGGTGACATGGTTTTTCTTAAGTTGCATCCTTACAAGCAACATTCACTTGCACTAAGGAAGAATTGTAAGCTATCAGAAAGGTATTATGGACCTTTCAAAGTGTTACAGAGAATTGGGGCGGTCGCTTATAAATTAGAATTGCCAAGGGATGCTAAGGTACACCCTGTATTTCATGTGTCTCTCCTTAAGAAGCAAATTGGAGGCAAGTTTGCCTTGCAGCCACAATTGCTTTTCACAGATGGGGTTGGTGAGCTTTCTCCACAACTTGAAGCCGTTTTGGACAGTAGAGTGAGGAGGAAAGAAAACATGAGGTCTTCATTCATTGGCGAGGCTTGTCTCCTACAGAAGCCACTTAGGAAGAGTTTAATGAGATCAAAACCAAGTTTCCATAAATTCCTCTCAAGGACAAGAGGATTATTTAACGGAGAGGGAGTCTCACGTGCCTCTTTATTTATTAATTTTTATTTAATGGGTGTTTGAATAATTCTTGCTACAGATATTAGTTGTTCCATGCATCTCGGCTATTCTAAGTCTTTAGACTTTAGTTCCTTGTAGATAACAGAGTAGTTTCCTTGTAATTAGCCATGTTGTTGGGTTGTTTTGTTATTTATAACTGCTGAATAATAAGTCAGAGGGGGAATAAAAACTTCTTAAATACGTCGAGGCGTTGGTTTCCTCTATTTTAAACCAGCCTATTTTCTGCTAAAATTTATTTTTCTTTTCACATTAGTATAGGTCCACGCGAGGGAAAGCAGCATTTCATACCAGGGTCTGATACTTCCGTAACAAAGAATTCGCTTCTGGTCCATGCAAAGACACACCTAGTTTCAACTCAATATTTGTCTGAATTAATCTTTGACTGTAGTATCAATTGTTTCAAATTCAATTACTGGACTTATACAGAAATTAATGAAACCAAATCAAGTACACCCTTATGCTTTTCGAATCCAAATAAAGATGAGAAGTTTGATTAGTTGTCACTTTACTATCTTCCGTTGATTGAAAGTGGTTGGATGTTAGATACGGAGAAAGCATGCCCGTATTCTTGCTATAAATGAGAGGGGAGAATTCCCTGGCAATGAGGACAGTGAACAACGTAGGACCAATTCAACACTCAAAAACATAATAAGAAGTGGAGGCCCACATCTTCCATCTTTTGCCCGCAATGGGCGTTCGTCTGTCTACGACAGAAAATGGTTACTTATTTCGGCTTTGGCCCCAATCACATCATTCCCAATCCCACTGCCCAGTTTCCCGTTTACTAAGCGAGTCTTTCCATCATCATATTCATTATTCACCCCCTCCCTAAGGCCTTAGCCCTTGGAATTGGAAGGTGTTTGGTGTGGTGGTTAAGTGGGTCTGCCCTGAATCTGTCAAACTCCGCGAGAATCACGTTACTTGGACTAGTTTTTTACAGGATCCAGTCTCAGGAATGCTTAATTTGGTTGAGAACATCATACAAAGTAATTACTAATTACTACAAAGAAAGATAATAATCAACAGAAAAGGTATAAAAGCTAATTTCTTTTAATATTTTTCGGAAATTTTCCCATAAAAATGAAAGATCAAGGAAAGAGCTTCCTTCAAATGGTATGTATTAAAGTTCATGCCCACTAGGATACGTTGTTCTATTAAAGTTCTCGCCGACTGAAAGCATCTCAATCTAATAATGTGATCTTTAAACTGCTATGGAAACAGTCACCTCCAACGAACAAAGAAGTAGAACAAATGAAATGAAGCATCAAACGCTCTTTCCTGCTTAAGACTAATGTACTCGGTCGGCTGCAACTTTCCGCTACTCAATACTCATCGATGTTTAAAAAAATACAGTGTCTTTTGTCCCCTCTACGCCTAACCCAACAACGACCTCGTCGATACTCGAAATAACAAAAGCTTTGATAAAGGAAGACAAAGACCTAAGAAATTTTCCGCCCTCTACCCTTTTCTCTTCCTACTCTTTTGGCTTTCCTCTCCCTCTCTCTCTGAGTCTCAGGCTTTTTCTGAAACACTTATGTGCATTTACAGCGACCAACATCATTGCTGTGGCTGTTTTCCTGTAAGTAGCAGAGAAGCTTTTTGAGTTTTTTGAGTGATGAGAGAGTAAGCAAAGGTTGGACTGAAAATGGATGGAGCGGAACTGGAGTTGGAGAGGAGGAGCAAGTTCTTGAATAGTCTGATAGAGAAAAAGAAGGCTAAAGAGCAGAAAGAACAATTCGATCGTCTCAATGTCCGTGTTAGAGCTTCTGATATGCCCATCCCTTTGCAGAACAGAGCTTTTATGTGTGCTCGTGATCTCCTTGACTCTATGTCTGGAAAACTCGACAGCAAAGGTCTTGCTCTAGCACTGAAGAAGGTGAGAACGAGATTTACAATTTTACCATGATTTGTCTCCTTCTCTTTATGTTCCTGAGTTGTAATCAATGGTGTAAAGTGCAAAGATTAATGGGTCTGGTCTGGTCTGGTCTGGTTTATTTTGTATTTGTTGTATGCGTCGGTCTGATAAAAGCATGCTCATTAAATAAGGCTATTAACAAATGAGGTTAAATCTGGTGGACAGAGAGTGGGTATGTTGGTTGTTTGGTGGTCTAAGACTGTAAGTTTGGTGGGTTCCAAAGAAGTCAGGCTTGTCTACTCTTAATTCAGTAACTTCATCACCAAGAAGGAAAGCAAAAACTTAGAAGAACAAGTTAAACTGTGACTTCCGAGAAAAGAACCCCCAGTCTCTTGTGAATTCTTTTGGTTTCGTTTCTGGTTTTCATTGAATGCATTTCGTATAAAAAATAACATTGACTGCTTTTAGCTGGGAACAATTGCGTGGTATTTTCTACTTCTTGTTCATTACTGTTTTTCTTACTTTTGTTTTGGAAAATAGCAATTTTGAATCGTTGCTGACGTACGACTTACGATCTGACAATGAAAATACTTATTATTAACTGCCATTTGTCAACTGGTTTTGTAGATAGATGACAGATGCTAAATGTGAGGCCAATTAAAACCTTTTATCAGGAAGCAAATAACCTTTTCTACTTAATACCAAAATTTCCAATTGATAATTAGTATTGACGGATATGGTTTTCCCAATAGTTGAGGAAGTACTTAGCAATGATTTTTGCCAATAGCTCTTATCATATAACAAATGAATGTAACGTTTCCAAATTTGCAAGTCCTTTTATGCTTTGGTTGTTGTGAAAACTTCAAGAAATTAAAGAAAGAGAAGAGAATTAATCCCAGAAGTTACCAAAATTACACAGGACCTACAAAATAGAACACAATTTATGCCACAGAAGGCCTAAGATGATGAGGTTTGGCTGTTGATTGTGTGATGTTCATGATTCAATTCCATATTCAATAGGATGTTCATGATTCAATTGCATATTCAATAGGGCTTGAACTATGTATGCTTATTGTGGCTTATTTTTAATCTTCCTATGGTAAGATAGAAACCTCTGGAACTCCACTTTAGCAGCCTGTTATCATTTACTTAGCATTTAAAGGTATCAGAGGAATGAAACTTGACCTCAGTAATCTACAAACAGTTGTAAGATTTGTTCGTTGGGTTTAAAACAAACTGCCTCTCACCAAACTAAGCATGATATTTGTCTTCATTCCTAGCTTGATCAAGATTATTGTGCTTACTCAAAACTGAAGTCTTTTTTGAAAGACAAACCCAATTTGACTATGAAAAGCTCAGTTTATCATTTGATCCTCACATTTGTTGAAGTTTCGCTTGTTATAAATTATCATTGAGAATGATGTTATCGTGGATCCATCAATTTAAGCAAGAACATTCGACCTATGAACATGATGGTTGTGAATTGTCAATTTAGGTAAGAGAAATCTACATATAACCTGATGATTCGTAATGCCTTGCTGAAATGGATTTTTGGTATTTCACTCTTAACAGTCATGAATTCATGATGGCAAGAACAAAAGAAATGATGAGATAGCAAATAATTTTTGTGTTCTTGGAAATAGATGGCAGATACTTGGGGAATTTATCCTCAAAATTTTATAATGCATTGTCTATTTGCATTTATACCTTTGTCACAGAAAATATATATTTTTCTGTAGTTGAGCCTTCATGATAACTTGTTCTGTTTTACTAGTTTGCTGTTCTTGTCTGTTGACTTTGAAAAGCAAAAAACTATACATCTAAATTATAAATTATTTCTGCTATGTTCACCTTTTCCACTCTTCATTTGTGTGTTTCTCCCACCATGATATTTGCTTCTTTGCAATTGCTAAAGTTCTCTTACGCATAATAGCCTGGCAATTTTGGTAAAAGAAGGACATGGAAATTGAGTTCACAGCTCTAGAATAGGAAACCGAGGAATAAAAGAAGGGAGCTAACAAAAACATGGTAAAAAGAAATGGACCCAGAAATTGGGGAGATGAAAAACAAATTATGAACAGTTTGTGCCATCGTAGGAAAAAAAATGGTCTTTCCATTGTGTCTCTCTTTCATGCCTTTTATGATAACTTAATAAACATATGGCCATGCCATCTCATTTGTCTCGGATCATATTTTCTTACTCATCAATGGATTAGTTTATTAATCGCTCAATTATACAAGCACAGAAGCATATCATATTAAGTTGTTGGTATTATGCTGCATTCATCTTTTCCATGATAAAGTTCAACTTCAAAGTTGTGCTGTGCTCCTCTGTAGTTATATTGAATTGGAGTATGAAATTAAAGGTAGTAATACCATTCATCTCTGTGCAAGGGGTGCCCAGCCTAGGTTGTATTCACTCTTGTTTCCTAAGTGACTTGTGGAATAGTTTGGGCTGTAATATGCTTATCCACACAGAAGGGCCATCGAAAACCAGCTTATTCTATTTGTCGCTTCCCCTGACAGGAATTTGACTCTGCATATGGACCGGCTTGGCACTGCATAGTTGGAACCAGCTTTGGTTCGTACGTAACACATTCCATAGGAGGATTCTTGTATTTTTCCATTGACAAGGTTTATATCCTCCTCTTTAAGACTGCTGTTGAGCCTTTGGATCACTGACTGATTTGAGAACTTGATTTCTGCCAATGTGTACGTTGTTTTTGGTAAATCCAAAATATCAAATCTGAGTTCGTATGTAAAACTGCTGACTTTAATACTCATAAACTCGCAATTTTATTTTAATGTTTTGTATAACTCTCTTTGTAGGAGCATAAATGAAATGCTAAGATCGTTACACACATGCATAGATTAGAGGGAAAGCAGAATATAAACTTTTAGGGTCAATTTGTTTTTATTTTTATTTTAGTTTTTCGTTTTTATTTTTAAATTCAATAAAAAATATGTTTATTTGAATTTTTAGTTTCTGCTTTTACTTTTGGTTTTTTCAATTTTCAAAGATTATGAAAACCTTAAAAGTGGTTTTTTGTTTTTGTTTTTTTCCATAGTTTAATTTACTATCAACTAAATAAATAATATGTATTTATTTAATATATTAATTATTAATAAGAATTATAAATAATTTAATTTAATATTATATACTTAGTTAATTAAAATTAATTATTAATAAGAATTATGAAATTTTAATTTTACTTAATTTTTGTAGTTGACTAAATAAATTTAATTTAATAGTTATTAATAAATATAATTAATTTTAAAATATCTCTAAGATATATAAATCTTAAATATAATTTGATTTAATAATTAAAATATATTTAAAATAATTATTAATTTTTAAATAAAAATTTAATTTTTAAATTATTTATTTTAATAAAATAAATAATTTTTGTTAATTATTTTTTTAAGTTTGATCTAATATATAATAAATATAAATGCATTGATATTAACAATTAAGTACGTTTTTGTTTTTCTAAAGAAAAATTAAAAAAATTAAAAATTACAATAAAAATAGAGGTGAAATTAAACTCGCAATCCCAACCAAAAAACTGAAGTGAAATTAAATGATTCTTTAACATAATTTGGCAAGTACTTGCAATCAAATTTCCTTTGATGATTCATGGTGAAGAGTAGTATTTCATTATCTA
Source organism: Erythroxylum echinodendron (assembly GCA_027575705.1). NCBI lineage: Eukaryota > Viridiplantae > Streptophyta > Magnoliopsida > Malpighiales > Erythroxylaceae > Erythroxylum > Erythroxylum echinodendron. The sequence continues at coordinate 7,941,201 of JANZXR010000170.1, read as the reverse complement.
TAATTTGGTTACATCATGAACTAAGAACTTGATGTTACAAATTAGCTCCCACAATCAATTTAGTCACGGATACACTACCTATTGGAAAATGAAGGAAATTATAGATTCAAGTCTTCCCACAAGACTTATAAATAATTCAGTTGTTCTGTAAATTAAGGCAATTTGGTACATCCTGATTCGCATACTACAATATATATTGGCACTGGGATGAAAGAAACGACAACCAACAAAACGAAAAAAGGGTCTAGCGTGTCTGTTAGACTACTGTTCGAGTCCACCCACAATGCTAAGCTATCTCTCTTGCAATTCACCATAAAACTTCTTATTTTTATTTTTATTTTTTAAATTTTAATCTACGTCATCTCATATTATCCTCTAAAATTGAAACAAAAATGAAGGTTATGGTCTATATCTTCTTGCTTTTTCTTCTTCCCAAGTTCTCTCCATACATGCCTTTAAACTTTCCAATTTAGAAAATTTTCTGTTGCCATATTTGAAATTCATCCTCGAGTTTGAAACCATAACTGTGAGCACACGGAAACTGGAGATTATGGCTACTATTGATTCCCATCTTAGCTCTGACGAGGAACCTAAAAATAGAGAAGCTGAACCGACAGGATCACCCCACGAAGCTTTGTTCTTTGTATTGGCTTACCTTCCTGTCTATGAGCTTCTGGTTATGAGTGAAGTCTGCGTGTCACTTAGAGAGGCTTTAAAGAAGGATGTGCTGCCATGGCAGAATATCTGTGTCGAAAGGCCTCTTCACTCTCGGTTGTCCATTGAAGGTTTGCTGAAAATTGCTTCAAGAGCAAATGGCAGGCTCAAAAGTTTGAGTCTTGTGAATTGTGGAAAGATTACAGACGATGGGCTTCAAAGGATTGTGGATGATAACCCTTTTATCCGTAAGGTAATGGTTTCAATGGCCCATCTTGGTTTTAACTGTTCTCCAACTTTCAATTATTTTCTGCATTTTTGGCTCAAATGGCCCACGATATTCATTGATTAAATGAGCTCTAAACTTCTAGATATGGTTGAGAATGGACAGCATACATAATTTGTGTGTTAAAAGCAGGCACCAGTGATTTAATGCTCTCTGTAACAAGTTACGTTTTCATGTTTATTTTATTCAGCTCCACGTACCTGGATGCACTGGCTTGACCCCAGAGGGAATTATAAGGGCTGTGAAGACACTGTCGCAACATCACGACAACCTGGAGAGCATACAGATAAATGGCCTCTACGGCGTTAAAAAAGAACACCTTGAAACACTCTGTTCTTACCTTCAACCTTACTCAGCAAACCAACAGAAACAGCCCATCTTTTATCATCAGTACAGAAGCTCTCAAACTTCAAGAAACCAAGAGGGTCGCAGGATTGATGTGGAAGTCTGTCCAATATGCAGCCAAGTGAGAATGGTTTTTAGCTGCTCAAGAGAGACCTGCAAGAGGAAGATAGACTGCGTAGGATGCAATTTCTGCATTTCAAGGTGTGCTGAGTGTGGAGGGTGTGTGGATGATGAAATAGGTGAGACGGTTTGTGCGGATGTTGTGTGTTTAAACTGTTGGCTTCACCTTCCAAAATGCAACTTCTGCAATAAACCATATTGCAATCAACATGTCAGTCCGTGCAGTTCTACCGGGTTTGTTTGTGATGTTTGTCACATGAAAGCCGTCAAGTTCATCAATGATGTTAGTGACTGAAAATAACCCAAGAGACTCTTGTCCTATATACTTGCTCAGAAATATACGTATTAACTCAACTTTTCAAGATTTTGGCTGCTACTTCCAAATTTTGTCCATTAAAACTTCGATTATAACCTTGGAGATTTCAGACATGAAAAAACAGCGGCATCTCCATTAAAGCCATGAGCGGCAAATGAAGAACATGACATGAAAATTCCATTAAAAAATGGTGTTCAAAGAATACAATCAAACCAAATCTACCCTTAGTTACATCAAACAATTCAATTTTTGTCTTGGCTAGTTTGAACACTAACCCCAACGATCAACTGAAGTTAGAACTACACAGCTAGGTGGCCAATCCTCAACTCCTCTCCAGGAAACCAAAATTGAATCGGCTTGTAGCTTTCCAAACAGATCTAAAGCAGCTCCTCTCAGTGAAAGTGTACAACAGAACTAAAAGCAAATTTTTCTGACAAAGGTTGTACAAAGACAAAACGTTCTATAGCAAAACTGCAGTTGTCAGCAAAGCGCCTAAAATAACAGAGGTCGTGAAAGAACCAGCACCATATGCATATAGAGATCCGGTATCAGAACTAGTTGAATTTGAGGATGGAGCAAGAGATGTGTTATTAGTCAATGTGCCATTTCTACCAGCACTGCACTTGCCAAGAAAGAAACAAAATACAAGTAAATACATGCAACAGTATTGTTTCTAAAGCAGAAACAAGGAATGTAAAATAATGGCATGCATCATCATACCTTCCAGGAAATATACACGAACCATGACCTGCACCAGTGAAACCATATCAGCAGTCGCTATAAAACCAATAAAACATAATAATGCATTGAAACCAGGGGCGAAGCAAAAATTTTTAGTGGGGGAGAACTACATAATATTGTGTAAAAAAATTGCATTTTGTTAATAGGGTAAACAAAAATAGTACAAAAGATTAATGCAGAAGTTTAAATTTTCATCTCAGTCAGTGAGGTACATGCCCCCAGTGAATTGCATATAGCTCCGCCCCATTGTGAAACACCTATCCACTAGTCATGTCCTGGAAGAAATTAAAATCAAATTAATTTGTGTTATCAACCAAATTATCCAGCTAGACAGAAGCCCGCAAACCTGTAGACCGTTTTGGGAGGTTTCTCCCAAACATCTGAGACATCCAACAACCAGTGACTAATTAATAACTTCTAAGAATAGTCTCTCCAACTCTTTTCACTAGGCATACAGTAACTTACTTGGATCTGTAGTTGTGATGGTAGCAACCCCTTTAAAATCACATGTCCCTGGAGCCTTGGACATTTTCTGAAAGTAAGCATTAAAAGCATATGTTGAATGCGCAGCCACATTATCTGGATCATAACATGGCTGTCCTTGCAACATAGGTGAGCAATCAACTCTCCCTGGTCCACAAGCCCAATCCAGTGCTGCCTGAAGCATCTTCGGGTCAGCTCCTTCCTTTGCAACACAAAAGGTCTGGTTTGTAGTGTCATTTGCCAACACAGTACCAGCCCCCGTTAAGTGTAAGATATAAACAGGTAGCCCATTGGCATCAAAAAGCCCCCAGTTCTTTTCAGAAACAGGGCCTGGCCTCTCATCCTCATTATACAACTCGTATATATATGTACTAACAGCAATCCCAGGATGCTTGGGAGTGCCTGTGTTATTGAGGACATGCCTAATCAAGTTGCTGTTGTAAGTATTAGCATTTTCAATTGTTGCATCTGGCTCAGACGAGTCACCTTTGGAAGGCCAACCAGACTCGGTTACAACAAGAGGCACATTGGTAAAATTTAGATAGAACATTGCAAAATACGCTGCATCAACAACTGCATCAAAAACATTAGTGTAATGGAGAAGTGTATTGGCATCAACAGCTTCCTTATTAGGAGGGAGGGGTCGAAACAGAGCATAGTCCAAGGGGACCACACCATTGGATTGCTTATAGTCATAATATGGATACGCATTCAGCATAAAGTATGACCCTGTGGACTGCAAAAATTTGAGCAAGGGAACCATAATCGGGTCCCAAGATCGATTGAAGAAAGCTTGGGAAGGGGGAAAAGAGTCAAGAATAATAAAAGAAGCATGTGGAGTGGAGACTTTAATTTGACTATCAAGATTAGACGCAACGAGGGCAGAATGGATGAATTTTAAGGCAGAAACAAGGACTGGGGCGGCGTTAGGGATAGTAGTAAGGACTTCAGATCCAACAGCAATTGCTGTGATGTTTGTAGCTGGAACATGAGCTATTACATTGCGTTTAACCCAGTTGGCCGCAGTTGCATTTGATTGACCAATGCCAAGGAGCTGATCATTAGGAACAGAAACAGTCACATGGATACCTGTATTGGCAAGTGCGAGTAGCATGGCCCGGTCTGCATCATAGAGCCTAACATGTCGAATATTTTGAGCCTTAAGTAGTGCCACCACCTGAGTGGGGCTTGGCATATCAGAAAGTGCTGTGCCAATGTTCACACCAATAAATGCATCTGCAACAAGTAGTTCAAGGATGCAGATTCAGACAACTAAAGGAGATAACTTTGTTTACAATTACTCATGTTGCCAATGACGCTGTAAACATAGAAGCCTTTTGAATTAAAGAAGGCAAGAATGCATTTGAAAACAGAGCCAACCAAGGCAACGACAGACATTGTTAGATTTACAGTCCTGGAATATTATTTGCTTTAAAATTTAGCTACTTCAAAGCTAATGGAAGTTCTACTGAACTCCTTAATAACCTATCCAGCAGATGACAAATTCTAGTAAACCTTGTTTGTCAAGAATGAAATCAAACCGAGTCATTAAAAGTATTATGTTCATTGACCAACTATGTCATTACCTATTTGATTGGCTCTGTTAAGGACATAGAGTCAATGTCTACACCTACTTAGAGCATTGGGAGGGAATCAATTGAAAGAAGTAACTTGCTTGATGATAGTATCAAAAGATGTGTTTCCATTAAAGGAATGATAATTGAAGGGAACTGTACTACCAAAGCTGGACCTATATAGGCCTACCTAGCTGATATTTTTCTTTTGATTCAATGATTTGGTTGTGCTTAGGGCAGGTTCGGCCAAAGGCAAGAGGTATAGGGAATTAAGAAAATCTAATTCTGTCTCCCTTTACCAATGAGATGTGAACCCAAGAGTTTAATGTTTTCAGTAAGGCCGAAAACCCTCAAATAAAAAAAGCAACTAATTACTTGATAGCATGTACATAGCAAATCACTAAAACGAAATTGACTACTTTGACAGCTACATGGAATCGATATATAAATGCCTACAAGTTATACAAATTACTCAGTCATCATGTCCTGTCTATTCTGTTGTCTCCTTTTGCAGATAATTGACATTATCCTGCAGCTGGGGCAGACACCTCTCCCTTTGTTTAGAATCTAAGACATGGATAACAACAAAGATATAGTTCAACTAGAAAAGTTGAGGGGAAAAGAGGCAATCTGACAAATTGAAGAGTTTCTTAAAAGTTCTTCACCCACACCACATGGGTTCGCCAATAGCATATTTAGATTTGAAAGCCTTATGAAGCCATTAATGAAACATATAGAATCGTCCATTCCATTGTCAGATATCAGATATTGCATTTCCGGAGAAATGATTGTACCTTGCACTTTCAGGATTTTCCTTATTTTACCCGTTTTATTTAACAAAAATGAAGACTTTCATACTTTTTAAAATCTTTTAATTTTCCAGGCTTAGGAGCATCATAACCTCAATCACTGCCACGATTTTAAGTCTCTCCTTCTATCTTTTTCATTAATCACAGTTAAAGGTCAGTCTCAAGTTGTTTTTCCTTTCACTTTGACATTCCTAATAGTTAAAAGGACCATGGAAGAGTCACAGCACCTTGGCCAAATTAAGCGAAGGAGTAGGTTTGAACATAGAATACCCTGACAACAGATCTGAGTTGGGATGTCTGTTTATCAAGAGAAAATAAAAAGGGGAAAGCCAAATACTAATTGATATTTTACTGTCATAATCTGCAATACGTTATGCCAGTGACAGAAAAAGTGACACTGTTATCCTTGGAGGTAGACGTCTATTCACTCAATAAGAACTGAGTTTCTGTTTCCAAGAAAAGGGCATTTTGGTACAGCAAACACTACATAGAAATTATCATATATGCAGGCAAAGGGTATCATATATGCAGGCAAAGGGCCCTTTACCTATGAGCTGGGGCGCAATGTTGGTGAGATTCCCCATTAAGGAATCGAAGATCTAACAAGTTTCCAATGTAGGAAAAACTTTTTCTGCAGAGGGTTTACTTAGTGCCTTGATAAGAACAACAAAATAAGTATTTCCAAAAAAACCATGCGCTCTCTCTCTCTCTCTCTCTCTCTACTTTCATCCTGCTGTTTTCTACAGAAAGACTTGTCATAAAGCAAACCAAAATTGTTGCTTCAGAACTCAAAACCAAACTTACATTAAGTACTAACCAAGTCTAGCATTCAAAATGTAATAATTCCTATGCTGCTAACCGACGACCTGCAGCTAACAACTTCCATCCAATGAATTCATCTAAATCACAAATGAAGATGAAACTCTGTTGGAGATGGGGTATTCAACAGAGGCAATACATACAAGAAAGATGAAGCAAAAGCCTCCTAACCCAGTTTCCGCATAAAAATTATTTGAAAAGCGCAACAGAAGCCAATGGTAGACGAACATGAATGCAGAGGAAAAGCTCCACACTCCAAGAGAAGGAATACCAACAAAAAGAAATCATTTCAAAAATGCAAACCAGTAACACCTCGTTACCAGAAGCCATCATTTCTCGTGAAAAGAAAGAAACATAGTAGTGAACTTAAGCCAGTAACTCGAAAAGCCTGAGTGTAGTTGTAAAGAATGCTGTTGTTTGATTGCCAACCCAAGAGAAACCAACTCAGAACCTCCAACAGCAATTAATATATAATAGAAAGAAACTTACTTTGATCAGCGGAAACAACGGACACTGCCAACAACATAAATAAAAGCACCGTAGCCATTGAATCTTGAGCTCCCCAATCTTCCAAAAACACGAAACCCAGATATGGAGACTAACCCCAAAAAGCACAAGAGGGAGACAGAGAGAGAACAAAAGATGGAATAGAGCCTCTGGAGAGTAAGTGGAGAGAGAAAAGGAAGCTCCTTTTGAGGTTCTCTGGGAAGTGAAATGGAACCTCTAGTGTTTTTGGACTTGGTGGAATAGTTTACTATCAACTAAACTAAAATTGGGAGTTTTTATAGTTGAGAAGCCCTTAGCTTAGTTATGTTCTTTCATATTAAAAGGACAGCGTCCTGAGTAGATTCCGGTTAACTGATCATGATGTCAGATATCGAACGGCTAAGATTGAATTGAGTGCACGTTCAGCGCTAAGTTGCACCGCAGAATATATAATTTCTTATGCATCAGCCTCCTTTTTGTGCAGGAGAAACAGTCGCGGTCAACCCGGATGTTTCCAGTGCTGACGTGGAATAAATTCAACGGTCGCACTACATTTCATTATTACATGTTTTCTTTTTAGCTTCAATTCCTTATTACATATTTAGCATTTACATATTTTCGTTTCTGTACGCTGGAAATGAACTGATAATTGAGTTTGAATCGTCTGAGAGTTGCGTTGCGTTTTACAATATATAAGCAAATTTTGAATTATGTCAATATTAGTTAAAATTTTATCAAAGTAAACTTCATTTTATATCAAATAATTTCTAAACTTGTAAATAAATAGATCTTTCCTGTTTCAAATGGATGAGTTATAATATATATTTAAGATTAAATTAATTTTAAAACTTTAATAAAAATGTATATTAATGTTGAATTTTATATTTGTATAAAATATGTTCAAATAGTTGAACATATTCTATACAAATATAAAATTATAAGAATATGTTCTCTTTTTTATGAGAAACAAGAATATGTTCTCGTTTCTATTAGTCGAGTATGTACTTTTCATTTAAAGAAAAATATGTTCTAATTAAAGGTATTTTCTTAAAAAACGCATTTTCATCAAAAAAATAATTTTATGATTTGTTGTAGTGATTATTAACCAATTATAAAATAAAATGATAATATTATTTTCTAAACATAATTTAGATCCAATTAATATGATTATTAGGATTTAATTAATAAAATTATGTATCTCAAATATAAAGAGTGAACATGTCATATATCAAGGGCCAAACTTAATTGTAATGGGCTCAAAAAATATTATTTTTCTCTAAATATTTATATCAAGATGTATCTCATTTTTAATTTACTAAACTGAATTCTTATATGTTACAACTCCTAGAAATAACAATTTGATCGAATAATATCTTTCCTAAAATAGTTAAAGACATTACGATAGGAGTTTTAGTATGTTTCTAGGTGTTTATTAGATGATTATCCTATGTATATGCTTAGAATTGTGTTAATGTGAGCAATGTTATGAATACCGTATCAGATTTAGCACCAGATTGGATTTTAGTGTAGTATTGTACCGATACCGATCAATATTAGATATCGTTTCAGGTAATTTTTAAATTTATGAAATAGTCCCTGAATTTTTTTAAAAATTGCAAAATAGTTTATTGTCATATTATACAGTTATACTGTATATTTTAAACTTTGTTTCTAAAAATCAAATAAATAAATAATAATCACAATTAATATGAAATAACAATAATTTTCAGATATTTCACATATAAATAATAACCACAATTTA
>JANZXR010000170.1:7917489-7932706 GCA_027575705.1 Erythroxylum echinodendron | reverse complement strand
TAATAAAATATTTATTTTATTTTAAAAATAAAAATTAAAAAATTACAATAAAAGTTTAACTAAATAACAAATTAAAAATATTTGAAAAAAGGAAAAGGAGGGGAATGTTTGGTGGGAGGGTTAAAATTTAAAAAAATTTTGAAAATTTTGCAACTTAGTCCTATATTTTTCAAAATTTTCGGTACTAACCAGTATATGGCAGATATTTTTAATACCGGTCGGTACTGGCTAATACCGACCGGTATTTAAATCCAATACATAATACCCATATTTCGTACTGTTCTTCGGCCGATACAATACGTACTGCCTGGTACCTGCCAGTATAGTACAGATTTCAGAATACTGAATGTGAGTATTTGTTTACATTATAAGTGTTTGTGTTGTTTAGAAAATGATTTCAATCTTAATTTTATGTTTTTGAGATGTTTGATGTGTTTGTTAGTGTTGAAAATCAGATAATTAAAAACACAAAGATGGTAGATGTGCAGTAGGCTATATAGGCAAGGTCATGATCATGGCAAAGAGAAATTTCCCAGAGTCACGATGGTGACTCCCATGTCACGGTCATGACACAATTCCCAAATGTGAGTTTTTTCATCCGTTTTAGGGTTTGGGCCATTTTTGGAATTGATTGAAGTGGGGAAATCCTAGTTACACCTCTATGACCCTAATACACTATTTAATAACGTTGGACACAATAAAAAAGGCAGCAGCCATCACACCAAAGTGGATCAAATGTTGATGATCAAGAAGAACATCAAAGAATTCCGCCTTTCCAGATTAAGACCTAAGCAGAGTTTTTATTCTTTGCTTTAGTTATTTCATCAATCTTGATGTGTAATCTAAATTCCCAGATGTTTAACATGTTCATGAGTTTCTAGGGTTTATTCTGAATTTATTTTATGACTTGGATTATTATTTATTCAATACATATTCTATGTTTGTGATAATTGTGCGTTTATACTTCACATCAAATCAAGAGAGTGAGTCAAAAGTAATCATATTAGATTATGCACCGAGAGTTGGCAGTTTAATAAGTCCCGCAATTATACATCGACAATCATTCGAATTGAGATCTTGTGTAAGAAATTAATTATCCAACAAATAACTTCATATCTAATTAGAAATGGTAGGGAAAGTTTTGTGAATCGAGAGGTTGCAAATTTGGAATTTTTGGATTCAATTAAGGTTAATTGATTAGGTCTTAAGAAAGAGTAATTAATACATTAGGAAATCTAGGATCAACATATAATTAGATCAATAATAGTTAAGGAAATAAAATAAAGGAAGAAGAAGACCTAAGCATTCATCCTTGATCAAACCTTAAATTAATTGGCATATCACTTCTTATTTGCGTATTTGCTTTCATTTATTATTTATTTCAATTTCTGTTATTTACTTTTATAAAAAAATCAATTTCTTGTTACCTTAGACAAAGTTAGGTTCAAATTGGTTCTTGCATAATCCTCGCGAGAACAATATAGTTCGGTACTATAAGATACGATTCGTATCTTTGGGAGTATTGAGAGTTTTATTATATATAAAACTTACTCAACAAGTTTTTGGCGCCATTATTGGGGATTTAGATTAGGACTATTTGAATTTATTTGATCCAAGTAATTTTTCGCCATTCTTGTGTTTTGTAATTACTTGAACATAAGAATTACTTAGAGGTCATGTAAGATTGAAGAAACTCCAGCTCTTGATATCACAAGACAAGAACAAAATATAAAGAGTGAGACACCAAGAATAGACCAAAAGAATGATAACGGAAGAATATAATCAAGGATACCAGCAATGAACCCTAATGAATTTCATGAGAAAAATGTTTAACATTGCACATTAAGGCATCACTCGACCACCGATGCAAGCAACATTATTTGAGTTCAAGCCAGCATTGCTGAATATACTGCAGACCCACGTGGAGTTCCATAGGTTAGCTTATGAAGATCCTAATGCCCATTTAGTTTCTTTCTAGAAATATGAGATACCTTATGATATAATGAAATGTTGGAAGATGCCGTTAGGATGAGATTCTTTCCCTTTACACTAATGGATGGAGCCAAAACATAGGATCACTCTTTAAACCCAACAAACACCATACCATAGGAGTAGTTGGTGTGTACATTCTTTGCCAAGTACTTCCCTTCTGACAAAGATGACAACGTTGATAAAGGAGATTACAGATTTCCAATAAAATGACAGGGAGTCATTATATGAAGCATGAGAATGTTACAAGGATTTGTAGAGGAGATGTCCTCATGATAACTTACTAGAAGAATTCCTATTGCCAACCTTCTACAATGGATTTAATCCACCTACGAGGGGCAGCATAGATGCAACTTTTAGAGGATCTCTGATGAGGAAGGCAATTAAGGAAGCAAAAGACTTGCTAAAGGAGATAAAGAATAATAGTTGCCTTTGGACGTCAGATAGAAGTAGGCAACAATCGATTTTCCACGATCAAAAGGGATTCATTGCTGTCAATTTAGTGACAACAGTGCAGGATGAGATTGAAATCTTAATAACCTAAAAGCCTCTTTATTTGCTCCAATTAAAACAATTCACCATGGATGCGAATTATGTGGACAAGATGATCATGTTATCGCTAATTACTTCTTGATGCAAAACAATAATACAAAACAACTCAATTATATGGACACACAATTTGTTCGAGGAGAAGGAAACAAACCCTACTATAACACGTACACTCTTGGTGGAGGAATCACCCAAAATTTTCTTAGTCAAACAATACAGGTAATCAACTGAGAAATCAAGGTTTGCAAGAAATGTGGGGAGAATCTTAAGTAAGACTGAAGAAAACCCAAGGGAGCAACTTAAGGAAATTATACTTAGAAGTGGGAAAGAGCTTGAGCAACCAATAGAGAAACAAGCTACAACCTACTCAGTAGAGGATCAAGAAACAAAGAAAAGGATGAAGAAAAGAGTGAGTACCCTCCTTAAGTTTCCCCTTCACCATATCCACCCAAGATTCCATTCCCCCAATGATTAAAAAAGAACAAACTAGATTTATAATTTGAAAAGTTCGTGGAGAAGTTGAAGACTTTGTAAATTGATTTATCTTTTATGGAGGCATTGGAACATATGCCCAAGCACGATAAATTCTTAAAAAGATGTATTATCTAAGAGTTAGATTTAGGAAGATAGCCAAACGTTAGCATTAATTGAAAGTTTTAGATCCATTATCACCAATTATATTCCTTTAAAGTTAAAGGATCCAAGTAGTTTCACAATACCTTATGTGGTTGGTGAATTTGAGTTTGCGAAGTATTTATGCGACTTAGGAACAAGTATAAATCTTATGTCTTTATTGATATTTAGAAATTTGGGGCTACGCGAGGTGAAGCCAACTTTGATGTTTATTTAGTTAGCAGATCAATCAACCCAGAGACCATTTGGGGTAGTGGAAGATGTTTTAATACAAGTGGATAAGTTCATTATCGCTGTAGACTCATAGTCTTAGATTTTGAAGAGGATATGAATTGTCCATTAATTTTTGGACGACCTTTCATGAACATTGGGAGAGCATTAATAGACATTCATGAAGGCAAACTAACACTTCGGATTGGTGAAGATCGAGTGGAGCTCAAAATGAACAAAGTCTTGAAAAATATGAAATAAAGCAACTCTTGCATGAAGATTGATATTATGGATAAATATATTAAAGAGCAAGAGGAGAGTTATTTTGAAGAACTTAAATATGAGGTAGTTGAGTCTGAGCAAGAAGCTGATATGGAGGAGTCGGGTATTCAAATACATCAAGATATATTAGTAAGAATCAAAGCACCCATACCACCCTCCATTGAGAAACCACTAGCTTTAGAGCTTAAGCCTTTACCCAAAAATCTTATATATAACTTTCTAAGTGAGGGCCAAACTCTACCCATCATTATTTCCAATCAGTTAGATGAGGAACAACAGAGTAAGGTAGTAAAGATCATAAGGAAGCAAATGAAGACCATAAGATGGCAGATATCTAACATACGAGGCCCAAACGTTGTCTTACATAAGATAAACCTCAAAGAAGGCAGTAAAGCTTTGAGGGAACATCTACAAAGGTTGAACCCTCATATGAAGGAAGTGGTCAAAAAGGAAGTAGTTAAGTTACTAGATGCAGATATCATATACTCGATATTAGGTAGCGAATAGATCAGTCCTATACAATGTGTACAGAAGAAAGGTGGAATGATCATAATAGAGAGTGAAAGTGGAGAGTTGATTTCCATGAGAATAGTCACAGGATGGAGAGTCAGTAGTAATTATCACAAACTCAACAAAGTGACTAAAAGGGTCACTTTCCTCTTCCATTCGTAGATCAAATGGTGGAAAGGATGGCTGGTCATTCATTATACTGCTTCTTGGATAGTTATTCAAGATGCAATCTGATTTTTATCTTTCCAGAGGACCAAGAAAAGTCCACATTTACATGTCCTTATGGAACATTTGTGTATAGACAGATGCCTTTCAGGTTATGCAATGCTTCAGTTATATTTCAAAGGTGTTTGATGTCTATCTTTGCAGATATGATAGAGGCAATTATGGAAGTAATTATGGATGATTTTTCCACCTTTAGAGAATCTTTTAAGTAATGCCTGACTAATTTGGACATAGTACTCCAAAGATGTGAACAATCACATTTAGTTCTAAATTAGGAGAAGTGCCACTTTATGGTGCACGATGACATAGATTTGGGACATAAAATATAACGCCAAGGAATTGAAGTGGATAGAGAAAAGATAGAGGTCATAGAGAAGCTCCCACAGCCTATTAATCTTAAAGGTATGTGAGCATTTCTAGGTTATGTAGGATTCTATTGTCGATTTTTTAAGGACTTCTCACTGATTGCAAGACCTTTGGAAAACCTATTGGTAAAGGATGTGCCTTTTAACTTTAAGATAATTGTTTATCTGCATTTAATTGACTAAAGGAGGCACTGATATAAGCACCAATCTTAACGTCACTAGATTGGTCATTGCCATTCAAGGTCATGTGCAACACTGGCAACCAATCAGTGGGTTATATGTTGAGCCAAAGGAAGGATAAAAAGCTGCATGTGGTATATTATATAAGCAAGATATTAACTGGGGCCTACGTAAATTACACCACCATGGCGAAGGAGTTGCTAGTAGTGGAATTTGCATGTGACAAGTTTTGTTCATGTCATACTTAAGTATTTGTTCACCAAGAAGGACACAAAATTGAGGCTTATTTGATGGGTAATCTTATTACAAGAATTTGACATTGAGATCAAGGATAAGAAGGGAGTAGAAAATGTGGTAGCTAACCACTTATTATATTTGGAAGGAGAGGAAGTTGAGCATGGTGATGATATTAATAAGCGATTCTCTGATGAAACCATAATGTTACTTAATTGCCTTATGACACTATGGTATGCAAATATAACCAACTTTGTTGCAAGTAGTTTACTTCCTTGGGATTTATCTTATCAATAGAAAAAGCAATTCTTATCTTAGTGTACCCGTTATCTATGGGATAAGTCAATCTTATATCAGATATGTGTTGACGGGCTGATAAGGAAATGTGTTCTGGAGGAGGAGATATTAGATATATTGAGACAGTGTCACAAAGCTATATATGCTAGGCATTACAGAGCAAATGAGATGGCAGTGTGAGTAGTAGAATGTGGATTTTATTGGCACATCTATTTAAGGATATTTGGGAGTTTATGGAATAGTGCGATAGATGCCGAAGAGTGGGAAAAATCTCCAAAGAGATGAGATGCCCTTATCTAACATTATAGAAGTCGAACTTTTCGATATGTGGGGGCTTGACTTCGTGCAACCTTTTCCATCCTCTATGGGAAATAGGTATATTTTAGTATGAGTTGACTATATGTTGAAGTAAATCACACGTTAGTATAGACTTTATATAAAAGAAACTTGATACATAAGAAGGGGGGTTGAATAATGTATCCTTTTTGTGAATATAAAATCTTGCTAAGAACTTCTCTTTCTTGTTAAAAAGATATCACAAAGTTTATACAAAAATTATTACTTAGTTAAATCGCAAATAACTTCTTTATAATTGTTTAACAACAAAATAAACTGAAGTAAATGATAGAGGATAGACACTGCGATTTTTATACTAGTTCACCCCAAATCGTAGGCTATTTCCAGTCCTCAGAGTTCGTCTGAGTGTTTCACTATACTTCAAATGATTACAAGTATTCTGTCTTCCCTTCCAGAGCCTCTTCAGGTCTCTTACAAAATATTCTTTCAACTATCTTAGCCTCTCCAGGCTATCAGTCTTTCTTTTCTCTCACTAGAAAAAGATTGTGAGCTTTTGTTATAGTAGGATTAGCTCTCTTTGTATCGCACTACAGAATTTCTCTTTTCTAAGTAAGTAATGTAAGAATTTTCTCTCAGATTGTCTAACTTTCTAACTTGTCTAAGATCGTAACATCTTCGACTACGACTAGTATTTATAGCCTTCATCTTTAACTGCTTCTTGATCTTTGATAATCGCTTCTTGAATCTTGATAACCGCTTCTTTAGTTGAGTTCTATAACTAACTCTAACCAAATAACTGTCTGTCGTGCTAATGTATCTTCATGGTATCGTCTATGTCTTTGCGTCTGTATTGTCTTTGCGTCTCTGCATCTGTGTCTGTGTTTATATTTTGCGTCTGTGTCGTGATTTTGCCTCTGTGTCTGCATCTGTGTTTTCACTTCGCATCTGCGTCTGTGTTTTAACTTGCCGTCTGTATTGTGATTTTGCCTTTGCATCTGCGTCTGTGTTTTAACTTCGTGTCTGTGTCTGTGTTGTGTTTGCGTCTGTATTTTGACTTTGCGTCTATCCTGACTTTGCGTCTGCGTCTGTGCTCTGTACTTTGTCTGCACAGTTAACACACTTGTCAAAACGTTCATTTGTTTCTAACATTATTATTATTTGATTGTCATCAAAATTAATCATCGTAAAGTCCTCTTGACTTAACATATGTCCCAATGGGTTAAAGCCATGACAACTCCTATGAATGATGGCAAAGTAGTGCAGAAATTTATTAAATGACTATTCAATTTGTTTGGAGTGCCACAAGCCATAATCAGTAATGGAGGATCGCACTTTTGCAATAAATATTTTGATTCTCTTCTAAAAAGATATGGAGATTTTCGTCGTGTAGCCACTCCATACCACTTACAAACAAATGGACAAGTGGAAGTTGTGAACTATAACCTAAAATGAATATTGGAGAAGACAGTAAATAATTCAAGGAAGGATTGGGCATTAAAGATGGATGATACCTTACAGGCTTATTGGACTGCCTTTAAAACTCCAAACATCATGTAGCCACTCCTGTAACACCTGCAAATAAGTTGATAAGTGGAAATCGTGAACAGTGAGCTAAAACGAATATTGGAGAATAGTTCAAGGAAGTACTAGGCATTAAAGCTAGATGATGCCTTATAGGCTTATGGAACCGCTTATAAAACTCTAATTGGGACAACTCCCTTTAGACATGTGTATGGTAAAGCTTGTTATCTATTTGTGGAACTTGAGCATAAAGCATAAATCGCCTTAAACTTTGATTGGAAGAAAGCGGGTGAGTGAAGACTCCTACAATTGAATGAACTCGATGAGCTTTGTATATAAGAATGTCAAATTATACAAGGAAAATGTGAAGAAGTGGCATCATTCTCATATTAAGAAGAAAGAGTTCAAAGTGGGAGATATGGTTTTATTATATAATTCGAGATTGAAGTTGTTTCCAAGAAAGCTCAAATCAAGGTGGAGTGGGCCTTTTAAAGTAACCCACATATTCGCCCACAAATATTTAGAATTAGAAAATCAAAACAAGGAAAACTTCAAAGTAAATGGACATAGATGCAAACCGTGTCTTGGATGAGTATTTTTGCAAGAAAGGGAAGTAATTTCTTGTCTTTCTAATGATTAAAAATGTTTCAGATGATGAATGGTCAAGTTAACAACCACAACTTAACAAATATCGGTAGTTAGGTTTGTTTTGAATTCTGGTATTAGGGTTTTATTTTTAATGTTTTTGGAGTGTTTTGGATGGCTAAATTTCTTGTTTTTTTAAGTTATTACAAGTTAAGGAAGCAAGCTTGAAGGTTATATGACAAAAAAATGACAAGTGACAAAATCCATGAGATGACTCTCCTATCACGATTGTGACATGCAGCCAAACTAAGTCAAAATGTGAATTTCACTTCCCAAACCCCATTTTACCCCTCCTTCTTCAACCTTAACACTATATCTTCAAATTTTCTCATCTTTCACATACCCTTTATCTCTCTAAAACATTAGCCACCATTACAAATTTCTCTTACTATCCTTTTGACTTTCCATGGGGTTTTCACTTGTTCTTAC
The DNA here is from genome assembly GCA_027575705.1 of Erythroxylum echinodendron. NCBI lineage: Eukaryota > Viridiplantae > Streptophyta > Magnoliopsida > Malpighiales > Erythroxylaceae > Erythroxylum > Erythroxylum echinodendron. Next base: position 7,924,340 of record JANZXR010000170.1, on the reverse strand, counting down.
ATCTTTAAACTAGATTTTCATCTCTCTTACACATTTTTTGCAATTTCCATACAAATATTACATTTTTGGAGTGGTTTTTACAAGATCTCATGGTTCTTTTCTCTATTCACATTTTTTAGGTGTTTTTGGTGTATTTTGTTGTGTTCTTGGTTTATTTTGCAAGTCTACATTTATTTATGGCAGTAAGAATCAAACAAAGTGTTAAACGCTTATAATCAAAAGGAAAAACACAAGTGGAAGGGAGAGGGGCATGTGATAGGGCTGCGGACTTTGGAGCTCCTTTTTCTATTTATTCGAAAGACAAAGGTAGTTGATTCCAAACTCTTCGCTCAGGGTTGTTAGAGCTCCTAGATATTTTGATTTTGGCATTTTAGACAATCTAGGGTTGAAAGACAAGGTTGAGAGTTTGAATCATAAAATTTAATGGGACAAATTTATTAAGTTTGATTATATTATATATAAAGAATTAACCCTTGAATTTTATACTATCTTAAAGTTGCACCGTAGGATTTGACTGAATTTTGGTTTCGATTGAGGGGTTAACCTTATTGTTTGAATTACGATATTTTGGTCAAAATTGGTGGATTTCCTCAGTTAAACATAATTGTAAAACCAGATGATTTTGATGTAAAAGGTATTGGAAACATTTAATAGGGGTGGATAACTTTGATGTTCAAAATTCTCATAATAATGTCATTCTTACTCCTGAACATTTGTTACTGCATAAGTTTATATGCCAAATTGTTTTCAATAAATCGAAAAGTAAGAAATGTTCTATTAATGAATTATTCATTTTATGATGCATGGACAATCATATAAAAGTTTGCACAATCACCCATATTTTTCAATCTATAGCTATTGTTCTTAAAAAAAAAAGTAGTTATCTTACCATGAGATATATTGTCACCACACTTGCTATTTACTATGGTGTTGATGTTGAAGGACTAATAATTGTTTTTCCTGAGTTTTTACATCACACTCACTTAAGGCAAGCTGAGATCTTGGCAATTCATCATATGGAACTTTGAGATATTAGTTCCAAAACTCATGACACAGGATATGATAAGTTAGTTCGAGTTCTGCACCGGCACAGTAGCAACTTAAGGTCTCAATAAATTAAGACACTAAAGATGATGAAGAGGAAGGCTAGGAGAAGCTCTTCAATTTGGTCTCTGATAATAACAAACTTCTGAAGGAGATGGAGCAAGAACAACCAAAGCACGTGATATTAAGCAGATTTATAAGTACTTTGCTACTCAAGGTGTTCAAATTCCTTCGCCAACACCATCACCACCTCAATTTCTATAAATGGTTTTGTGCTCTTAACCTTTTCTTTTTGTTATTTCTTGTCATTTTTATTTTCATATATGTGTTGTTTGTTTTCCCACAATGAGGACAATGTGTTATCTAAGTGTGGAGAGCATTTTCCATTGGCATAGCATATGTGTGAATTTTTCATATCCTATTATGTTAGTTTTTATTAGGTTGACATTATATGAACATGTGCTACATATGAGTTAATTGTGTGAATGTGACAATGACAAGAATTTGAAGGAATTAGTTTAACTTTGAATATGGTTATTTAATTTGTAAAGGCATATTGACGTGAATTTTATGTTTTAAGTATCTTAGGTTAAATATGCATGTTAATTAGGATATAACATCTATTTTTTTCACTTTGGGAAATTTGTTGGTATATATTTATAATTAGAAGTCAATTGAATTAGTCAATGTTACTAGTGACTTTTCATGAGAATAATTGACTAAAAAAGAAATGAGGTAGGCTAAAAAATCAAAGAAAAGAAACTGTGTTAAATGTATAACTATTCTATTGACCCTTTTTGAAAAAAGTGGGCTAAGAGTAGAGCTGCTAGCTAATTGAGAATGTGATATAGTTAAGTAACCTGGGGCATTCAGATAAAGTGTTTGTCTTTGAATCAAAATGCTATAATGACATTCTAACTAAGCTAAATAATAAAAAGCATTGTCTATTTGAGTAAATGGGAGACATTCATAGCAAGGTGTTTGCCTTCATGTCAAAAAACTAGGTTAATGTTAAGGAAAATAAAAATGGCGTTTAGATAAATAAAACCTACTGATTTTTGAAAGTAGCAAGAATTTTCATGAAGGGATACTTAATGATAGTTGCACTATTTGATTGATTACTAATTATAAATGTATGTGTACAGTGCTATAGGTAAATGAATATGTGTTAATGGTTTAATTAATATGTATATTCAATTTAAAGTACTTAATCATGAAATGCATAGGTTAGTATATTGGCACAATTCAAATGATTGATGTTTGTGGTTAAATTGATTCCATAAAGTTTGATGTCATTGTCTCATTATTATATATTACATGAATATATTCCTATGTGTTTACGTTTAGTTTGTTTAAATTTGTGTTTTCTTGTGCTTGAGGACAATAACAAGTTTTAAGTATGGGGATGTTGATAGGTATAGTTTATACAATGTTTTGATAGGAGTTTTATTATGTTTTTAAGTGTTCATTAGATGATTATCGTATGTATAGGCTTAAAATTGTGTTAATGTGAGTGTTTGTGTGGTTTAGAGCATGATTTCAATCTTAATTTTATGTTTCTTGAGGTATTTGATGTATTTTTTTAATGTTAGAAATTAGATAACTGAAGAACAAGGATGATGGACATATATAGGGCTGCAAAGGTAGGATCACGATTGTGACAGAGAAATTTCCGAGAGTCACGATCATGACAGACACTTCCCAAACGCGAGTATTTTCATCTACTTTAGGGTTTGGGGGCATTTTTAGAACCAATTAAAGCGGGAAAACCATAGTTACACGACAAGACACTAATACACTATTTGACAACATTAAACAAGCTAAAAAAGGCAAAAACCAACACATCAATGTTTTTCTTCTTTTCTTTTAGTATTTCATCAATCTTAATGTGTAATATGAATTCCAAGATGTATAACATGTTTATGAGTTTCTAAATCTCTTATTAGGGTTTATTTTGATTTTATTTTGTGACTTTGATTATTATTGATTCAATACATATTCTAGTGTTTTTGATAATTGTTAATGCTTACACTTGACAAAAAATCGAGTGAGTCAAAAGTAACCATATTAGATTGTGTAATAAGAGTTAGCAATTTAATAATAACAAAATTAACAAATTAACAATCATCTGAAGGGATATATTGTGTGAAAAATTAATTATCCAATAGATAACTTCATATCTAGTTGGAAACATTAGGGAAAGTTTCGTGAATCGAGAGGTTGCAAATCTAGAATCTTCAAAGTCAATTATGGTTAATTGATTGAGTCTTGAGAGAGAGTAATCAATACCTTAGGAAATCTAGGATCAACATGTAATTGGATCAATACTGGTTAAGGAAATAAAATAAAGGAATAATAAGTCATAAGCAATCATCTTTGATTAAACCTTAAATTAATTGGCAGCTCACTTCTTATTTGCATATTTTCTTTGATTTATTATTTGTTCTTACATAATCCTTATAAAAGCAATACCTTTCAGTACTACAAGATACAATCTATACACTTAGATGTAATGAGAGTTTTATTATATATAAAACTTGCTTAATACAACTATGGAAAAAATTAACACTCAAATTTATGTTTTCTCCTCAAACTCATCACCTTTAAAACAAAAAACTAAGCATATTAAAACATCATTCAATCCATATAAAATATGCTATAAAATTGCCAAATACCAAGTAATTGATCCTTAAATAACATGCAAATTTAGACCTATCAAATTCTCCCAAATTTAACTGATTTCTTGTCGTTAAGTAATCAATAACAAATAAACCCTAACAACTAACCTAGACTCAAATAAAATAAGAAACAATTTCATTTTCATAGGTATACATTGACATTTAGCATATACCGCAAGCCTTTAAAATCTAGGTGTCCCTAATAGAGGAGTTATAGTCTCCAAAGTTTAATTAAATGTTACCCATAGACATTAATCTAAACTTGTTAGTTAGCTTCATGGTTAACAACACAAGATATACAAATTCAACTCTCAATTAAATTGCAAAACTTAAACACATAATACTTCTTAAGTGGATCATTATACAAACAAGACAAAGCAAACACTATTTAATCTTCTACATTAAGCTCAAGCACTTTAATTTAACATGTCCTCACAAGATATCACTCGTTCATATAAGTTTTCAAAATTTTTGGAGAGGCACTCTTATAATGTTTTTATTAAAGTGAGCTTACTATAAGCTTGAAAATAATCTACTCTCTATTAATTAAATAGATATATATAGCAGTAAAAATCAAAACGACTTTGAATATGATTGTAATGGGGCTAAAGGGAGAAGTCTGTTATTAAAGGAAAAGGAATAGGAGAAATAAAAATATTCACAATTAGTAGAGTAAAAGTAAATAATTCAAAAGATATATTCTTAAATTATTCAATTTACTCCTCATATCTTTGCAACAACCTTCTTTTTTCATTCTTTTCAAATATAAGAATCCATTCTAATTGATTTTTAATATTTTATTTTTCATTTCTTTTTTAATTTTTTGAATTGGCATGATATTCCCCTTTTACTCATTGCCTTTTCTCATTCACATTACCGTCTCCTCCACACTTATATCTTTACTTCATATTCCGAAAAACATTTAATCACAAGTAAAAGATTTATTAATCATAAATTGGAGAGTAAATACTTATTTTTCTTTTTAATAACAAGGTTATTTAGAAAAGGGTTAAAAAAGCTTAAAACTTATATAACGATAAAAGAGGTTCACTGATAGATTAATATAAACAGGTAAGCAAATTGATTCAAACTTAAATCCTATGTACCTTTATTAATTTATCATTTGTACACATCTTATATGTAATTTTAAAAAGATAAAAATTCAAGTTCCAAAATTTCAAATTTAAAGACGATATCCATATAAGAAAGAAAAATTTTGTATGAAGACGTAACTCCTCCCGAGATCACTTAACAAAATCAATGCATAATCTCTTAGCAAATTCAGTTTCGTAGTATTTATAAAGTTAAATTTGCATAGCACTTACTTAATTATATTATGCATCTAATTTTTAATAACCAATCTCAATTAGGAATCATGTATAAACACACGCCATCATCTTAAAGCTACTAATGAAAACCTAAACAAACAACTTAAATAAGAAAGCTATAAACAATTTTTTTATAATCAATGCAATTAGATCAAACTCTATTCCACCCCACACTTATTTTTCTCAATAATGTGCATCAAGAGTAAATTAATAAAAGGATCTAAAAGAATTTGTTAAAAATTTAGACAATTGAAATAAAAACTTCCCGAAATAAAATTCTCAACCATACTCAAAATCTACATAATATTAAACATTAGTGAGGGCACATAAATAATAAAATCCAAATTGCATTTAGATTTTCAATATTCTCAATTAAAAAAGAAAACAAAATTTAGTTATAGTGATACAAAAATTATAACCTAAACACACATCAAACCAAAACTTAAAAAGAAAAATATGTTAGTTAAAATATAGAAACTAAAGAAAATTTTTAAAAATTTTAATTTCCTCGCTCTTAATCATGGCATTTCCCTCAATGTCAAATAAATAAGACGTTAAACTCAATCATATGAGGTAATTAAGATTGACATGTCTCCCTGAATTTCATGTAAGACTGGTTAGGTAAAACTACAAAAATCCCACAAAAATTTACCTATAATAAAGGAAAAAAAAAAGAAGAAAGTAAAAAAAGAAAAGAAAATTTAAAATTGTTAAGTTGTCTCACAACAAGGCTTCTTTAGAAGTCTTTAGCTTAACTTACATTTAGGCTCTTTACTAATCTAGGATAGTCATTTGGATGAGTTTATTTCTTTTCCTACATAAAACATAAAGAAGAAGAAGAATTAGAATAATTCATCTTATTATCTCTTAAATGTGTGTAATGCTAATGAAGAGGTAATGTCTTTAACACAAGATCATGTGCTTTTTTAATAGAAGACAAAGTCTTAAGTTATCCTTCTATTTTAGAAACACCATCGCTGCTGGTGGATCTTTTTTTCTTAAGTTCTAAATCTTTACATATTCTTAAAGAATCATCACCACTAACCTTAGGAACTTTAGTCATACTAGGGTTTATTAAGTCCATCATATAGTAGTCATCATCTAAGGTAGGAAATTTTTTCTAGGTTATATAAATATGGAACTCCACTTTCTCCTTACCTACACTAAGTGTAAGCTTTACCTTATGCATGTCAAATATAGCTCCTCCGATAACTAAAAAGGCTCTCCTTAAGATAATGGAAACTTTAGTATCGTACTTCATGTCTATCACTAAAATTTAGCAAGAGAGGTGAATTTTTCTACTTTCACTAATATGTCTTCTATAACTCTAATTGGATTCTTGATGAATCAATCTACTAGCTAAAGTTGTCAGCTTGAGCTCCCTTATTCCTAGGTTATTAAAAATAGGTTAAAGAATAAGATTAACACTCTCACCTAAATCACATAGAAACATAATAACATTAGAAGCTCCTTAATAACAAGGAATAGTAAAATCCCATGGATTTTTTAACTTTAGAGGTAATTATAATGCAAGATTGCACTACATTCATTTATTAAAGGCACCATAACATACTCCTCTAATTTGTTTTTGTAAGAGATTACCCTCTTTAAAATCTTAAAAGCATTTAAGCTAATTGTAACATCCCGGTTTCGTAGAACGGGTCGGACCAGAGAGACGGGTCCAAGTGTGGTAAACCAGAGAAATTAGGAAAACACATCTCATACTCATGCATTTGTGAACAGTGATATGTGCACATGAAAATACCTGTACATGCATTCATGACAATTTTCCCGGTATAAG
>JANZXR010000170.1:7874312-7917389 GCA_027575705.1 Erythroxylum echinodendron | reverse complement strand
GACAATACCTGGAGTGATGGCGGTGGAGGCCGGGCTCCACAGTAGAGCGCGAGGCCCGAGAGGCCGAGGCTCTACATTTCTACTGGATAAAATTAAAAGTGAGGGTTGTTGCTATGAGTTTTATGCTCCTTTTGAAACCATAACAGCACCAGGTGTGGCGTCCCTTTTTGTCAACATCACTGCTTGCCTTAGATCTTCCCTAAGAACATCTGCATAAACCTGCTCTATCGTAGGAAACGATTAAATTTGTAGCACATCTCCTGGGATCTTGTCAAGATGATCATCGAGACCAACCAAGAATGTGTAAAATCCATCTTCTTGTAAAATAGAATTATACTTCTAAATGTAAATTTCTCGCCATAAGCATTGAAGATTGTTGTAATATGTCTCGATAGATCCTCTACTTTGTGTAAGCCTTGTCACCTTCCTTTTGAGTTCATAAAATTATGAGGCATCGGTGCTTCAAAATATATTGTAGCAATAGTGTCCCATACTGCTTTCGCTATTGGGAATCTGATGTAGTTGCTGATTAGTTTCAGATCCATAGAGTTAATAAGCCACCCCTTCAACATTGCATTTTTAGTTCTCCATTTCTTGAAAATGGGGTCTGTCTTTTAGGGTTGTGGAAGATCTCTATTTATATATCCTAACTTTTTTTTGCCCGAGATATACTTCTCGATAACTTGGGACCATAGTCTATAATTTGTATCATCTAGCTTAACACTAATTGCTCCAACAACTGATTCATGAGTCGGTGGTGTTTGGTTCAACATCTGTGATATCCTAGATGTTAGGTCTGCAAGAATTGAATTCTCTCCTCAAGAGTTCTCTATTAAGGGAGTATTGTCTCCCACTGCTCTCAATCTCTCTTGTCCTTTTCAGAAAAACATAAGTTTTGGGATCTATGCTCTGATACCATGTCATAAAAGCGTTATTTTATTTTTTGTACGTTTTTTCAAGATACAAGAGATTGCTTATATAGCAAATACAAGAAATCTATTTTGGAAAGCTATTGACTACTATATACAAATTTAGGCTATGAACCTGGTATTCCATACAAGAAAATATTCCTATAATATCTCTACAAAATCTTCTATTAACAGAGCTACAATATAAGCTGAAGTATAATGACAACAATGTTGTGAATAAGGCCTAAAGCTTTGATGTTTACACCAGAATCTATGTTGAACCTTAATATTTTGGAACATTCAAGTTGAACCCCAACATTTACAAAACGTTCAAACCATACCTTACGAAGACAGAAAAGTTGAAGGAGGTTACCTCTATCAGTTAAATGTACGTGTTTTTTTATGTGTTTTTTTTAATTTTGCATATTATGGGATTCATTCTTGCTGACGTGGCATTTTTATTTTAAAATAGAAGTGATCTCACAACTATATAATCTTGTTTTAGTTTCGGCCACCTTTCCTTTCCAGTACCTAACTGATGCAAATACCACTGTGTTAGTTTGAAAGCAAAGAACAAAATAGAAAATCGAATACTTAAAGCTAAAAGACAAGGGTAGTTTAAGACTGAATTGCTAAGTCTTATTGATGTAATAAATCAAACACTTAACTTGCATTTATATAGGCCTTACAAACTAACATACATAACGCAAAGAAAGGAAAAAATGCTACTACTAACCCACGTACAACAACCAAAACAGAACAGAGAAAATCAAGGAACCAAAAATCATGAACAAAAACAACATTCAAAAATCTCAGTCAAAAAATAATTTTACTACAATCAATTAACTTTGAATCATTCTCCAATTCTCCCCTTGATTCAAAGTTGCAAACATCAAGTTGAAGCCTGAAATGGACATGATTGTCTTGAGGAAGGGACTTTGTTAGAATATCTATAACTTGTTCATTTGTATTGCAATACTCCAAGGTGATTGAGTTATTTGCCATAAGGTCTCGTATAAAAAGAACCCATATATCAACATGCTTTGTTCTTCCATGATGGGTTGGATTTTTTGACATAACAATTGTAGCTTTGTTATCACTGTATATCTCAGTTGCTTTCAATTGTTCTTGACCAATGTTAAAATGCTCCTTAGCCAAATAGCTTGACATGATGATGCACTTGCAGTTGTATGTTCAGCTTCCAATGTAGATAGAGCTACTATTGTTTGCTTCTTAGAACTCTAGAAAATTATAGTTGAACCAAAATTAAAAACATAATTGGAAGTGCTCCTCCTATCCTCCAAACATTTAGCCCCCGTCACTATCTGGATAACCAGCTAGTTTGAATTCCGAAACACAGCCATACCACAACCCAAATTCAATTGTCCTAGCAATGTATCGCAACACTCTCTTTACCGCTCTAAAATGATGTTTTGATGGACAATGCATAACTCTAATAGAGTAGCTAATATCCAGTCTTGTATGAGTCAAGTAAATTAAGCCTCCAACTAAACTTCTGAAACTCTTTTCACCTACTAGTTTAGTACCATCTTCAACCTGCAATTCTCATTCAAATTCATTAGAGTGGATGAAATATTACAATTCAACATGTTAAACCTTTTAAGTAAATCAGTAGCATATTTCCGTTGTGATAGAAATATGCCATCTTCAACTTGATTCACTTCAAGCCCAAGAAAATAGAGCAAGTCTCCTAAATATGACATCTCAAACTTATCCTTCATACAAGCTTTGAATTCATTAAGAACCCATATAAATAATATCATCCACGTAAAGATAAACAATAAGAAGATCAATTTTCACCCTGTTTCTTCATATAAAGATTAAGTTCATATCTACTTCTTTTAAAGCCTTTATTAAGAAAGTAAGAATTTATTTTATTGTACCATACACACGGAGCATGCTTTAACCCTTAGAGAGCCTTTTTTAGCTTGTACACCTTTTCTTCTTTACCTTCAACTAAGAATCCTTCAAGCTGAGATACATACACCTCCTCTTGTAATTCTCAATTTAAAAATGCATATTTAAAATCAAACTGAAAAATAGGCCATTGCATTTGTGAAGCCAAGGCAAAAATTATTTTCATAGTATCAAAACGTGTTACTGGAGAAAAAGTCTCTTCGTAGTCTATGCCTTTTTGGTGCAAATAACCCTTTTACCATAAGTCATTCTTTTGTGTTTTTGTATGCTCCCATATGCATAAAACTTTGTTCTAAAGACCCATTTAACTCCAATGGCTTTCTTGTCTCTACGAAGATCCACCAACTCCTATTTATCATTTCTAATAATTATCGCAAACTCTTCCTTTATTGCATTGCGCCATTCTTCTTTCTCTATTGCTTCTTCAAAGGTTGTTGGATCAACAACAACTAGAGCTTAAGAAGAGCCATATCTTTAGCTAATGATTTGAATTTTCTTGAAGGAGTTTTAGCTTCGCCACTAACAGGATTATATAGCCTATATGCTTTAAATTGAGAGCAATAACTAAAAAAATATATTTTTTATTGATTTATCGTCTAGCTTACTACGTCCATGTGAACCAATCAAAGCAAAGGCAATACAACCGAAAACCTTGAAATGGCTTACACAAGGCTTTCTGTCACTCCATGTCTCATAAGCTGTTTGATTTTGAACAGCCTTTCTTAGTGATAAATTCAACAAATACATAGCAGTTGCATCAACTTATGCCCAAAAAACATTAGGCAATCCCTTAGCCTTAAACAAATTTCTTGCCATCTCCACAACCGTTCGATTCTTTTGTTCAGCCACACTATTTTGCTCCGATGTATTTGAAGCAATCAACTCCCTGTACAAACCTTGATCTTCATAAAATTGAATGAATTCATTACATAAAAACTCACCACCTATATCAATTCGGAGTGTTTTCATGCATCTCCAACTTTGCTTCTCGATAAGGCCTTTGAACTTTTTGAAAACTTCAAATGTCTCTGATTTTAATTGCAAAAAATAAACCTATCTCATATGACTATTGTCATCTATTAACAACAAAAAATATTTGCTCCCACCAAATCATTTAGTCTGCATATGACCACATAAATCAACATGCACATTCTGAAGAATGCTAGATGCCCTTCTAGACTTTCCTAAGAAATGGACTTTTATAATGTTTCCCATATATGCACCCATTACACGAATCTATAGACTCTATTTTAGGCAACCCAAAGACCATCTCTTTTTGACTTAACAATTTCAGACGCTTTTCATTCAAATGCTCATATCTAAGATGCCACAACCTAGACTCACTACTTTTTTTGACAACAAGTGCATAGTTTTTAACTTTTGAAACTTTAAGTGGAAATAATCAATTTGGTGTCATAGAGACATCAACTATAATCTGACTCGTTTTTTTATCTCTAACCATACAAGAAATATCATCAAACAACATATAATACCCACTAGCCATATGCTACCTAACACTCAACAAGTTTTGAGAAAAACGAGGAATAAAATAACCATTGTAAAGAAGCTTTATGTTACCATGACCATTATTGACAGCCACGGGTCCCTTGCCTTCTACTTGCAATTATTTGTCATCTCCAAGCCTTACTTTCATCCTGTATGATTCATCAAGTTCCTTAAATAGAGATTTTATTCCTGTCATATGATTAGAGCATCCATTCTCTAGAAACCAAATGTTGTTGGAAGTTGACATTGTTGTGCCTTCATGACATGCCATAAACAGTTTGAGCTCCTCCTCTTCTTGTTCTGCATAACTTGCTTATCCTTGCTTTTCCCTTTGCCAGCAGTTAGCTTTTATAAGCCCAAACTTCTTATAATAGTGGCCCTAAATGCCACTTTTGTTACCACCCTGCTGCTTCATTTGGTTTTGTAGCTCGTCATCTCGTCCCTGTCCTCTTCCACGGCCACCTCCCAAAAAATGCTCCTTTGCCACATCCTTTACCAGCTACCCCCTTCTTTTCACTTTTCTGGTTGGACACGTCCCCTTTCAAATAAAAGGCTTTTTCTTCACTCTTCTCTTCTTATTTACTCAACCTTGACATATAAGATTGCAAAGATCCCATTAATTCATCAAATGAATATGTAGTCAAGTCCTTAGACTCCTCTATGGCTACAACTACATGATCAAACCTAGGAGTCAAACTCCGTAAAACTAGGAATAGAAAAAACATTCAACAATCTCGGTCAAAAAATTATTTTACTACAATCAATTAACTGTGAATCATCTCTAATACACTGGAGGAAGCAGCGATGACAGAAGGAGAAGGGAAGCTTCCTTCCCAAGAGGTGACAACGTGGAAGAACCATGGTACCACCAGAGGGAGGATTACTCACGACTCATCGCTTCTCCCAGGCTATGAAAATGACAGTTTAGTCTGGTTGAATAAACGATGCGTCACTGAAGGAAGCGGCAACAACATGGATAAATATGAAGACAAATTTTGCATAACTGTCCTCCATCCAAGCAACACTGTACAAGTCACCCAAACAAGTTTCATATTCAGGAGGAAAGTTAGGATACTTTTCAAGAAAATAGGTTCCTCAACTGCTCTCTTATTTGATGCTATAGTTGCATATATATTCAAGCCTTCAGGAAGAAGACCCTTAAAGATGCTTCCAGATTCACGAACTTTAAGATAAAATAGCTGTATATACCCTATTGTCTAGCACAAATCACTTATGCTAAGCTACTCTACCCTACTATGGCTTTTGCTGCCTAACTTACTCAGTACTACATATCAAATTCACTATATAGCCATCAATACAGACTGTGTTCTATGTGAGATAGAACCAGAGTCAAGAGAGCACCTTTTCTTCAAATGTCCCTTTTCACAATTCATATGAGAGTGGATAAAGGCACTCAACCTTAATCCTAATGCAGGCACAACTTTTACATAAGCCATTGAGTGGCTGCAGCAGTTAACCCATACTCCTATATATAAAGAGAATATATATATTATCTCCTTCGCCTTCTCCATTAAGGAGATTTGGCGAGAAAGAGATAATAGGAGATTTCACCAGAAGACACGCACAAGACATGAGGTTCTTAAATTCCTAATTGGTGGAATCAGGGAGAAAATCCTCTGTTCCACCAATCAGAGGCAGTTTGTCCTGATCTAGCCTTATCATGGAGAATCAACTACTAATCTAGAGAGGTGAAATGTAAAGGGAGGAGGAGGAGTGTTTCTGTAAATTTTTTAGACTCAGCTGAAATAGTGTCATGCTAAAAGGGAGTAGTTGTTTCCATTGAGTGCTGCATGGAAGAGCCTTTGGCAGGTGGTAGAAGAACACTAGAAGAACCAACATCAAAGTGAGAAAACACACTCAGACTTGCTCTTATACGGAAAGATCACATTTAGAAAGAAGACAAAAGGCAATGCTTACGAGAGGAGGTTGATCTTTCCCTCGATCGATCACAAATACTGGTACTCACAACATTCATGAAGCATCTGAAGAAGAAGCGATAAGGACTTACTCTGAACCCTAATTAGAGATGCCACTGATCAAGAACTAGAGGGAAAAGGAAAAATAAACAAACACAAGGGAGAAACTCTCACCTCAATTCTGATGGCAGAAGAGAAAGGAGCAGAGAGACTCGTGACATCTACCCTAATTTGGAATCTTTTGGAGAAGCGAATAGAAGGGGGGAAGTGGTTTTACCCTAAAAGAACATTTCCAAGATGGTTTGTTTGGGTCTAAAATGCAGTCGTCTAACGTTGTTCTATACATCATCGTTTTGTTTATTGTAGGGATGACCTACTCTCCCTTAGCTAACTGACGTCGTTTAAGATTCACTAATATCGTATTTCTCTCATTTATTAATAAAAATTTTTAACTTTTCCAAAAACAAAACTTAGGTTGTATAGGTCAAAGAATATTTAAGTTCATATCTTGATTGTAACTTAAGTTGCAGGTCAAAGAATATTTAAGTTCATATCTATCCAACTACATCCTTGTTCTACACAGTAAATAGCAAGGCTACAGTTTTGGAGTTAAGCTACCAGGGGAAAATATGATTTAGGTAGACAACTGAAATAGCGAATAACAGTTTTACCGATATTGGGACGGGTGAGCATGCAGTGAATACATTTGAAAAATGAAACACAGTTAACTCTTTCAGAATAAAAGGCCTTAGACCATGAGTTGCAAACAAGCTTTAACGTTTTGCAATGTTTATTCAGTTATGCTTACAAACCCTGCACTCCAGGACCTCCATGATCTCTGTAGTATATAAATATATGGTCGTCTTTTGCACTATCCACAACTTTCCCATTACCACCAGTAAGAGCTGATTCGTTTCCTAGGATAACAGCAAAAAAATTGTCAACGGTGACAACTTCACCGTTATAGTCCTGTAACAAGAAAAGCAGTAATGTGATGTGTGATACAGAACTGGCGAACCATATACACACAATAAGTACAGAGTTGCTGGTTGTAGAATTGAAGTGCAATGAAAAAATGACCTTAGGAACCCCCTTGTAGACATTTTGACCATTTGGGTTGTTAATGATGATTCCAGGTCTTGGTTTTTCTTCATTAAAAGCGAAATCATCATACATGAAAACAATGATGTTTTCCTCCTTCAATCCACCGTTCTTCCAGAGCTGATAACATGACAAGTATCAGCCCGAAACAAGAAGTGTCAATAGTAAATATCAGTTGGAAGACGAAACGATATCATTGAGAAAGAAATTGTCCAGTCAATGGAACTCTCTCAGCTGAAATTTATGCCTGAACTAAAACACATTTTGTTTCAAACACACAATCTCAGTCGAACTCTTTATTTGGACATGTTGCAATCGTTCACCATCAAGTATATGTTTTTTAATCAACTAATGTTAGTTTAAGTAAAATCTAAAAGACTGCCTCTAGATTTTCCTTATTTGTATGTATTATATCTTCTCTATCGTATAGCTGGTATTTCAGTTAAAACTCTTTGCATCAATCCTTCAAGGCTTTAAGGAGTATTAAGAGTTATCACAACTCAGAGGCCTTTTAGTGATTCTAGCTCTACGATTATTGAATCTGTTGCCATCAGAGTTGCCATTCCATAATACAGACCAAAGAACAAGTGGCCACAAAACTCTTCCAATTAGTGATTACTAAAGATATCGACATGATCGTTGATAGCGGTTGAAGTTAGACAAATAGAAATGCTAAGAAAATTGAAGAAGAATTTTGGAGGTTTAACGAAACATTTGGAACAAATCACGGTAGGAGTCAATAATTGCAGCAACCATAAAGCGTACGTGCAATGACAGAAAACACAATAACAGGGATAAAATCTTCATGTCTTTCTAACTTCTAATTTCAATCAGTTAATAGAGAAAAGGATCAATATAATAGACAGTCAAAAACTTTATTAGTCAAAATAATCTACTATACTACGGACATGAACAGCTTCATGTCTTTCTCAGAAATCTAACAAGAAGCGTAAAAAAAGAAAAAGGAAGCAAGTTAGAGTCGTATATATAAGGAACAACACTGAACTGAGAGAAATAAACAATCACCTGGTGCCTATAATTCCAATATTCATTAGATCCAACAATCAGGACGGCCCATCTTGTCCCTGGGGAGTCATTGTCATTATGACGGAAGAACCTAGAAGAAGCGTCTGAAGGCAGTCGAAGAAAGTCTGCGAAGGTGCTAAGAGCAGAAGGAAAATGAGGGTCCATATGAGGATTAGCTCCCCACAGGACTGCCGCCTCCTGGGAAGGAAGCTTCCCTTCTCCTTCTATCGCTGTTGCTTCCTCTGGTGGTGTTTGCATCCGTTGGATGCTGAGAACGAAAGGTGGCAGAAACTAACACAAGATTATATAAACGTGGGATCCACTTTCACTTTAAAATAAAAATGTAAGAGGGGATCATACTAATTTATAAAACTAAAAAAAAAGGGACGTCGCGCGGGCCATGGGCTGACCCGTGGCCTGCCATTTTTTAGGCCGGACAGAGCCGGGCCAAGGGCAGCCCGAGCCCGGCCCGGCCCATTGACATCCCTAATAGTGATGGAGAACTGAAATGAGATGCAAAGTCGTGGAATGTCTTGATCATGAATAGTATCTGAGTATACGTTTAGATCTATCTTATTTAAACATATTTTGTCAAAATTTACCCCTAGGTTGCTTAGTTTTTAAAGAGAATGATTGTTAATTGATCATGAGTAGAGGCATTAAATGTTGAGCTGTTGGTGTCATTTTGAAAGTTATTCCTCTTTTCTTATTGCTCGGGAAATATGGAAACTATGGAAATGTTTTAGTTTCTGACTTTGATTTTGTTGTTTTGCTCGAGGACAATCAAAAACTAAGTATGGGGGAACTTAATATTTGCTTAATTGATTATGCATTTACTTAGTGATTAATATTATGAAATGTTTAAGAAACTCATTTTGGTTAATGTTTGGTTTTAGGTACAATTCGAAAATTCAAGAGCTAAAATGAGTTAAAAGCACATTCTTTGAGTCATCCTCTTGATGTTCAAACTCATTAATTCTTGTGGAATAAGAAGAAGATGGATTAAGGTGAAGATGGGACAAGAAAATATAAGAAAATGAACATTGCAACATGACCTGCAAGACACACGACTGTATGATTGGAATTTTTTGGTTTGCACAGTCGTGTAATACTACTTTTTTTTTTGTTTGCAGGGTTGGATGCACAGCCATGCATCCAAACGTGCATCTTCCCAGTAACCTAATTTTTAGTATAAATCAAAATTTAAGCGGCCAAAGGAAGGGTGAATCATTTTTGGAACATAAAGGGATGTAGGGCACTTACTTAATTAGGTTCTATAAAGGGTTAATCTTCCTTTTTCCAGTTCGAAGGTGAAATCAAAGCTAAGGATCACATTTGAGCATCTCTTTATTATGTATTGTTAAATCTCTTTCTCTGTCTATAGGGGTTGTTTTTATTATTCTTTGCTTATTGATTTGGTTATTTGTGTAAGGATAATCTGAATGATTCTATTAGATTGTTTTTATATAAACCCATTGTTAGAATCTCAAATACAATACATAATAATTATGTTTTGGATTCATTTATAGCAACTAATAGTGATGAATCATTGGGGATAATGTAACATAGGTTAAATGACCCGCGCTTGTATGGTTGTTGCCTAAATGAATCTGTTTTCCTTATTCATAATGCGACTGTCCTATTAAATCTAAAGAGCTTGTTATAGGTTGTTCAATATTTAGATTTAGTTAAAGAACTTATTTTGATTAAACACGACCTAAGGGAAAATCGGGGTTAACAGAACTTATGTATTACTCTATTAATAGTTTCTAAGAGAGATGTGAAAATAATCATACAATGAAACATGTTTATTTGTGTGTAGGCTGAGGTTAAACTAAAAACATGATTCCAAAATCATTCATCAATTTTCTACTTTTATTATTGCTTAATTTGATTTACTTTTATTAGTTTAATTTTACTTTTTGTCTTAATTACATCCAACCAAAACCCCCTTTATATCCTAAACATTGAATCTTTCATTGCAAAAGCTACACGAACACTCCCTGTGGATATAATCCCTACTCACTGTTGCTATAAATTTAGTAGTGTAAAGTATGTTTATTTCCTAGTGCATTCGACACGCTTTAAGAGTTTATATGTGCATTCATGTTATCAAATCAAACTTTATGTCTGTTATCTTCCCCTTTAAGTTCATTATTTTCTTTATTTTTTTATTATGGTTATCACAAGTTATGTTATTTTTGTTATTTTATTAGAAAATAATTATAAGTTTGTGTGGTAATTACGGGTTAATTAGTTCTAAAAAGGATACTTATGTTTTGTCTTAAGGCTTTATGTCTTTGAAACTTTTTCATTTTCATTCATCCTTTATTTTTTAAGTTTTTATGGAAGTTGTGATTAAGAAGAAGTTAAGCATATCTTGATGTGATGCAATATGACATTGGTTGACTTACTTTAAAGTGTCCAATAAGGTTATGTAAGCTCTTGAATTTGGAAAGCTTTAATTTTTAATTTTGCAACTTATTATTTATGTGTATATTGATAATAATTTGATGGTCAATGAAACAATCTTTGATGGTTAGCTGTAAGAACAATAATTGTCATGTATTCTTCACAAATACAACAACAAGCATACAAAATTGTTTCCATATTTTTATTAATATAGGTCCTTGATGAGGTTATTTCTTTATAACTCTAACTAACTTCTTTTTTTTCCTATTTTCCTTTGCCATATGATAAACCAAAAGGGATCGTACATTAATAGGTAGACTGATTGAAGATATTTTAATTTTGATAATGTTTATGGGCTTTATTTCTATAATGAATGTAGTCTTTATAAAGACTATAGATAAACATAGTATATCAAAATTTTAGAAACTTTAAATCCATTCAAGTAAAAGAAAAAAAAAACTAAGATCAAAGAAGATTAAGGCATAATAGGTCTATAAATTTAACTACGACTTTAGGTGAACCTCTTGCTTGGTACACTCTTGATCTTTAAGGTACTATTTACAAAACTTTTTTAAAAGTGTTTGAGTTAAAATTTTATGAAGAAAAAATTGAAAAGCTTTGTAAATAGAATTTAAGGTACAATAGTCGATCAATATAGTGTATGGTTAACCATTATCTTAAAATTTTAAATTATGTGTAAGTGAATTTTTGATAGGATTGGTTGATACGCATGTTTTAATCTTTTTCAAGATATATTAATTGAATGAGTTTAAAGCATGTACGATATGTTTGTGAATGATTAACTTGCTTATTAATCCAATATCAATATAATTGCTAATAATGTTAAATAGTTTTAAAAGGGTCATAAAGGTCTCATTAACCATGATCGATGAATAAAAAACAAAGTTCTCAATTACATAAAATAAAATGAAAAAAAAGAACCTTCTGTATATTGTCCAAATAAAGTATACTCATTTACATTTTATGTAACTCTTACATACAAAATGAGAAGTTGAATATAGGTGAGATATTAACATAAACTTAAAGAAAATAAGGGATCATTTAT
The DNA here is from genome assembly GCA_027575705.1 of Erythroxylum echinodendron. NCBI lineage: Eukaryota > Viridiplantae > Streptophyta > Magnoliopsida > Malpighiales > Erythroxylaceae > Erythroxylum > Erythroxylum echinodendron. The sequence continues at coordinate 7,905,495 of JANZXR010000170.1, read as the reverse complement.
AACAATTTAGACTATATAACAATTTAGGGAAAAAAAAAGGTTCTCATATTTACAATTACTGTCTATATGGGGTCAACATAAAAACATAAAACTAATGTAAAAATTAGTACAACCAATTGGATGTTTTACCACAAGGTCCAAATGTTCGTCACTCAGCTTTGCTTCTAGTTTTCTTAGCTACTCCTCTTTATTATATCTAATTCTTGCAGATATCCTAATGCTTTGTCATGAGAACTTGTCTTATTTTTTTGACTTCTAGTTACGATAATAGGTTGGTTTCCTTTGTCTCTCATAATATTAAATATAATTTCTTAAGATGAAAAATGTCCCTATATGAAAATGAATCATATGTTACTATAAACATCCATAAAAGTTTATAGTGTTATATATAAGGAAGCTTATCATTTGTGAAGGTTGACTCTGAGATAACCTTAACTCTCGTGATCTAGTCATGGCTCATGTTCTTGAATTGTGTCTAATTGTTTTGTATTTACTACAAGTGATATTACCCCAATTATAATTAACATAATGCCTTTTTGTCTCCTTACTAGGTTCTTTAATTCTATTATTTTTTGGCCTTTATATTCTCTTCTTATAAACTATCAAATTTATAAAATGCCCATGTTGTTCTCTAAGTATTGGTCAAAATTGTTCACCAAGAACTAGATTAATAAAATTTCAGTAGCATTTCAAGTATGAGTCCTTAAACTAATAATCAGAAACATATTCTTTTAGATCTCATCGCTAAAATAAATGTTGAAATTAAATGACTATATAGGACATCAATCACTTCCTATTTCAAAAATAATTTTCTCATATTGTCCATATGTAATCAACAAATAAATATAAAACACAATGTAAAAATCAAGACAACCAATTAGGTGGTTTGCCACTAGGTCCAAATGTTCTTGAATCGACTTTGTATCTAGTTTTCTTAGCTAGTCCTCCTCTCTATTATGTATAATTCTTATAGATATCCCAATGCTTTATCTTAAGAACTAGTCTTATTTATTTGACTCCTGCTTGTGTTAGTAGGTTGCTTTCCTTTAGCTCTCATTATATTAAAAAAAAGTACATTTTTATAAGATGAAAAATGTCCCTACATGAATGAATAATATGTTATAGGTTTTATAAACATCCATGAAAGTTTACAATGTTATATATAAGAAAGATTATCATTTATGAAGAGTAGTAATAGGTGAGGTTAGGCTTAGACTCACCTAAGTTTAAGCTTAAGCCCAATCAAGTTTAGGTGGCTCAAAGATTAAATATATCTTTAATTTTTAAAAAATTAAAAATATCATTTTATTCAAAATGATTTCGTTTCACTTTTGATTTTGGGCTTCGGACTGAGCTCAATAGCTAAAGTTTGAACTAGTTCGAAGCCCAAAATTTTAAGAAAAAAAGCTTGAGATTAGCTTGAAGCCCAGTCAACTTGGGTCAAGCTATGCAAGTTTTGCTACGCTTATCTGTGAAGGTTGATTTTGAGATGACTTCAAACTCTTATAATCTACTCATGATGCATGTTCTTGAACTGTGTCTTTTTTTTTTTTTTTACTTACTGCAAGTGATATTGACCCTACTTATGATTAACATATTGCTTTTCTTCTCCTCACTAGGTTCCTTTATTCTCTTCTTTTTCATCCTTCATATCGTCTTCTTATCTATTAGCGTATTTATAAAATGCTTATACTTTTTCTATATCTTGGTCAAAATTGTTCACTTAGAACTAGATTAACAGATTTTTAATAGAATTTCAAATATGCATTCTTGGAATAGTAGTCATAAACATATTATTCTAGATCTCCTCTCTAAAATAAATACTAAATTTGAATGATTACATAGGACATCAATCATTTCCTATTTACCACAAGTGCACTCTTATGTTCTATGATCATCCATATAGTAGCACTTAATCTCAAATTTATCATCACCTAAAATATAAGCTAAGTGATTGGTTGCATCTTTTATATCTCTAGCTTGTTCAAAATGTTTGGACATGTGCCTTTTTTTAAGCATCCATTCCTCCCTTTTTTGGTGGAATCTCCTCATTATTTTCCTTTGAATGACTTCCAAATAATTTAGAATAGTTTATTCCTGGAATTGCTCATATATACATTGCAACATTCTGCTTTATTGTTTAACAAAAGATCATTTTTGCATCTTCTATCAAAGGCATGCCTAGAACACCTTTTATTAGAAACTTTATCCATCCATTCATATGCTTCCTTATATATACTCTTTATCTTGTCCATCTTTCTTTCAGACTCTTATGTTGTATAATCAAAAACAACATTCCACATATGATCTTAAATGTCATTAGACACCTTGTATTACCATTGTAAGTTTGCTTATAAATACCTAAAACAACATTGATAATCATATTTTTCGAACTCATTCTTGAAAAGCTATTCAATAGCTTGTTTAGAATTTACATGATAAAATAAGTTTACTAAAATGCTAAAATTAATTATTAAAAATATAAATAATGATGTCAATGTTATCTTTAGTATGTCACTTATGAAAACCTGTAAGTTTCTCTTACTAAGATCATCTAGTAGGCAATCAAGAAACCACTTTCATATCTCCTTATTTTTCACCCTCACTAATGCCTATAATAGTGAGTACACATTTTCATTTGGGTATCCACATACTGTTGTCAATAATTGTCCATCATATTATATCTCCAAATAATACTCACTGATGCAAATTATAGGGTTATAAGCATTGGCAAACTAGACTTCATTTACTCTAACAAATATAGTAAGAATAAAAAAATTTCTTTAGAAGCTTTAATATTTATTGAAATACCTTTGTTATGTTTTATAATAGCTAAGAAATCTAAATTTTCATATTGTACTCCATCTCTAAGCACTAAATGTGAAGCATATCTCTTGTCTCTATATGCTTCAATATATAAAAAGGCTCTTGATCATCCCTTAAAACTACTTTTAAATTAGAGATGTCTATCTCTAAAAATGTTCTACTTACTTCTTTATAATATATTTGTATTCAAGGTTCTTCCTATTAAATACTCTACCATAGTTTTGCTTCTCTTCGAATGTTTTAATTTGAAAACCTTATCTATTTTGAGTATGATTGGCTTGATTTCTCCACCCACATACCTTCACGCACTCACTAAAAAACAATGATTTAAAAACTTAACCATTTTAGTCGGTTTAATCGTAAAAATCTTGAACAATCTAACTTTTCAGTTCATCAATTTTTAACTTTTTAGTTCGATTTACTTTAATATTTCTTGTTGTTAAAAATCGATCAATTTATTAATTAATTAGTCAATTTTTATTAATTAATAAGTTCTTGTAAACCAAAATAAGTCAATTAATTTTCATTTAACAATCTTTTTAAAATTAAACTTAAAATTAGTCAATGGAGAAGGATAATCTCTTGCAATTATATTTCAAATTCTTTAATTTAATTTAATCTTTAGCCAGTTTTATGATAGTCTAATACCAGTTCATCCTTTTAAACCTTAAACCTCTTATCTTAATAGTTTAACTTCCAATCTAATTTTTAAAACATTGCTAAAAACCCTCAACTTGTCTTTTTATTTAACAAAGTTAGAACCATTTTGTATGCAATGGTTCTTTTATGCCTTTCTAAACATAGTCACTAATTCAAATATCTTCCCTTACTTGAATTGAACTTTGTAATCCATGTTAATTGATGTATAGGCTTCTTCCTTCCATAATCTGAACTCCCATCTTGGTTGCCTATGTCCTTATTGTCAACTTCTAATTTATGGTATTTGATAGGTCAATATTTTACATATTGTTAGGGATTAATTTACTTGGTATTTGGCATTTAGATGGCATGTTCTGCATGGATTTTTATTATGTTTTCTATATTTATTTCATTGTATTATAGGTGAAGAATTTGTAAAATAAACACAAGATTTAGTGCAACTTTCTCCATTTTTTTCCATCTGAACTAATTTTAGATTCATAAAAGCTAACCTAATAAAAAAAATTATAGAACACTTCAACAGCAAATTCTAACTTAAAAATGTTGAAAAGTGAAAAAGTTTTAGGAATGAAGCAAAATAGGTGTGCCTATCTTTTTCCAGGGCTTAGAAAATGAGATATAGTACAAGAACAACATTATAGTTGGTCCAAGATCATTGCTGAATGTCTGTTTAAGTTATATAAGAGAGAAGAAGAAAAAGACATGCATCGATTATAAAAGGTGTCAAGCATAGTGGTCAAATAAGGTAAAGAAAAAGATTGTGATTCTTCAAGTTTAAACAATCTAGGAATATACTAATGTAACCTTATCTATAAATATTTGTATTAAAAGACTTCTAAGGCAGTTATAACAAGTGGTAGCCATCTTTAATTAAAAAGTTTCACTTCTTTCTTTAAATTAGAAGAAGATTTGGGAGCAAGGATTGAAGAAGCTAGTGATATATTCTATTTTTCTTTCTTACACTTATTTTTTATGTTAAAATTGATGTCGTTGTGTTTAGTTTTCAATATATTTAATGGCCAATAACTTTACTTAGAGTTAGAAATGTAGCTTGTAAAGATTTATTTAATTAATTATACGTGTTTTGATTATTTTATTGGTTGATTTTAATGTTAGATTTGTGATTGGCCACAGTAGATTCATTCTAGGAGCTAGTTTTACTATTGCTTTTAATCTTGGCTTGTTTTACTATTGGTGTTACCCTAAAAAGTGGAAAAATATTTGACTCTGATATTGCTAAAGAAGAGTAAGTTATGGAGTTAGAAGAAGTTGCAGAGTAGCTCAAGAACAGGCGAAACAAAATGATATTGATGTTGCTCCCACCAACATCTAGTGCAAGTACTGTTAATCTAGAAAACATGAGTAATGGGAATAGAATAAAATTGAAACTAGTTCCATCCTTAACATGTGCTAGTCACAAATAGAAACCCACTTATGTGAAGCTTTATTCAACCCCTTAAAGGCTTAAGATAAAGACAAACAAAGATAAATTTAACAAAATTTTGAATGCCCTTAAGAAATTGAATATGAACTTGCCATTCATTGAAGTATTAGCCCAAATACCATCAAATGTGAATTTTTTGAAGCGGGTCATATTCAATAAAAAGAAAAGTTAGATAAGTATTCTACAATGTCTTTGGCGGAGGAGTACAACGTCATTATAGACAATAAGTTAACTCTAAAGTAGAGTTTTTCCATTCCTTGAAAATTTGATAATTTTAAAATTCTTAAATGTTTGTATGATTTAGGTGCTATATAGATTTAATGTCTTTATCAACTTTTGAGAAGTTATGAATTGGTAACTTAAACTGAAGAAAATGTCACAGTAGCGAATGAATCATTTCATTATGTACCCTATTGAGATTGTGGAAGAAGTACTTGCAAAAGTATGAATTTTTTTTCTTTCTAGTCAATTTTCTAGTGATAGACAATACTATTGGAACTCTCCAGATCCTGTGTCTTAGTAAGATTTCTACTAGGTGTTGTTATTGAATAATATAATTGCTTCTTTTTTGCTTATTAAAATATTATAAATTCGAAAAATATGTTCCCTTTTTTAGTCTATTATTTCAATTTGACCCACAATTATATTAATTTTATGTCTTCGGAGAGATTACAAAACTTTTAGTAAAAATATCAACATATATAATTTATAAAAATGTTTTAACTTCTAAAAGGAATACAATAAACTTCATACAAGAAGATTAAGAACTCCTTAAAAAGGGAAAACAAAAACAGATTTGGAAGATGTATCTCCACTCTAATTTATTGGTGAAAATAGAAGACAAGAATTAAGAAATAAGTAGTACGCCTTAAATTTGTAGAGTTCTAGGAAGAAGAATAAGATAGGGGAAATATGGGAATAAACTTAAAGAGGGATTTAAGTTTATAAACTTCCATCATTATTCAAATACAAAAATAATTAAGCAATATGCTTAGTTAAGAGATTATGGGATTAGCTTCTTTCAAAATTCCCATCTACACAGTTGTTTTGCACTTTCATGATTGTATTATCAGGCTTTGCATTTCTCTCTAGATAATATTATGAGCGTGTCTTATTTTGACGTGATGTATTCATAATTTTAGCAAATACTTTTTACAGGTATCAAGAATTAGTTGATAAGAAAATCAAACTGTAATTCAAAAGGAAATGAGTTCATTTCCTTACTAACAAGATTAACCATGTTAGGTCCAACCTATTTAATAACCTTTTGAAAAACTAAAGGGGATTAATTACTTTGCAAACTTTTCACAAACTAATTTGGCACCAACAAAATAAAAACAATCAAAACCGAAATAATAAAAACACCATAAATTTGGTATCGCAGTTCGAGACACCTTGCCTACGTCTGCAGGCCCTTACCCAGCTTAATCACTTTCACCAAAGTATAATAGTTTTACCCAAGGCTTTACTAAGCTGACACCACTCAACCCTTGGCACTATCTCTTAACCTCACTTCCCGTGAAAGATTTTCACACCCAATAGTATGACCATCTCGTACTAACCTCATCACAGGATTTGTCTAACTACTTTCACTCAAAACAATAATAAATAAAAATAGCTCAAGTATTTAATCAACTGAAAATTAAATAACAAAAATACTTGAGACAAAAAAAACTTCCATATGGATTTATCTTCTTAAAATAACCTAGCTGAAAACCTTCTCCACAGTTGATTCGTTCTTAACAAGAATAAGTCACGGTGTAGCTTCAAGTAATAACCAGTCCCCACATCACTGAAAATTATATTTACCTTGTTGACCAAACAACTTCACTGTACCTCATATATCAAAACACATTAATCAACTGTTTTAATGAACATACATAGCAACTAGTATTTTTCTTCAAAGACGCATGAATCATCCGCCTTCAAAAACTCATACACCTCCATTTTTGTTGCTGCAGACACAGCCCTACGTTTCTTTTTCACTTACTGCTTTTGTAATCTTCTATATGAATCAAGTATGTAGAGAACCCATCCAATAGAAATCAACGTGGGCTTCTTCAACTTCTTGCAAAACCACAAGACACAGTATTCAATTACAACTCCACCGAATACACAGCCAGCCAATACATCTCATTTTTTGATCCACAACCAACGTTCCTTTATTTTTAATCCTTACGTGACCTCTACTTGAGCAGTAATGCAGACACCCACAAGGTTTGTTCCAAGTGACCTCTTATTGATAGACTTCAATTAAAACCTAATCTCTGGATGCATCTTTTAGATAGACTTCAATTAAAATAAAAATGCACATCTGCTACATATCTACGTATATGATTTGAACTTCACAATTTTCACACATCTTCATCAATCCATATAATAATTTTAATTTTCTTATATGTCCAACTCAAAATGCCAAAACCAAACAAAGAATATATAAAATATATTCTAACAATCTCCTTTTTGGCATTTTTGTCACAATTTTAGCACTCCACTTAAATAATCATAATTGGACATATAAAGATGAAATTCACAATGCTCCCCTTTAATCAAATATCAAGTCCCAATGAGCATCACAATTATCTACATTTCTCCCCTTTGGGACAAAAAGATGCCAAAAAGTAAGACAAATAGTCAAATGTCTTCCCCTTGGGACAAAAAACATAATTATAATAATCACCAATAGATGCAGCGGAAGAATCATAAGCATGCCAAGAAGATAATTTACACCATTCAAAACACTTGCCAACATATCACTACTTACTTCAATTTCATCTTCATCAGACTAATCAAATTCATAAACCCAAGTAATGAACTATAAGTGCTATCAGTGTAGTGAGAGAGAGAGAGAGACCCATAATGATGAGAGAGTTGAGGAGTCTTCGGTGGAGCCAAATAGAAGTCACAATACAAACTACTAAAAACATGGGACGATAATATCAATATAAAACTAAAGAACAAAATTTTTTCTCCTTTTTTTAGTTTTTTTAAAACACAAAAAATACTTCAAAAATGTAAAGCACACTATCCCTGTGTCCCTCGAAGAATCTCAAACCTGGGCTTATTCCTCGTCATATTTCTCGGTCATCGATTTCTTCTTCAGAAGTAACTGACTTATCCTCTATTTGATCAGTTACTTCACAAACAGTAACTAACTGTGGGTCTGTATATTTTCTTGTTTTTTCTTCACTACGTTTTTGTGCTTGTACTTGATCTTTTCTAATCCAAGCTTGCTTCGATACTATGGGATGCTACTGGAAATTTAATGAAGAGTGTCTAGATTTTCAGTTTTGACCTCTTTGAAATATCATTTGTAGTAATTGATAACACATTGACCGTATATGTCAAATGATTCTATAGAAATGACATGTCGGTACAAATATTCGATTCTTTCTTGATGTTTCTTCTTCTCGGACAAATCTGGACATATTATTTTTCTCCTCATTCACTTTAGAGTACTCACCCTTATAGCCAATACCTTGAAGATCTCCTTTAACTTTACCAATTTCCAACAACTTTTTTAGCTTTTCGGTACCTCCATTTAACATTCTCAATCCATTTTCGATACTTACTAATTTCATTCGAGCTTTACCAAGCTTATTTGATGTCAATATAAAATTCTTTTCTAACTCTTGGATGTTGTTCTTCATAGAGAGATTTTCTTCCTTCAATCTTTCATTCTTTCTGCATATTTTCACCCATTTTTCGTACATTAGTTCATAAGCCTCATAAATGTTCTCCATTTTATCACTTGACCCACTTTCATCACTGTCATAATCAGAATTTGAGCTTTAAGTTGAATCGTTTGGATTTTTCCTGTAATTGTCAGATTTGCTCACTTTTTTATCTTCAGTTACTTCCTTCTCAATTACTGTTAAACAAGTAACTAGACTTTTATTGTACAAAGTAACCAACGCATCATTATTAACAACTTCTTCTTCACTTCCGGATTGGTTATCACTCTAAGTGCTCGTATAGGATTTTCCTTTTCTCTTCTTTATAGTATTAGCACATTCCGCTTGAATATGTTCGAGGCCTTAACACTCATGACATTGAATTCTCTTTACTTTTCTTTCTTCCTTATGAGTTTTGGATTGTTGACTGAAGTTGTTGTTCAATGAGCTCTCGCCTTATTACCTAAACTCAGGTCTGTCCTTTTTCACTCTCTTCAGCCACGTACTGAACTCTCATGTTAATAACTCTATCTCCTCGTTCTCGTTGGATTCATCTTCTAAGTCATTCGCAACTTTACCAATCTCGGCTTGCAATGCTAATCCTTTCTTCTTCTCTCGATTGTCCCTTAACAAATTGATTTCTAAATTTGTAAGAATTCTAATTACCTTCTCCAATGACAAATCATTGATGTCATGAGCCTCTTCGATTGCTGCAATTTTCGAAATAAATCTGGGACGAAGTGATCTCAACGTTTTCTTGACTAGTTTCAGATTGGAATATTTCTTCCCGAGTTGATGTGCTTGATTTGCTATATCATGCAATCTTTCATGAAAGTCCCCAATATTCTCATTCTCATCCATCTTCAGTTCTTCAAACTGTACAGCTAACATCTGTAGTTTTGACACTATAACAGATTTTGACCCTTCATGAATAGTCTGCAACATATTCCCTGCTTCTTTAGCCAATTCACATTCTGATATCATTGAGAAGCATCCTCCATCAACAGCATTGAAAATTGCATGCAAAGCTTGTGAGTTTCCAAGTGCTCTTTCTTCTTCGGCTCTTGTCCATTCAAATGGATCTTTTAGAATTGTCTCTCCTTTATCGTCAGTAATCATCGAATGTGTCCATCCATGTACTACCGAGTTCCATGCTCTTGTTCCCTATGCCTGAATAAAGACCCTCATATGTGATTTCCATGCAAGATAATTGGAACCGTCCAACAGTGATGGCCTGATAATTTATGCTCCTTCTATTACGGTCATGTTCGCAAAATTAGGATCTGCACCAACTTGCTACCAAGTTCTGAATCAGTGACCTCGCTCTGATACCAATTGAAAAAACTAAAGGGGGCTAATTATTTCGCGATCTTTCCGCAAACTTATTTGACACCAACAAAATAAAAACAATCAAAACTGAAATAATAAAAACACCAAAAATTTGGTATCGTAGTTCGACACACCTTGCCTACGTCCAGGGCCGTTCCTAATATTTTATAGGCTCTGGGCGAAGAAAATAAAACTCTGGGGAAGGAAAAAAAGGATCCCGATAAATCGATAGCATGCAAATAGATATATAAATTTTAACAGTATAGTTTTATTATTAAATTTTAATATTCATATATAAATGACTCAATACAAGAAATTAATTTTTAAAAGTATAATAAATTAACATACATAGGAGAAAATGTAGTAAATTATAATTTAAGTTATTAATTATCCTAAGTTTGTCGTCAAATATTGTTCTAGTTTTCATGTATGGAAATGATTTGATATTATTTTTTCAAGCAACTAGATAAATGTAATATATCATATCAACTATTTACGGTATTATTATGAAATAATTTTTATTATATTTTATTAAATTTGAGTAATAAAAAATTTTCTTTTGGGGGAATTAATATAATGGTAAATGTAGTATATCATATTAATTATTTATGGTATTATTTAATTTTCAAATATTTTTATTATATTTTATTAAAATTAAAATAAATTTAATATTATGTTAATTTAAATAAATATAAATAAAATAAAAAGAATAAATTTTGTGACACTTAAGTAATAATATACAAATAAATAATATATTTTTTACAATACAATAAATTTAGGGGTTTATAATAAAAAAGGATGTAAGTAGATAAATCACAAGTGTTGCAATGAATTATCACTCAGATATTCAAATATTTAATAAGCTAAAAATAAATAAAAAATAGAGAGTTTACGTTTAAATTATTACTCAAAATTTAGAAGTCAAAATCGTGAAATTCTTTTGGTGTTAATTTTTGAGTTGAATATTTTAAATTTATATATTGATAGAAATAAAAAATTTTGAGTAGAAAAATACACCTAAATGTTTCAAAAGAATTTATAATGATAGGAATTTAACGTTAACTTTTTAAACATGGCAAGAGATAAGCTAAAAATTTTATCTCTTCTATTTTCTCTCTAACAACTATTAAATGAGATGAAAATCTATAAAAAAAAAGGAATGAGAGTTGAGAGTGGAGCCTACAGTAAAAGAGAAACATATTTTAACTTGAGGCCCACACAAGAGAGAGGGTAAAGTGTAAACGCTAGACAAACTAGTATTTTAAGAAACTGAACATACAAAATATTTAGGATTTAATATTTTCTTGCGGGTACCCTTGTGAAGGTGGGCCCTGGGCAGGTGCCCGGCTTGCCCCTGCCTAGGGTCGGGACTGTCTACGTCTACGAGGCCCTCATCCAGCTTAATCACTTTCACCGAAGTATAATAGTTTTACCCAAGGCTTTACTGAGCCGACACCACTCAACCCTTGACACTATTTCTCAATCTCACTTTCCATGAAAGATTTTCACACGTAATAATATGACCAATTCGTACTAACCTCGTCAGAGGATTTGTCTAACTATTTTCACTAAAAATAGCTCAAGTATTTAATCAATTGAAAATTAAATAACAAAAATACTTGAGACAAGGAAAACTTCCCTATGAATTTATCTTCTTAAAATAACCTAGCTGAAAACCTTCTCCACAGTTGATTCGTTCTTCACAAGAATAAGTCACGGTGTAGCTTCAAGTAATAACCAGTCCCCACATCACTGAAGATTATATTCACCTTGCTGACCAAACAACTTCACCATACCTCATATATCAAAACACATCAATCAACGGTGTTAATTAACATAAGCAACAACTAGTATTTTTCTTCAAAAATGCATGAATCATCTGCCTTCAAAAACTCACGCACCTCCGTTTTGTTACTGCAGGCACTGCCCTACGTTTCTTTTTCACTTACGTGTTTTTGTAATATTTTATATGAATCAAGTATGTAGAGAACCCATCCAATAGAAATCCACATGGGCTTCTTCAACTTTTTGCAAAAACACAAGACACAATATTTAACTACAACTCCACCAAATACGTAGCCAGCCAATACATCTCATTTTTTGATTCACAACCAATGTTCCTTTATTTTTAATCCTCACGTGACCTCTACTTGATCAGTAACGCACACACCCACAAGGTTTGTTCCAAATGGCCTCTTATTGATAGACTTCAATTAAAACTAAATCTCTAGATGCATATTTTGGATAGACTTCAATTAAAATACAATCTGCACATCTGCTACATATCTACGTGTATGATTTGAACTTCTATTAAAACACAATCTCCACCCATCTTCATCAATCCATATAATAATTTTAATTTTCTTATATGTCTAATTCAAAATACCAAAACCAAACAAAGAATATATAAAATATATTCTAACACCTTTCTACAATGGTTCCATCTCACTCTCCTGCTCCCAAGCCACATTTCAACTCTAGGCAAAGTAACAACCTACATCCCAAAGCGGACATAAATTATCAGCTTTTGCAATGCAACAAAAACAACTTATAATTGGGTTAGAACTTAGATATACAAATCTCAAACTTTTCATGTGTCAAAATTTAATTAAGTGGTAAGATAGTCTTTGAATTATCTAAAGTTGTACTAATCCTTAAACGGCTTACTCTCAAGATTTTAGTGTTGATAAACTCTTCAGGAAGATTTTTGTATATGGTCTACATTTTTTTTTTATTTTTTATAACTACAAGGCATCAGAATGTGGCCATTAGATAAAAGTTTACACTTGGTTCTCCTGTCTTTCATGGTCTTATTGGAGACAGCCAACTGGGAGTGATTAACATATTGAATAAGTGTAGTAGTCACATTTAGAATCTATAACAAGTTTGAAAATGAAAGGCAGACAGGGGACATAGTGAGAACTGAGAAACCAAGGCGTTTCCTGGTTGGTCCTGGTTTTGACAGAAGTGATTGGGAGGTGGGAATTGATGCGTGGCACTAATTGAAAACGTGTTTGATTGATGGTGTGACCTCCTGCTAACCATACGATACAATCCTTAAAAGCTAACCTTTTCTTGTCCATTTAAAGGATTTTGATGTTACTAAACCAACCAATTCAATCAATGCAGAAGCAGAACAATGTACCACTTCCTGTAAGTGCAAGCTAAAGGGGGTCAACTAAATTGTGCGGAAATGGATATATAAAAATGAGAAAATATGGAAGTAAATATATATATATATAATAAATAGAAATACTACTAAAGATACTAGAGGAAATATATATATATATATATATTAATAAATAGAAATACTACTAAAGATACTAGAGGAAATATGGATAAATCTTCTAAATTTAATTATTTCTTAAAAATACGAATAATTACTTATGCTGAGATTAATAAATATAGAATAATAGACGTAAACGTTTTCTAAGGTAACACGTTTTGCTTGAACAAGCTCACAGAAAAGAAAGGTCAAATTTACCCCAAAAAGGAAAGGACAGGCAGAAACTACTATTTTTATGAATTATGCGAAAGAAACGTGTGGTTCTTGGAATCTTATACTGACGCAGCTTATCCTAAATTAGAGCCAACCAAACTATATTCAAGATTATCTTCAATTATATATTCATATTCTATTTTTGCAAGAAAAGGGGCCCTGTAAGACATCCATATCCTTAATTTCCTCTCATCTCATGAAAAGCAAAAGATATTTATTATTTCTTTTTTCTAAATCGAATTTTATTCTTGCATCCGGAGTCCACATCGAAAAGGGTGAGCGGAAATTGACGTTGGACTTGAAAGCATTTGAATTAAGCATGTGAACACATGTTCCCATCGCAATCATACTTCTTCTGAAATTCCGCTCCGCATAAAAACACAATTGAAACATAATTGATCAGATAACATAATTGAAAGGAACTCAACCTCTATTCACTACAAAAAATCAAGGACCTAAAGACATGACAAAAACAATTGATTATTACAAATTTCCAATTGTTATCAATTCTTTGGGAAAATTTTCTTTTGGTTTATGAAGGCTTTTCAACATTAAAAAATTTCCCAACATTTACTGATGTTCCTACTCGAAAAGGCAAAAGATAGAAAAACCAAGATTCCAAAACGGCACACAGAGAGAGTTCATAATCTCTTCATCTGGTATTGATTCCCTAACTTCAACAGAAGTTGCATGGCTGCAAAAGGTACTTAAAAGCAAAGGTTCTGACTCGATTAATAGTATTGGAAGGAGAAAGGAAGGGGGTTGAGGTGTGCACCTACAGTTTGAAATCAACCAAAGACATGATTACAGTTGCTTTTGTAATGATGCCTCACGCTAGTTGCCATCCTCGTGTTTTAGGAGAGATTCATTCTGCTGCGTTTGATGCTGTGCGTGCTGGAGATTTCTTACTGGGATCATAAGGTGCTGCACTCATTATCCTGCATGCACATATATAAGTAATTTCAAACCTGAATCAAACAAGCAGTAGACTATGAAAACTAAAGACGCATAAACTCTTTGTGAAACTGCAGCCAAGCACAACCTGGGGTTTCCCACAATATAAGAACATCCTCGACTCCAGGACAAAATTATTCAGATCATTTTCAATTTAAGAATAGAAACTGGATTTTGCCTTGATATTACAGTAGAGATTAAATCAGATCATTAACTAAGATTTACATCGTATCTCCACAAATGTTCTCATTTCTATACTATTAACCAAAAGACATTTTCATGCGCTCTGCATTCTTAAACGAACTTACCTTTCCTTGCGTTTCTCCAAAAACCTAGCCAATGATGCTTTTCGAGCCTGAGGAACTGTTCATAAGGATTCACAAGTCAAACACCAATCGAAAACTACCAACAGTTATAAATCTCATAACTTCACCATCTATCCTGAATGACTAAGAAATATGCAACTCAGTAACCACATACCCCAAACAATTTCCCCCAAAACAAAGACAGACATATCTATGCCGAAACATCAACACTTTGTCATTAAGAGACTGCTTTAGGACATCATTATTTTCAAAATGGTCATACCAGATGGGATCGTCGCTGTTGCACCAAGAGATCCCATTGCACTTGAAATATTTTTAGTCTCCAATTTGCTAACAGTGTTTGAAACTCCTGTAGTTTTTGTTGCGATGATTTCTTCAGTGCTAGTAGAACCGCTCACTGACTGAGCAACTGAATGTGAAGAAACTGATAAAGGACTTGAGAGATGAGAACAAGGCGGGGTACTTATTGGCTGCTTCACAGGATTAACATCAGCAACCGTTTGGTTTAAAATAGGTGCCTGGACTTCAACTTTATGTTGTGCTGTGTTGGAGGAATTTGATGATCCGTTTTCAGCCAAGAACATGATAGCTCGAGCCTGGAATCCAAAAAACATAAAGCTCAACACTGCCTAGTAGGAAAATAAGAAAAATAATGGTTAAGATTAATAAGAATAGAAAGACAGGAAACCTTCTCAGGGGTTATATCATCATAGACATTCACTGTGCCCGCATAAAAGATGGTCAGTGGAGTAGGAGAGTCTGGTGTTTTGACACTGTTTTCCATAACATTCTGAGATCAAAACACAACATAATCAACAAGTAAATATCAAAAACATCAAAGTTTTATACTACCATGATTCTGTCTTCCCAACTGCAGAACTAAAAGTGGGAAAATTTGGAGCCATGACGGGAATCCCTCCAAGTAATAATGGCTTCATGTTAGTGCCTGAAATTATCTGCTCAGTGGTTGCAAAATAACTCCGTGAGAGAGGGTTGTCCGCAGCAACTGAAACTGCATGACTGGAGACTGGAAACATCTTCCCATCGAGAGGATGATGCACAGAAAGCACATCATGCTGCAGGGCATAAGCAGTGAGTGAAAAGTGAGTCCCACCTTGCCTGTCGTGATTGAATGATTTCTATATGGTAAAAATCAAAATGAAAAATAACGATTCAGGGAATATCATCAACAACTGGGTCGAACAGATGTTGAAATGATGGTCCACTTCACTTCACTTGAATTAAGGCCGAGGAATTATTTTCCTCTGCAGTTTTGTTGATCAAGCGTCTGTCTAAAGCTGTTTATGCAAAGGAAATACCACTATGCCTCCATGCAAATCCTAGAATCACCTCTAAACATAAAAAAGAAATGACAGAATAAAGACATACCTGGATTTCAGCAATTGGGCGTTTTCCGTTAGAATCATAACCATCTGCAGGTGAGATGGACAAGAAGTCAGGGGGTAGCAAAAGATCAGATGCAATCTTCTTAGTCTTGTCTTCTCGAGGAACCTTGAATGACTTCGAATGAGCGAGAGCAGATATCTTATTGGAAAAGGGCCACCGTATCCCTGAGCCTTTAGCAAATCGTAGAAGTTGAAAAATAAGACTAATATAGCTTACAGGCGTTTCAGCTACAGCTAGGAACGTATCAAGATTAAACCATACAAGTAAAAAATATCATAATTGAACAAATTCGAACCGAAAGTTTAGCATGCAGCTGTTGTTAGGAACGGATACACGAAGTCATAAAGATAGATTTCAGAAAATTCTTCTCGGATATTGAAAAATTTTAGCAGCACATGGCTGAAAAGATAGACACAAATCCTACAATAAACATTAGTCTTCACTAAACAATTAAGCACAGCAGACAGAGAAACATGCAAAAACAAACGGAACAGATAGACATGCAAATTCACAACTAAAAACATAAATCGTAGTATATTTAAACAAAAAGAGAAAGACATACACCTAACAGAGAAGGAGAAACAAGACAAGCAGCTTTCAAGACGCACTACAATTCTGTTTAGAATTATGGTTAAATATAAATATACCATCTCACCACAATAAAAACCAAATTAGCTGCTTAATGGTATAGAATCTTTTGGTTATTTCGTTGGGCTTTTCTCTCTTTTTTAAGTCGTATATCCCAGTTTCAGCAACCATGCAGTCTAGAATTCACAAGGCAAAGGCAGAGAATTTCAGACTAACCCATCTCCCAAAAGCAAGAACTAACTACATAATTATATAACCAAAACAAGCTCAAATAGCAGAATGTTAGAATCCATAGAAAGGGAAAAAATTTAGAGGAATGATAGCAAGTACCTGTCTCTTTGAACCCGTCAACGTTAACCTCATCCTCCGCAGGAACGAGTGGCTGCTTTGAGCTCAATCCCAGAAAATCTCTCTCCATTTCAACTCTCAAAATTTGCACAAGGGATAATAAACAAAAAGAAAAGACACAGAATTCACACAAAATCAGCTCAAACAAGTAAGGTCGACCTCTCAACCCCCTCTACCAAACTTGTGAGTGTAGAGAGAGAGAGAGAGAGAGAGAGAGAGCAAGAAAAGAAAAAACAAAAAAGCTTCCAACAGCAGCAAAAGCTAGAGGGAGACTGGGAGAGAGAAATGGGGTCCGAATCGCTGTATAATATAGGATGCAGAGCGATCAGGAGTCTTTTATAAGATGTTTGACGGTTAATAATATCACGGTGAAACGATCAAAAAAGAAAAGAAAGTGAAACATCCCCCACGTTTTACTTTTGACTCCAAGAAAACACCATAATTTATGGCAATTACTTTTTATTTTAACAATCTATAAATTATTATGAACATTAATAGTTTGACATTTTTAATAGAATGAATCATTTTAAAAGGAATTAAATCATTAAATTTAGAGAAGTAAATATTAATATTTGCTTTATAAAATAAAAGTTTTTGATTTTTAAATGAAAATAGTATATAATTTAACAAAGAAAACAATCTTTCCATTTTAACTCACAAAAATACCATAAATAAATTTGTAATTTGTAAAATCAGAAATTTGGAAATATATGCTTTAGATTCACATTGATAAGCATTAAATCGTGGAGCAAATGTCACCATTGGAGCTTACGCTGTCACCAAATTGAGGTTTATAAGTCTCCAATCATCATATCAAATTTAAACAATCATAATTTTATATTGGGATAGAATTTTGAGGTATATTAAATATTTTTTTTTCTGATTCAGGTGGATAACGTGACAACCAAGATTTACTTGATGGAGCATGTTTCTAATGTCAGAATTTATCTATTCAGTTTTTTTGGTTATGTTTCATATTTTTTATTATTAATTAAGATTTTTCTATTTTATGTTTTTTAAAATCATTAAATAAGATTATATATTATTTTTTCTTTCTATTAGTATTTAAATTTGGGCATTTGACCAATTATAAAGACCTAGTCAAATATTAGCCTTAATTCATGTTTATATGTTACCTGCATGAGCAAATTTATCAGTAACTCCACTTCAGCCTACTTAAGAAAGAAAAAAGGTTAACGATCGTATATACCTACTATTTGATTTTAAAATATAATGCCAAATGCTGATATTAATACCAAATAATGAACTAGTAAATCGTAATCTCATTCAACAAATTGAAAATAATATTTAAATATATATATATATATATATATATATATCCATTAAGCAAAACTATCCAAGTTCCAAATACCTTAAATACAAAGAGCTTACATGACTCGAAAGCCGAGCTAGAAATATAAGATATGGGACGATTTTGTAAGGCAGAGGAATAAGCCGGCAACATCCGCTTACGCTAACCGGGACTGCACGGAAGAGAGCACGTGCTACAGTCATTAAAAGTGGGGTCCCTCTGTCGGTGGTAACGCACATGTGCAACTCTTTCTTTTTGTTATGTTGTTTGGTAAACTGAAACGTGTGTTTTTTCACGTGATGCAAAAAGGGCGCTAGTGCCCTCGTGCTCCTGCTCCCAAGTCGTCCCAACTGCGTTTGCTATATACAATTTGCACCTATTCCTCACCTTTTCCGAAATGGTATAACGCCAAGTTCTTCCATCAGTATCCTACTTCTAATTCTATTACGCATTCATATTTATATACATTACGATTTTATGTTCTTAATCAATTTTATTCAGCATCTACAAAAATAAGATGTTCTTGATACAAGTGTAATATTTATATTGCGTTTACTTTATCATTATTTTTAAACTACAGTCTAAGAGAATGAATTTTTTAAAAAAGTGTAATATTTATATTGCGTTTACTTTATCATTATTTTTAAACTACAGTCTAAGAGAATGAATTTTTTAAAAAATGAAAATAAAAATTTTTAAAGATTAAAACAATGCTCTTCCTCTACAAGGATCTTAAGGATTTGATTATAAAATTTTACTTTATAAGTACAAACCCACTATGTGGAATCCTGAGACTGCAAAATAGATTAACCCTTTATTTCTTACACGGTCAATAGGCTAAGAGCTTAATATTATAATCAACCTCAAGGGTGGTATATAGGCTGGAACTTATGATGCAGCTTCTATGAGGCTTATCGGTAAAAATTCCACGAGCCTAAGAGTCACAGCGAGAACTTGTTTTCTCGATTCACAGATATAAACACCGTCACGTATCATTGTGTTGTTAGGTTTAAAATCAAACTTTGAAAATTAACTTGTAGGTGATTATTTCAAACATGAATACTTGAACTTCAATGTGATTGTAATGTTGGATTTAATACATGTATGAACTTCTTTTTTACCTCTTAATTTCACTTCTTACGGGACATTGGTTGAAATATTGTTTTATTTGACTAATTTATACTTACATATGTTGTCTATCAATTAAGTCGTCCAACTTCTGTTCATATTTAAAACATTGTTAGAATAATTAATGGCTAGATGTATAAATTACAGTTCATTTGTAAGGTTATTATGAGTTAGAATGTGGTAATTGTCCAATCACTAAGGTAGAATTGGCTGTGGTTGAGTTTTCCAATTGTGAACTCATATGGTGAGATAGATTGGTTTTAATTTGGAAGGGAAACAGTTAGAGACCTGTAAAAACTTAAGAGATGTTCTGTAAAGTAAAGATTAAATATTTTGTAAACTTAGGGAAAATGGAGGATACTAACTCTGAAATCACTTTTTTCAATAACATTTTTGCATAAATAAGTAATGTTGATAGATCTTAGATATATAGACGATTAATACCCGATGATTTCATTAATCCTGAGTATGTTGAAGGAGTTAAAGCTTTTATTCGCTATGCATGCTCTCAACCTGCACATATGAATGGCCCAAAGATCATATGTCTATGTAAAAAGTGCAAACATATTCGTTTTCTTCCCATTGATGAAGTGAATCTCCATTTTTTTAAGAAAAGGGTTTGTTCCAAATTATTTTGAGTAGACATGACATGGGGAGCCATTAATTTGTAGCACCTCAAAACATAATGAAGTAAGCTCGTCAATAAATGTAGATGAGTTTGAAGGGGGAGTGAATTTAGAATAAATAATATGGGTGCAACTGAAAATCCTTACATCTAAATGATTTATGATGCAGTCAATTATACCTTTCAGGAAAATATTGAAAATCTTGAAGAAGAACCAAACTCACATGCAAAACAGTTTTTTTGACTTATTACAATCAGCTGACCAAGAATTATGGCTAATTGTGAGACCATGACTCGATTATCTTCAATTTCTCAAATATTGAATATAAAATCTAAAGGGCGTATTTTTTATCGAAGTTTTGATGAAATTCTTGCGTGATATAATGAATCATTGCCTCCTGATCTTACAATAGTTGATAATTTTTACAATATGAAGACATTTATTAGGGATCCTGATTTTTCAGTTGAAAAAATTGATTGTTGCAAATTGGGGTGTATATTGTTTTGGAGAGAAGATGTCGAATTACAAGAGTGCAAATTTTGTGGTCAATCTAGGTTCACACATAGAAAGCGTACTATGAAACAGAAATTAGTACCTTAGAAGCGAATGTATTATTTCCTAATTACTTCGAGACTTTAAAGACTATAAGCCTCTGATGTTACTGTATCTCACATGAGATGACATAATGAACATGAACAGGAAGATCAGATAATGAACCATCCATCGTATGCACTCACATGAAAACATTTCAATAACACCTATTATGAGGTTGCAGCTAAAAGTCAAAATATTAGGTTTGGATTGTCAACGGATGGATTCTAGCCTTCCAGCCAACAATATTCATCATGGCTAATCATAATTACTCTTTATAATATGCCTCCATGGATGTGTATGAATGAGACATATATGTTTTTTACAATGATTGTGCCAGGGCCTACAAATCAAAGCATAAAATTGACATATTCTTACAATCGTCGGTATCTGAATTGTATAATCTTTGGGAATATGGTGTGGAGACATGATGTGTCTCTTAAACAAAAAATTTTTTTGAGAGCAGCTTTGATGTGGACTATTAGTGCTTTCCTTCCGCATGTTATGTTATTTGGATGGAACATAACAAGAAAATTGACTTGTCTTTATTGTTATAATAATTTTGATGCATTTTTCTTCCAAATGGGGCCAAAATTCTTCGTTTGACTAATTTGATACGTCATAATCTATATGTGATGTATATTAAAAAATATTTTTGAAAATTTGTTCAATATCATAATGAACATTGAAGGGAGTATAAAGGACAGTACAAAATCACAAACTGATTTAAAACTTTTTTGTAGAAGGAATGAGTTAGATAAAAATCTTCACAAAGATAAAGATCTTCACACCAATAAATATTCAAAAGCATGTTACGTTTTGGACAAAAAACAAAAGGAAATTTTGTATGAATGGTTGAAAAGTCTAACGTTTCCCTCTAGTTATGTTTCAAACTTGGCAAGGTGTGTGAACATAAGGAAGTACAAATTATTTGGGATAAAAAGTCATGATTGTCATTTGTTCATACAAAGGCTAATTTCAATTGCATTTTGGGAGCTGCTACCAAATAATGTTTGGGAAGTTATAAAAAAATTAAGTTTATTTTTCAAAAGCTTAAATCATCTGAAATAAAGTTAGATGAAATGGAAAAAATTAGAAATGGAAATTCCAGTAATCTTGTGCAAATTAGAAGTAATTTTTTCCTCCAAACTTCTTTGACTGTATGGAACATCTACCCGTGCATTTAGCACACGACGCTAAACTTGTTGGTCCAATTTAATATGAATGGATGTATCCCTTTTAAGAGGTAATTATAGTAAATACTTAAATTGGTGTTATAGTATGTTTTAATCATAGAATTGTAATAACCCTATTTTCTAATATAGGTATTTGCATCAATTGAAAAAAAACGTCAAAAACAAGGTTAAAGTTGAAGGTTTGATATGTAATGCCTATCTAGTGGAGGAAGTAAGTACATTTTGTTCACATTATTTTGAGTCACATGCGCACACAAGATAAAGAAAAGTTTTTCGTAATGACGATAGGGGAGGAACGGGTAATGTTGATGGTAACTTATCCATTTTCACATATCCTGGATGAACATATGGACGGTCAACAAAAAGCATGTTTATAGAGGAAGAAATAGAGGCTGCTCATGGTTACATTTTATTGAACTGTCAAGAGGTTCAACTTTTCGTGCTATAAGTTGAAGTTGATTTTTGAAATTGATTATTTGGGTTTTGGAAGTTAATGTTGTTCACAACTAAAATACATAATAATAATTTTAGATTATACGAAGAATGGTTACACGAGCTAATACCTGAAGAAATACAGGATCATATCAATAGAGAAGTTAAAAGACACTTTTCTCGATGGTTCGAGAAATGTGTAAGTTGTCACTTACTATTATTGAAGTGGTTGAATTATTAGATCAAAGTATTCAAATAACATTATACTATTTAATATGATAATTTATTTTTGTTTAGGCCTCAGAAAACCCAATAAAGAAAAAATTCATATGTGATCTTGCGAAAGGACCTTTACAAACTATTAAATTGTATCCGGTGTATTTCATTAATGGATACAAATTTCATACAGAATATTATGATCATAAGATCGCAACAGTAAATAGTAGGGGTTTGCATACAGGGAGAATTGATAAATTATTATGGTAAAATCATTGAGATACTTGAAATTGAGTACCCTACATTGCTAATAAAGTGAAGTGTAATATTTAAATTTGACTAGTTTGATCCAACTCTTAATGTTGATAGAAAAGTGCACAACTAACACAATCTAGTTGAAATCAACCAAAAAAGAAGATTTAGACAATTTGAACCTTTTATATTGGCAATGCAAGCAATACGGGTGTATTATGTCCCTTTTCCTAACTTACAACGAGATAAGTCTGATTCTTTTGGTTGGCCGTTTGCAAAGTAAAACCTAAAGGTATTTTTGAATTACACGGAAAAGGAGAAAAATAAGAAAATTGAAAGTGAAGCGTTTCAAAAAGAGGTTTATGAACTAAATGCAGATTTAACATATGACAAGAATGAACCTGTGAACGATATGAACTTGTGAACGATCCAAATAATGAATATATTGAAATTTCATCTAGAGAGGATGAGGACAACGAGAGATCCGAAGAGGAGCTTGAGTTTCATTCTAATTCTTCAAAAAAAGAAGATGATGATGATTTTGATTTACAATTAAGTGATCATGACATCGATTTATTTGTGTTTGTAATAGAATATTATATGAATATATATATTATTGCATCGATAATATATTTTTATATATTTAATTTATATTGTTCTATTACTAGAATATTCAATAAAATATATATTTCAGGTTAAAAATATGCCATAAAAGAGAAACAGGAAATGATGCAACTAAAGGTCAGGTTACTACCATTTGGACTAGTCAGTGCAAGTCCAAGTGAAGCATCATCTTTTGCAAATGCTACAAAATCTGTATATCCACCTATTGCACATCTAGATGAGGCATCACCTTCCTGACCTGCAATCCCTGTACAATCACCTTCTGTACCTGATGCTACACCATCTAGAATCCCTGCTACGCCATCCACCATCCCTCCTTCATCCACCACCCATATACTGACAGAGATATAAAGGATAAATGTTGTAGATGAAGTAATCTGCCTCCAGCCTGGAGCTAAGGGAGTTGATGGAAGCACTTTCACAATTATTAACAATCTGTAAGTGAAAATGCATTCATGATAACATCGTAGGTTTATACTGAAGTTATAGGTTTTAATTTGAAAATGATATAACATTGCTTATATATTAGGTTGGTTCCATCTAAACATGCTCAAGAAACATGACATTTAAGTTTAAGGAGAAGATTGATCTTGAAGGTTACATATGGAAGGATATCTTTCAGGCGACAAAGGATTTTTATTATTAGGATTTGAGGTACAAAAAATATATGCTTTTGTATTTTTATCTAATTAATTTTATACGTTAATAAGATAAATATTATAGGTTATAAGTACTTATAGTTTCAGAAAACAGGATTTGGCTCAGGATTACCCATTTTTTATTCCAGGGTTTCCCTGAATTTGAAATTTATCACTTATTAAGTTTCCATACGAAGGCTCAATCCAATTAAGTCTGTAGCGTCTACCAATTTCGCCATATCCTTTTTTTCAAAAAGATTTTTTTTTAGATTCCAAATTTGACGTGGTAAGTTATCAAGTATAGGAAAGGCGAGCTCGTACATATTATAGAGACCTTCTTGGTACAATACACAAGAATGATGCTTTATATATCTGAAGAAATATGGAATTGTTAGCAGTAGTATTGGACATCACTCGAGACAATGTCCATTTCAAAGTACAATTCTGCAAACAAACGTGGTCTTCCTGTACAAACTGGAGGATCTATTATCCACTAGTATCATGCAGAAAAACTTGTAAGTATCTACACTTTATACTTATATTCTAATTTTTTCTACTTTGACGTATAAAATTTGATTTCAATTTAATTTGATGTGTGAATTTTGAAATGAAAATATATGTGTATTATGGAAAATGATAATGTTATAAATGTTTGGTGTCATATACGGCTATGTTGTTGAGTTACTTTTTTTGTTTAATAGGGGGAAAATATCACAAAAATAGAAAAAACTTTGCCGAAATTTTTGTAAATTGTAGTTTACTTATAACTCTTTATTCTAATGCAGGAAAAGTCCATAGACAAGAAGCCTACACTATGTCAGCTTTTTTTTTTGCACACCCATACTAAGAAGCATGATGGTGTGACCTTCGTTAACACCCGATGTAGAGAACTTAATGTATGTGAAATTTATGTTTTAATATTAATTCTTAATAATTATCACTTATTAACATAAATATTGCCTCTTGATAGGACCAAATACAAGAAAATATTCAACAACCGCCTCAATCCTTTGAAAATGTTGATGAGAGTTAAACATATCTTGGTGCAGTGGGTAGTAAGGACCGCCCTGGAAGGATCTTTGGCTTAGATTTATTCGCAAACACATACTATTCACAATCCTCTACATCCAGTACAATTGCATCTACTAGACGATCTGAATCTAATGAGAGAGTCATTCAGCTTGAGAGCACAATAGAGAGGTTGACAACTCAGTTGTAATAGTCAATAGAGTATATAGTCTAGTTCTGTAATAAGGTGGATGAGTTAAAGGAGAGGGGCAATACCTCATCGCAGTTGTCAAAACATTCGCATTCACCAACTACATAGCTTAGTTGTAGCTACTCTCAAGTCATTTTGTATGAATTAGATACTTATTGTTGTAGATAATAATTTTTTATTATCAATTAAGATAATTTTTACTTTATATTATCAATCAAATTATTGTTTAGACAAATTAAATGTAGAAAAAATCAAAATATTATCAACAGATAATTGTAGAAATTAATTTTCAATCAAAATTAAATGTAAGAAAAATTTTAAAAACAATATCAGTTCATTTACTGACAGAATGACAGTATCTATCGGTAAATTTACCAAAAGAACACACCTTTTTATTGCTAAATTTTATTATTGATTTTCAAACACTTGCCTGTCGTTAAATGTAGCGATAGACATCATAAATCTGTTGCCAAATAAGCAACGAACATTCACTATTCTATCTCTAAAGATTACCTATAGTTGTTTCTTCGACGACTCATTCCGTCGATAATTTCCATCATCGAATTTGCTTGTCGATAGAAAACCTTCACATTTTGTCGATAATTTCTGTCGCTAAACCCTATTTTTCTTGTAGTGTGAAGATATGGCCTCCAACACATTTGTATTATATCCATCTCCATGGAAGTTACATAAAGATATACATTCTCAAACATAAGTATGTCCTAAATTGTGTCTTGGCTAATTTTTTCACAACAAACATGATCTAAAATACAGTCATGTTTATTTGAAACCCTAATTTTTTCTAATATTTAAAGGATTTTTTTAATAGTTTTTGACATCCTTTTTTATTGAGAGTCATAAATGCTTCATCTCCTTGTTCTTCATTGAACTTCAAACTTATTAAAGATTTTTTTGTGATGTTTAAATACTTAATATATCTTGTACTCTATAATCAATAGGTCAGTTCTCTTCACACATTTGATTTAGCTTTCTTAGGTTTGGTCCACAATTATTTATAGTTTCTCTAAGATTTTATTATTAGGTGAATTCACATTTTTTGCTATCAAAGTTTGGCTCTAAATTAAGTGTACTTATCTTTTCATCTTTTTTATTTCTTTGTTAAAAAGCCGTGTTATTTATTATTCCTTTTCATTCTATTGCATCGTATTTTTATATCTAAATTTCTAATAAAAAACCAAAATTTGTCATCTTCTTATTTTTGGGGTTTTTCGATATCTCTTGCTGTATTAGGTGGATTAATTGCAGGTGCTTATTAGAGCAATTACAAGAGTTAGAATTTGAGAAAAATAGGTGGTAAAGGATCCATCTTTAACTAGACACTGCTATGATCTAGTTTGTGTTCCTATCAAAATATAGATTTGAAGTTACAATGTGTTACACATTCTCTAACGCAGTCATGTTCTAACCTGGCAAGATGTGTAGATATGGCCTCCAACACATTTGTATTATAGACCATATTCATCTCTATGGAAGTTACATAAAGATATACATTCTCAAACATAAGTATGTCCTAGATTATGTCTTGGCTAATTTTTTCACAACTTACATGACCTAGAACACAATCATTTCCATATGAAACCCTAGTTTTTCTAGTATTTAGGGGATTTTTTTTTTGTTTTAGTAGTTTTTGACATCCTTTTTTACTGAGAGTCCTAAATGCTTCATTTCCTTGTTTTCATTGAACTTCAAATTTATTAAAGAATTTTTTGTGATGTTTAAATACTTAAAATATTTGGTACTTTATCCTCAATAATTAATTGGTCAGTTCTCCTTATATATTTGATTTAGCTTTCTTAGGTTTGGTTCAAAATTATTTATAGTTTCTCTATGATTTTATTACTAGGTGAATTCGCATTATTTGGTGTCAAGGTTTGGCGTTAAATTAAGTGTACTTATATTTTTCTATTTTTATCTTTTTTATTTCTTTGTTAAAAAATCATGTTCTTTATTATTCCTTTTGATTCTATCGTATTTTATTCTAATAAAAAAAATCAAATTTCTTCATCTTCTTATTTTTAGGGTTTGTCTGCATATCTCTTATTGTATTAGGAAACCGCTTCGTTCAATTCTTCGTTCTGTACCTTTCACATCAAAATTGTTCTAAACTCTATTATTTGTATTATTATTATTTTATCAAAGAAAGTAAAAGAAAAAAGTGGTGCATGAATGGTGACATTAAGAAATCATTCCCGAGTGCAACTTGAATTTTCGCTAGCCTTCTTTGTTTTATGCTATTTTCGTACTTGCTTAACTAGTTATTTGTCTTCTTGCCTCAACTATTAATCCATTAAGTTTGCTGGACTCTCTCATATTAAATTCTTTTGAGTTTTTCTATTCTTTAAAAAGGGAAGCAAAGAGTGAAAAGGTAAGAGAATGACATATTAGCGTCGAGAAAAGTCGAATAAAGAGTGAAACATGAATGATTTGTCATATTTCAAATATGTCTTCTAAGGGCCTTTCAACAATGAAGGAGGAGAAATATAACTCATAATTTATACAGGCTATGCAAAAATAGATATAAAGGATGGATATGATATTTATTGAAGAATTAATCACTATAAGTTAATGAATTGTAAGGGAGACGACAACCCTGAGTTCTTAATAAAGGGAGGCATAACAGGCATATTCCCATAATGAAGGTTGATGATGAGAATGATGAACTAAGTGTTTGACATTTGACCTCACTTTGAAGATTGACGGGGACATGTTTATGACTAAGAGTTATACATTATTAAGAGCAAAGTTGGGAGCCTAGAGTTTAAGAAGGAGTGTATGAGAATCTTGCTAACATCATGATGACCATACTTTCTCTTAGGGTAAGGAATGAACCAAAAAATTATTTAGAGTAGGAGATAAAGATATAATTGATCTTTAACTGTCATAATCACTTTGGTGAGAAGAAAGTAACGATAGTAGTAATAGAATTTATCAATTATATATGTCATCATTTGATATGATTAAACGGTGAAGAATAGAAGAAATCGTGAATGACCCATAAACAAATATAACACTCGTGAACAGCGATTATTAAACATTTTTTAATAACCATTATTAGCAATTTCCCTAGCTAGTGGTCTTGCAATCACATAATTCAATCAAATAAACACATGACAGATTGATGGATATTAACCATGGATGATAAGAGAGAAAGATGTGTGTGGTATAGTGACACTATAACATTTTTGGTTCCTTTAACAACCTACCCATCACCATCTATTAGGCTTCTTGGAGCCTAAATAAACTTCCTACCATTGGTGGCATCAATGTCGTACGAAGGTTATGTTTCCATATTTCTAGTGTCTTTGTTCACAATGTTAAGTAAATTGAGTTCAATACCTACTCTCTACAATTTGTAGTAGTTGAACAACGATGGTAACTAATGTGGCTTGACTAGTGGCAACCCTTTGCAAGTGGTTTGTAGTTTGAAAGCGTTAAATATAAGGTTTCCAAAACCAATCTTCGTTTTCTTTTAATTTTAACTTTTCATATTCTTAATAAAATTGAATTTGCATAGGCATATCGTTTTAATTTTAATCATTATATTATGATCAGCAATAAAAAGAAAGAAAATTGAGTTACAAAATTAAAGAAAGCTCTGATGTCATTATTAAGAAATCGAGATATATATGATTACATCATATGCACAGTGAAAGAAAATAAAATTTTTGTAGATTTCTTAAAATCTAATATCACTCTAATTTTATAAAACTATTAAATCCAAAAACATAGTAAGGTATGAATTGTAAATTGTCTTATTATGAAGTTTGATTTCATGTTTTATAGCTCCTTTAAAATCCATAAGTTATGTGAAAATTACTATAACTTTATAAGTGTCTGGACTCTATAAGTGGTATAAAAGGGGTAACCTAATACTATTGGGTCATGCAAAGCCTACGTCTATAGATAATATGGCTTAAACTTTTAAATAATTTAAATAAATTATAATTAAAATCATAATTAGTTACAATTAAATACGAATTAAGTCTTCTTAAGATCTAACGTATAATATTGATGATAACTTATTACATATATTTTATTTTGACCATAAAATTTTTCAAACTTTATAATCAAGTTCAATTTAATTTAGTTATCTTTTCTCTTTTTATTCATTCTTTATATGTAATCCGTTAAGTTCTCAAACATATTTGAATGAATATAAATTAAATTCTTAAATGTATCTTTAATTCTTCAATTAAATAAGTTACATCTATAGATTAATATTGGCATATAATAATATATCATGATTTTTCTATAATTCAATTATTTTATTATACAATTTTCTTATTAAACATAAGATATAAAATTATTCTTTGTTCTAGTTAGGTCTAATCATATTATTTTCAACAATAGTAATTGATCCTTTTAATGGCATTTGGAAATTATTTTCAAAGTGTCATTTGGCATTAGTTAAGAATTCTCGAGTCAATACTAATCAAGAATAATGGCAAATTTTTGTCTACTTTAAGATACTAATCGAGAATAATAAAATATTTTCTCTAATTGCTTTACGATACTAATTGAAATCTAATATTGATCACTCAACTATTTCTATACAATTTATATCATATACAATGAATACTAATTAAGTTACCCTTGACTAGGATAATCACTATATATGATTAAGATATAACAATAGTTATGTGAGATATTTTGAATATCTCAAGTCAAATGATCTCTTATATAATCATCATAAAGAGCATTTCTATAGATACACAAATAATGTTTCATATAAAATTCTCATGTCAGTTAAGTTTAATAAACATGTTCTCTAACAAGCACTTGTCTATTTATTTAAGTATATCTATGTTTTTTTATGAGATTAACTACTTTTTTCATAAGGAAGAAACATAATATGTACTAATCTTTTTATTTTATTAACGTTTAACCTTAATCAATGTTTTAAAAATCAAACTAAAAATTAAACTAGTAAGATAAAAAATTTAAGGTTTAAAGATTCAATCGGTCTTAAACTGTTAAAATTAGTATATAGTAAAGATTGAACAAAATTAAATAATTTAAAAAATATTAAATAAGGAGTCTATCATTGTCCATGAAAAAGTTGAAATTTAATTGAAAAAAGAGAATGTTAGATGAAAACCAGCTAGTATATTTTTGATTTATAAAGGGTGGTTAGTTTATGAAAACCAATGAGTTAATTAATAATTCGTTGATTTTTATTAACAAGAATTATTAAAGTAAATCAAATAAAATCAATTCAAGATTTTTATAGTTGAATCAGTTGATGTGGTTCAATTTTTTAATCATTAATCTTAATAAAGTAATGACTAAGAATAATTTAAAAATAATACATAAATATAATATGATTATCAAATCTTATTATAATTTTATTTATAAAGTATATTTATCAAATAAATTTTATTTTATAAATAAATAAATAAATAAAATAAATATAAATAAGATAAAGAATGCTTTTAATTAATTAATTGTGCCACAAATATATAGTCTGTAGAATACTGCTTGCTTTATCCTACTAATCAATTATCCACAATTTCTTTTTATACAATATCCTTAATTTAAGCACACGAAATGCTTTGGTAAAATACTTTAAAGTTATAACTTTTAAGCAATGGTTAGAGTTTCCTAATTCCCTAATGTATCGGATATGATCCAAATCATTAACATAGATTAGGTAGAGGAGAGTTATTTGATTTTCAGCGGCCCTACTAGCAGAAATAATAAGAATAAGTTGCAAGCACTTGTCTATCCTGTTGGTGTATGCCCTTGCAGCCAATTTTGGTTGTAATTTTAATTGTATAAAATTTGTTTTATTCAATAAAAAAGGCATTCTTTATCTTTGTGTATTTTTAATTATTTAATTATTAATCATAAAGATAAAATCCCTGGAATAATTG
>JANZXR010000170.1:7857347-7874212 GCA_027575705.1 Erythroxylum echinodendron | reverse complement strand
TAGCACTTCTAACAATTTTTCCTCTCAAAATTGGTTTTGAGTTTTTCTCTGAATTGATCTGTGGATACCGTTAGAGGTCGGACGATTGAACGGCTTGTGGATTGACAAGATTCAAGGAGAAAAGAAAAATCACGAAAGGAAATTAAAACAGGTGTAATTTTGATATATTTCTTGTTTTATGTTTCGTTTTAATTCTGTTAAAGTTGATTTTGTGAAAAAATTTTAAAATTATTTCCGCTACGTTTAGATTCGATCTTACATATTTTTCCTAACATATCCTCCGTGAATTGTTATCGTTATTAGGTTTGGCCATGCGAATACCTAGTTGAGGTACTGTACCCAACTAAAAGCCGTCGCCAACTTCCTAAATTGTGTACTTCTGTTTGAAGAGGTCTTCGTGGGGCTTGAGCATGAGGCAGCTTAGATGGAAGATAAGGCTACCGTCAGCCTACGTTCGCATTGTTTAGCTGTTTTTTGTACTTTCTTTCTTGCACTCCGGTTGTATGCTTTGCGTCTTTTGAGTGATCTAATGATTGAGTGGCTTTTGTATTTACTAACTTTATAAAGTTAAATGTTCTACTTTTGAAAGAGACAGGGCTTTCTTTAATTTTTTGGAGTGGTTGGAAGTTGGATTGGAGTAGATAAATATGAATTTAAATAAATTATTTATCTTCAAATTTTCCAAGTTTGGCAGCGGCGGATAAAGATGATCATCAGGAGAACGCCTATCCGAAAATATAACGGCCCAATGATCCTTGGACAAGTATTACGGATTGGTTTCACTCTTTGTATATAATATTTCAATAAAGCACGTGCTATTTTCTCTACTCATTTGGCTCTAGATGGCTAATGATTGATAGTTGTTATAGCGTTCCTTTGAATCACATTAATTTATGAAATTAAATGTTCTTTTTTTGTCTGTTTAATGATAGAGGTGTCATGATGGAGGGTTTTCACCTTAATTTGTTTGTTAATGCCATCACTTTTGACCTAAGTAACAATGTGATAAGCTGCAAATATTTTCACAAAATTGGATTTCTAGAAGTAAGATATTCAAAATGATCGAATGTAAATCTTACTGTCATCGTGGGAAACTATTCTTCGTCATCTTTACATTTTCCACTTGAAAACATTAAAACTTAAAATATACATTCTTTTTGCGAGTTTTTCTTAGAGATAGATGCAAAGTTATAGATTTTATATCATACCAGCAGATGTTGGTAGAGATGATAAAATTGGCCCGGTTTGACGGACACGGGCTAACTATAGTCGATCAGGCCTGTGACACTGTCATTATAAAACGACTTCGTTTTAGAAATTTTTTACTTAAAAAAAATGATCGAGCCATAACTCAGGCCATTGGCCGGTCAGCCCGTGGCCAAGGTGGCCATAGACTACCATGACCCGCTAGCCCGACCCAGCTCGATCCATTGACATTCTTAGATATCGCCTAAAAAATAGTACAAAATACGATTGTTTGGCATCGCCTGTTAGTATCGATGATTTCGTCTGTACCAACAATATTTAAAATACTGACCAAATATTAGCTAATACTGTAAAGTTTAAAAAGTTGAGGGACCAAGACTTCGCGTCTGTCACTCTCTCTCTTACATACATTTCTTATTTTACTCTCTCTTTCCTCTCTGTCTCCGGCCCCAACTGCCCAATGTCCTAGTCCTAGTCTTAGTCCCAATCCTAGCCCAACCCTGTGATCGTCTCTGCCTCCTGCAAGGTGTTGTCGCCAACCACCATTAAACTATAATCGTCTCTCCCACAACGTGTCGTCTCGCCTGCCCAGTGCCCAATCGCACAAGCTTCCACCTACGGTCCCCTAGTCATTAGCCACCACTACCCCGCACCTCGGGCCTCTAGTCACTACAAAACTCTGTCCAACAACTCACTTGGATAAATCATATCAGGATTTCGAATTTTGCAAATCTAGATTCAAACCTAACTGACCCAACTCGACCTAACTTGAACCGATCCACCCACTTGCTGACTCGCACCAATCCAGAGATTTAGCTTAGTAAAGGTTGCAAAAAATTGCAACAAAATTTGTAGAATTGTGAAGTTGTGAATTATGAAATTATGGAAATTGATTATAGAATTTTGGAATTGTGGAATTGTATTGATCAATTGATCAGTCGATTGTTAATTTGAATATTGAATTATGTATTTGTGACTTTGTGTTGTCTAGTAATTCTGTACGTTGAATTGTTGGTTCTTGGTAAATTGCGTTGGATTAAATTGAATTGTGTAATGTATTATGTATGTTGACTGTGGAGTTAATTTGATTAAAATTTTTTGAATGTTGATTAAATTGGATAATGAAAGATTGTTAAATTATTGTTAAGAATTATCATCTCAGTAATAATGTTGATTAAAATTAGTTAAGAAAACAAAATATTAATAAGCAAACAAAATGTATTAATTTATGGTTGAATTGTAACACCTCCTATGCAGAACCTATAACCATCCACACATAAGGCAACCAATTTCCTATACATACAATCACGACATGCATTTCGGTTTAATGCTATACATATACACATTACAAAACTCCCTAATGCTTAGCATTATCATTTAACAGTAGTAAAACATTTTTACATTTATATGGTAATCCAAAAGAAACATACAATTTCATTTAACCATTATATGTACAGTCATATTTAACTAAAAATGCCTTCCAAGGTACTTTTTCTTCTATCTGTTGACCTTGGTTCCTGCAGATATTTCCTGTACCTTACTCTTATAACTTAGACCTACATGGATTAACACTTATGCTAAGCTTGAAAACTTAATGGGGAAACATTTAGTTCAGATGACCACTCATAGCAATCATATACCAAGCACAAACATTCATAAACATCGCACAAATACAAATAATGATGACATACTTAATCAAATAAACAATGCAAACATGCTTTAATATTTTTTTTCATATACCATAAATTCACCTTCAAAACTCAAACATTGATATTCAACTCTTAATGATACAAATTATCAATACAAATGCAAATGCTCATCAATACCATACACCATTGTTTCTAAACCATCAGAATCTTTGAGCACAATTGGTTTCAACCCATAATCAACTATACCTTGATGTTTGGATGACCAATCCATGCCCAAGATCAATTCAAATTTATGTATAAGTAACTCTATCAGATCAGTTGCAAACTGCTTCCTATGGACCAAAATAGGGCAATCTCTATGCACTTTATTCACATATACACTATGGCTTAATGGACTAGTCACATGTACATCACATACTAGTTGATTTACTAATAACATTCTATCACACACTCTTTGAACGGTCACAGCGACTCAAAATTATTTAGTCTCTCTCCTTACCACACCATTAGTTGACTCGTCATTAGCTTCACGAGGTCTTTCCATCTCTACTATTTATAAGAAAACAGGGACATCTACATTAGCCCAACACTAAAACCAAACCATATCACAAATTACTGGTTAGAACCTCCTAAACCATGTTCTGATACCATAAAATGTAACACCCTCTATACGAAAACTACAACCATCCACACATAAGGCAACCAATTTCCTGTACATACATTCACAACATGCATTTCGGTTCAATGCTATACATATACACATTACAAAACTCCCCAATGCTTAGCATTATCATTTAACAGTAATAAAACATTTTTACATTTACATGGTAATCCAAAAGAAACATACAATTTTCTTTAACCATTTGCAAATTTCATAATTCATATATTAACAAATCATATGATATATATTTCAAATCATAAAATCTATATCTGTGTTCATGCATGCAAGTCATAACTATTCACCATTAGAAGGGTGTCAAAATCACACTTATATAATTATACTATACACATATGAGCAATACATAAGCAAATAAATTATTTATGTACATGTAAGTTTTCTTTGGAATGCATTATGCTCAATCTTAAATTCCAATGTTCAATCTCCCAATTCACATATGGTAAGTCCTATTTCATTTAGTTCTAGGTGTTGAAAATTTTCATACACATTCATAAAGGTTCGGATAAGATTCAATAAAAATCGAAAATGAAAACAATGCCACGGTCGTGACAAACACTCTCTCCATTCATACCACTACTTGTTCCTTAATATTCATATAGAAAAAGTTAGAATTGAGTTTCTAAGTCTTCTAGATGTTTTTTCTTCTCTGTCTATAGTTTCTATAGCACCAATAATCAAACCATTTAGACTTCTAAATCATGAGATATAGGTAAAATATAATAAGCTGCTCCAAAACAGGGGCAACATCAGGTCACCTTTTTTATCTCAATTTTAAAGTTCATAGAGCCAGAATTGGGTTAGAGTCCCTTCTAAAGATATTTATATCTATGTCTTACGTTTCATATGCAACTAAAATCACAGAATTTGGAGGTATTTA
Source organism: Erythroxylum echinodendron (assembly GCA_027575705.1). NCBI lineage: Eukaryota > Viridiplantae > Streptophyta > Magnoliopsida > Malpighiales > Erythroxylaceae > Erythroxylum > Erythroxylum echinodendron. The sequence continues at coordinate 7,869,801 of JANZXR010000170.1, read as the reverse complement.
TGATGACTTATGAATCAAACAAACCTAGATAGAATTCTGCTATATGATACTCTCTTCTCATATACAACTAAGTTCATGCAAACTAACACCAAAATAACACCAAAGCAACATCCCAACAATAATTCCACATCTAAATGAATTTTTATATCCATTCAATCATACACAAATACAGAAATCAAATAAGTGAAGTCCCAAACCTTAAAATTGGAAAAGAAATTCTTCTAATGCTTTTCCATCCCTTCCTCTTTGGTTTTACTTGAATCACCAAATAAAAAATGATGGGATGACGAAGGTGAAATGGAGAGGGAAAAAATCTGAAGTTACACCATCAAAGTTTCATCCATCTCTCCTCTCCATATGCCTTTTCATGAATTTTCTAGTTGTAGACACATTTTTCAATCTTATTAGACCATATTTTACAATCCTATTGGACCATGTGTTACAATGTTATTAGACCATGTGTTGCAATGCTGTTGGAACATGTATTACAATTCTATTAGACCATTTGTCACAATTCTATTGGACTATGTGTTACAATTTTATTAAACACATATGCTTTAATCTTATTAGTCCATAAGTTGACTTTAGGAAAATTGCATATTGGTCCTTCTTTTTCCTTTAGTTCCCATCTTATCCTATAATTTTACCAATTTATTTCATTCCCCTATATCTTAAGTTTCTAATGGCATAAATTTTATGTAATTTGGTTAATTATATCGGGGGTTATACCCCAAAAATACCACAGGTTGTTCAAAAACAGGGACAACAACCATAACTCAACTTCAAGCCATAATTCAAAAGTCTTAGACGGATAATAAAATTTTGATTCCTTCATGAAATTTTTAGATCTATGTCTCTAGCTTAATTTCCAATTATAATTATCTAATTTGGAGGTCTATAGACTCAGATATGGCCAAATTACAGAGGTATATTTAGTGAAACTTATCCATTCAGCGAAGTACACATCCCAAATCAACTAACTTTGGTTTTATCGTGCAAGAGCAACACATAAATACATCTAATTTAACCAAAAATATCCCATTTGCTTATGTAATACTTCTTTTATCAATTCCCCTCACATCACTCTCACAATCCAAGCAAACATATCAAAAATTTCCATACATATTTCACGTCTAAGTATATATGTCCATGCCAAAGCGAACAAATTATCCACTTACCTATGTCTTTTACATTAAGTACCATTATGTCTTTTACTATACTTATAGATGTACTTAATTCATTATGTTCACTTCTTAATACACCCCAGACATGCTATAATACTTCCAGGGTATATGTTGGGGCGTTACATAAATTATATGATTACATAAAATAAGTTGTAAACTTATAGTTGTGAGTTATAGTTAAAATTGAATAGGTTATAATTGTGAGTGTATATCTTTAGTTTATAGTTGAATGATGTCATCATACAAAATGAGTTATATTATATAAATGTATATGTGTGTTATGTAATTGTACATGTTGAATACTTGAATTGTTGATTTTTGACTTATTTGTAAATTCTGTTGGATGAAATCAAATTATGTAGTGTATGTTTACTCTTCATTGTGGAGTTAACTTGAGTAAGAAACGAAGAATGTTGATTACAATTGTTGAATGAAAGAATATTAAATTAAATTGGAAATTATAATTTTAGTAACAATTTTTATTAAAATTAGTTAAGAAAATAAAATAATTATAAGCATTACAAATTGAATTGTATAAGTAAACAAAATATATTAGTTTACAGTTGAATAATGAGATTACAAAACTAAGTTGTAAAACTTATAATTGTGAGTTATGGTAGAAGTTGGATATGTTTTAGTTGTGAGTGTATGTATTTAGTTTATGGTTGAATAATGTAATAATGCAAAATTAGTTATATTATATAAGCTTTATATGTGTATTGTATAATTGTGTGTGTTGAGTACTTGAATTATTAGTTTTTGACTTATTGGTGAATTGTATTGAATGTGATTGAATTTTGTATAATGTAATCATAAAAAATGAGTTATATTATATAAGATGTATATGTGTATTGTGTAATTGTGTATAAGATGTAATCATACAAAATGTGTATATGTATTGTGTAATTTTGTATAAGATGTATTATATTTTATTTTTTTGATATGAAGTTATTAAGTTAATTTTGGCATATGTCTTCATTTATTTTTATAGATAAATGGAAAGAAGTTCAAGTACTCTTAATAATTGATCCACTTCAGGAAGATACAATGATCCAACTTGGGCTCATATTGGATTAGTTCATGGAATGAAGAACCATACCATTTACTTGTTTTGTAACAAATATTTGAAAAGTGAAGGAGTCACTAGATTAAAGAAGCGTTTAGCTGGGGTCAAAAGTAGTGTTAAGCCTTATAAAAAAGTGAGTCATGATGTAAAATAGCAAATGGAGAATTTACTTGAAGAGTATCAACACGAGAAAGATAAAAGGCAAAGATTGAATTACGAAATTGGTAGTGAAAGTTAGTTTGTTAGTGTTTAGGATGATAGTTGGAATGTTAAGGTAGTAGTATTCCTACCTAATAAGAAGTGAATATTGCACCTGATGTTAGGAAAAACAATAAAGTAGGTGTCTATTTTTTTTTTATCCACAAACAACTTCTAGACCTCAACTTTCAATTTATGGTGCCTTACAGTTAAAAGATGCCGCTTATAATGTGGATGTGACTATGGCTAGATGGTGGTATGATTCAGATATAATATTCAATGCTTCCCAGTCTTATTATTATCAGCCTATGGTAGATGTTGTTTCCTCTTATGATTCAGGATACAAAGCTTCTTCAATTGATTACTATTGAGGTAAACTTTTGAGTAGCTCTATTTATGAAATTAAAAGTTATTTGGATGAAAAAAGAATGATTTGGGTTACTTTTGAGTGTTCAATAATGTGTGATGGTTAGACCAAAAGAAAATATGAGTCTATTATTAATTTTTTTTGTTTATTCTGTAAAAGACTTTAATCAAGTCTATTGATGCATCTAGCCTTGTTAGGAATGCTGATACTCTATTTGAAATATTCATTGAAGTTGTGAATGAAGTTACGCTAGAAAATATTGTTCATTTTATTACTAATAATGATTCTGCTTATAAAATGATTGGAAGAAGATTGTAAAGCAAATGTAATTTTTTTATTAGACTCGTTATGCTGCATAATGTCAAAACATAGCAGATGTTAGGTATTTTCTTATTATTGATGAGGCTGTACAAAAAGCAAAAAAATGTAATCAAGTTTATTTATAATCGTGCATAAGTCTTAAATTTGATGAGAAATGACTTCACCAATGGTAGGAATTTTTGTCGTCTTGCTATTACAAGATTTGTAAAAAAATTCTTATCACTTCAGTGTTTTAATATGATGAAGAAAGAGTTGATACAAATATTTACTAGTGATAAAAGAGTTGCTTCTTAGTATGCTAGGTCTAATGCTGGATTAAAGGTTTCTAGAATTATACTTGAATATTTTGAATTTTGGTCGTAATATCAATTTGTCATTTGAGATTTGAGCCTTTAGTGAGGGTACTTTGTCTAGATGATAGTGATAAAAAGACAATAATGAGTTATTTTTATGATGTCATAGAGAAGGTGAAGGAAACAATTAAGGCCAATATAAAAAATAAGCTTTCTTTACACATACCTTTTTTGCATGCATCAATGAGAGATGGGAAAGGCAACTTTACTCTTCGTTATTTGCAACTGAGGCATTTTAAATTCTAGTGTCTATTTTAGACCAAGTTTTATAAAGAAAGTTGAAGTTAATAGGAGAATGCTATTAACTATTATAATAGTTGTTTCCTATGAGATGATGCAAGATCTCCTAAGCTTACAAATGGAGATTTATAAGGAGGCTCCAGGTGATTTTGGGATGTCAATTGCTATTTGTCAAAGAGACAATCTTAGTCTAGGTATATATTTTTTCACTTATGTCGCCTAGTGAAAATTAATCATCACTTTATTTTATTTATAAAGCTACTTTTGTTGTCTTACGACTTACAGTTTCTTAGTGAGGCTAATTCGGAAGTGGTGTTCCAAAATTGCAAAAGTTTGTAATTCGAATTTTAATTCAATGTGTGAGTGTAACATGGGTGATAGAAATTGGAATACATTTGAATCTATCCATTTTTAAAAAATGAATAGATTGGAGCATAAAAGATTGAATAACTTGATCTTTATTTGATATAATTTAAAGCTTCAGGAAATGTATGTTGTTATCATTATTAAGTTAGTATAATTTCTTATAATTTTTTAATAATTATTTTTATTGTTTATTAGTACTCTTAATAGAATAAGTAGTTCAGTAGATCCAATTTGCATTTATAATATCGATCTTTTGGCGTATTTGATTTCTGAAGAACTGAGTTTAATAAATGATAGTAACTTGGAAGATAATTTTGGATGGAAAACTATTGATATTTGGTGTATGAATTTGAATGATGGTAATGACGAGACTCCTCTCAATGATAAGAATTTTATATCAAATGAGAATTAAGATCGATTGATTGACGTTGCAAGTTTTTATTTCTCCTCTTCTTCTAATTTCACTCATATTTGATGTATTTGTTAAATTTTATATATGCAATATAATTGTAAATATTTTATTTCAGGTTTTATTTATAGTTAGTTCTTCTACACGAACTTTTATTGCAAATTGTAATTGTTATAGAGTCATGGATATTTCTTATTACTTTTATTTGATATTTTGATGTAATTATTATTTATTATATGATGAAATTGTAATATTTTAAATACTTTATATTGTTCTTAATTTTATATTTGTATGATGATTAAATCTTTTTTTCATATTAATTGTGGTTATTATTTATATATGAAATATGTGAAAAATAATATTAATTATAATAAATAAATTGTTGTTATTTTAATTTTATATTATTATGAATTATAAATTATATAGTACAATATATTAAAGAACAATTTTGTAATTTTAGGAAAATTCAAAAATTATTTTATAAATTTTAAAATTATCTGAAACAGTACTCAATATTGATCAGTACTATTACAATACTGTACTAGGACCAAATTTCGTATCGATACCGATATAATAATCATACCGTTGGATAGATGACGACAAATTGTGAACTTAAATTTAAAATATGATGTTAAGAATTCATAACGACCTGGACTGCTGATAACGGATCAATAGAAACAAAGACCCATTTAGACATCCGTACTGTACGATTAAGCTCTTTTAATAGCTCCAAGTTTATCATAAGACAAAATTTATGAGAGCACAAGTAGATAATGGTTTACTCTTGCCACCAGGTTTGCGGTAATGCCTTCTCCATGCTTATGATCTCAGATTTAATTGCCTTGCCTTGGATAAAGAGCATGTATGTTGCTTCCTATAATTCAAGTAGCAAGATGTGTAGAGGAAAATTTTCCTCAAGTACCAACGCTCCGTGTTTCTCTATACGTAGGATCATCAATTTTGTTACAGAATATATCTTTAGAAAGAGTTGTTCATTTCTGAAATTAAAAAACATAAAATACAGAAAGTTTTATTAGTCGAACGAAATACTGTTATAACATGTCATCAAGTGAGGAACATCCTAATTTCCAAAAGTTGATTCAAGTCGAATGTTAAGAAAATCTTCTCTTTTTCTATACTGTTTAATTTTCAAACATTCAATCCCAGAAAGATGGGTGATTCATACACTAACTGCCAAGATTCAAATAGGGAGTCGAAAAGCGTAAAACAAGAAATTTTAGGAATAGAGCTGAGCTAAAAAGTCACAGCAGTAAATCGAAAAACAAAATAAACTAGTAAGCTCGAGTCATCTTTATTTTTGGCATTGCCTTCTTCATCTGACGAGCACGTTCTTTTGCTTCTCTTTTGCGGACGGCATCAGCACTAAGCTTTGCTTCGGCCTCCTCCATCATCTTTTTCTTCTCGGCTTTCTTTCGCTGTATAGCTTCTTGCCTTGCGTTCTGAAGTTCTTTATATGCTTCCTGCGCAGCCTTCAATCTGGCTGCCTCTGTTTTAGATCGAGCCTGGAGTTGGTTGAAGCAATATTTATTAAATCTTCATCCAATACATTATTAAATATAGCAGCCAACATCATATTAGCTTATATCATCGAACAAACCTGTGAACTCAGCTTGTAGCGCCCAATCAGATCAATATAATAAGGAATTAAAGCTACCAAGCGACTCATCTCAGCCATGTTCTTCGCATCAGGAAGTGCAAATTTGAACAATAGCATCTTCTTGTGTTTGCCAGCATGTTGATCAGAAAAATGCATTGAAATGAAGCCCTTGCCATGTTTCTCAAAAGCCTTCTCACCAAAGACCTGCAGATGTTCATATCGCTTGGTCAAAGATCTAATAAATACATCACTTGATACTTAATCCACCATTTATGTCTTATCACCAGCCACGTAGTTAAAGTGACTCCATAAATATTGAGCATATAGATCAAGCTGACCCAGGAAATAAACACCAATAATCATAGGTGTTTATGATTATAGGTGTAGAAAGAACCTCCAGAAAATTAGATCAAAAACCCATAGGGAAGAAAGGAAATGAAGCCTGCATACAAAGCTGCTTAGGAAGACATGCACAAGCCAATGTTGAACAAGATCCATTTAAAAGACATGCCGCAGCTAACACTTGTTGTTAAAGATATATAAGCTAAGTAGAGTAGGCACCATCTGGCAATGCACGGTACCAATTATCAAAATATCTACTCAATGCTCTTAACCATTAAAATTAAAAAGAACACTTATGTGATACAAGCCAAAAGCTACTGAAATGATCCAAATCCACAAGGTTTAGTCCCATAAGCTCTTCACAATTTCAGTTCCTATAAAACGATGACTAACAGGCAATTCATTCAGAGGCTTCAATCCTTCCAAACAATCTCAAAGTAGCAAATCTCTATCCACTTCCCTGAAAAAATGAATTTAAATTCTTTCCATACAGTTCGTGAAAAAACCTTGTCGTTTAACAATTTCTATTTGTATTTAGTAAAAAGCCTAAAACCGTCAAAACATAATATTCAAATTCTCCCATACTGAGGTAAGTAAAAGCTCTAAACCAATAAAAATAATAATCCTACATAACCAGATCCAAAAAGAAAGGTTAACAGTTCATGAAGATAAAATGATAGTTTACAATTGGTTAGTTAATGTCTAGGACCAGTAGTGTAAAACCTTTTAATTTATACTTTATCTAAAGCGCTTCATGTCTGCAGTTTCCCTACCACATGAGTACAAACTTGACCAAAAGACATATTTATCTAGGAGTTATTTCTAGCACAGGAAGGAAAGAGGCTTCCATTGCATTATAATAATACCAGAATCTAAAAGGTCCTCCTCCCAGAATAAATCTAATCAGCACATTCAAATAAAACAAACCTCAATAGTAGTTCGCAGAACACATAAAAACTTACAGCATTGATGTTCTGTGAGACTGTTATAACAAGCAGCAACCATGCATGTCCAGGAAGAGCACTAAAACCACTAAGATTTGCACACAGTAATATATCCCACTAAAGAAAAAATGGTCAAACAGATTAGCTCCTCTCCTCCTCCAAGAGAAATGGAAAGAGAAAGAAGAACAAAAACTTAAAGTTTCATTCTCCTAACTACTGCCCTCTAAGCACCACCATTCACATCAAATAGTACATATAGTTCAAAAGTTTGAGGCCAGTAAAATATTCTCACTATCATAAGTCACAAGTATAAAACGAATGGGAACCTTTCTATGGCACAATAGCTTGATAATTGAAGCTAGTTTTACTCAACCAGGAATGTGCTAATATCAACATTTGACCATAAGGACATTAAAAACATGATAAAACTCAAACTGACATCAAAACTGAAGAAAAAACAAGTGTCAAAGCAAATAGAAACCTGATCAAGCACAGCCTCGGTGATCAAATCCCCAGCAACCTCCTTAGATTCGGAGACAACACTCAATTCATCAACAACCCATTTCCTTCCACCAACTGGTTGCCCCAAAAAACCAGCAAACCTCTGCAAATCCCTGACCTCCTTGTGCATAACTTTAGCAATCTTCTTCTTGGCCAAAGCAAACACCACATGATCCATCGAGTCCTCATTCATATATACCTCAAAACTAATTTCATCTCTACACGGAACAATCATATTATAGATCCTCGAAATCATATCGTGCCTGCTCTTCAACTCCATCGTCGCTAACAACCCCTGACAATACCTACGCCCACTCGCGTAGAATTTGAACACGTTTTGTCCTTCCTTTAAGAGCAACGGGGAGTCATCTCCTTCTCCAACGCCCAAGAGACTGAAATTCTTCTCAAAGATCGAATCTTTGGTCGCAAACTTCGCCGCCCAAGAGAGGGCGATGTTCTCATTCTCGCGCTTCCCTGTAAAGTAGTTAATTATGAACATGATCAAGAAGCTAACGCACGCGATCTCGATTGTGTAAGATTGCTTCTTCTTCGGTACCGTTGTTTGAGGTTTCGGATCCGAATCCGAAGTCCGGTTGTCAATCGGATCAGCAGGTTTCGAGACTTCGTTGGGTGTCTCCGGCGGCGGAGGTACGCCTTCGAATTCGTCTTCATCCCAGTAGTCGAAGGCCGTGGACGTCGGCGAGGTGGGGAGTTCAGGAGAGGGCTTTGGCAGGGGATCCGGAATGGGGGTCGGGTTTGGAACTGGTTCGGAGGAGGGATCGGAATCGGAGCGAGTTAAGGGGAGATGGGAGAGTTTGTAAGCGTTGGGGTCCAGAGTGTCATCGGAAGCCTCGTCGTCTTCGGCTTCAAAGCCTTCAAAGTGGGAATCGGCGTGGACGCGGGAGCTAGAGAGCAGGAAGATGAGAGCGAGAGAGAGAAGGTAAACGGGGCGGTTCATGGCAGGAGAAGAGGAAACGAAGATGGATTCTACTCCTGGAACCTGTCACACAAAGAAAGAGTGACAGTTTCGTATCACTTCCTTGCAGGGGATGGGCCGCCTGAAAACGCATTATCTTTTCCAATTTTTAGCTTTTAATTTTAGTTTCATAGCTATTCATTTGTTCAATAATCTCATATGATTACGAGTCTTTATAAGTATTTATAATTTTTTTAATTATGTGATAATGAGTCGGGGGAAATACTTTGAGTAGCATTGTCATATATATTAAGCGTTAACTATAACAAGCATGATCACTCAAGATTTTAGTCGTAGTAAAATTTATAATATGCATAAAATTAAAATATCTATATAATTATATAGTTTTACTCAAATATGTATAATTGACGAAAATTGTAATAACCCGATTTTCATATTGAGGGCTAAAGCATTAGTTGTCATTTGAATTCAAGAATTTGCGTTTTATTTACATGTATATCATTAGCATATACACATATAAAATATGAACTAGAATACATTATAAAGATAGAATATGTACCCAATTGATTTATTCTGAGGTATGAAAAGTTTTAAATCTTCATTATGTGAATTGTAACATGTTTATGTCTTGAATTTTAGTGTGATTGATTATAAGTAGTAAATTTGGAATTAATTGATATAATTGAAAAATTGAGGGATTATAATGTATATTTGGTCTAAGAAAAATGTCAAGTGATAAGATAAATTGATACAAAATTAGAATGATTAAGCCTATAATTGAGTGACATTTGACATTGATCATTGTGGGACAAATAAACTAGTAAGTTGATGACAAATGACATTGATTAATGGATAAGTGGCTGTTGTACTTAAATGACACGTGACCTAGCTTTAATGGTAACATATGACAGCATCTATACTTGATAAATGTTGAACATGCCTTAGACATGTGGTCATTTCATTAGATGACACTTAACACCTTAGGTGTAACATTTAGTAAGAGCAAACTTGGTTCAGCTCATTTCTTATTCTTTCTTCTCTCATTCACATCACTTAAACTCTTTTCTTTCACCTCCCTGAACTTGCTTATGGTTATGCCTAATTGTTGCACAAATAATTCATGTTTTAGCCTCACAAAGTTAAGTAAAAAATTAGCTTGAAGTTGCCTTACTACACCTAGCCGAAATCCATCTAAGTTTTACCTTAAATGTGTGATTTTTTTGCTTGCTTGGAGTACTGGATTGGCTTGATCTTTTAAGTTGGAATTGGAGTTAAACATGTAAGTAAATGATTAGTGTTTATAGCATGTTATCATAGAGAATTGACGATGATGAATTAGGATGAATTACATATGATGTTAATGTTTGAATGAGCTGGAAATTTCTGCATGAACTTGGGCACTTTTTTGTTATATTTTTTTTGCATGTACGAAAACAATAACTTAAGGATTGTTATATGGATGATTTAAGTTGAAATTTGAGGTATAATTGATAAAGAATTCATGGTAAAAATAGGTGTTATTGAAGTGTTTTTGAATTTGGAAAATTAGAATTGTAGGTCGAAATTCTGGTTTCAATTTCATCTTCCTCTTTCGATCTATTTTACATATCTTTAAAGCACGAATTTGAAGAAACTCAAAGAATGGAAGTTGTAGATATATGTCTTAGCTTGAAAGCTTGAGTTATAATTGTTTTCCTAATATTGCCTGTGATAGACCCCTATGCAGAAACCTTGTATTATTTCATAATTTTTGAGGACTTTCGAGCTCAAATTAATCAAAGTATAAAACATGAAAAATAATTATTGATGTCTTATTAATACTTCTGTGAAACAGTTTGGCTAGATGATTGTTGGACCCGAAACGTATCTTAGAACATTTTGAGCAGTACGTGAGAAGTGTGGATAGGTTCATGTTTTGTTTTGGTGATTTTGGTAGTGAGAGACTATGAAATGGGCATAATTAGGGTGAAAGTGATGAAGAACACGTATATACATCTCTACGTATGTATGTTCTGTTATTGGTGATCATGATTAATCATGGACTATAATATCTTTATAGATGATATAGAGTTAAAAATGAAGTAGAGAAGATGATCTTGGCATGAGTTATAATAAGGAAAGATTTGAAAACAAAAATGTTAGTAATCTGGAAAATGTTCACTGAGTGTGCTTCGGTCTAATAGCCATATTTTTTTTCTAGTTATCCAAATGAGATGATTATTTGCTTAGATTATACTAGAAACATATGGCTACATTTCTTATGAAGAAATCGAATTTCAGTTCTGTCTTTAAGAGTCTCAAAATTTCATCAAGTTGAGAACTTGGTGCAGTACATTGGTGGATGAATGTAAAATTTGCCTTTGTATTTAAGAGAAAAATCTGGATTGATCTAGTCTGAATTGGATGAAGTTGCCTACTTAGAAATTGTAGATTATTTTTCTAGCTTTCTAATGATATATAGCATGAAATTTTTGGATATCGGTGTCGAAAGTTAGGATCTTTACAAGTGAAGGTGTTTAGAAGTTTAGAGGTATCCTTTGTGAACCAACTTCTTCTGTGATGATGTCATCTTCCTCTGGGTGACGTCATCTCCTTCTATGTTACTGTTCACTCTCTTCATCTGTGTTACTGTTCACAGACAAATAAATTCGTCTATGTCACTGTTCATGAACTTCTTCTATGTTACTGTTCATGAAATCCTTCTATGTCACTGTTCATGAATTCCCTCTATGTTACTGTTCATGAACTTCGTCTATGTTACTGTTTATGAACTTCGTCTATGTTACTGTTCATGAACTCCTTCTATGTTAGGGTTCATGAACTTCTTCTATGTTACTGTTCATGAACTTCGTCTATGTTACTGTTCATGAACTTCTTATATGTTACTGTTCATCAACTTCTTCTATGCTACTGTTCACGAACTCCTTCTGTGATGACGTCATCTTCTTCTATGTTTCTTCTATGCTGACGTCATCTTCTTCTATGTTTTGCTTCTTCTCTATACTATCTTTTGTTCGATTTGTGATCCCTAAGAAGATAAAATTTGTCTTTGAAGTCTTCATAAAAATTGTAGCTCTTGAAGTCCTCTTTCGAACCATCTAAAGAACACCTAAATCTGATACCTATAGAGGAAGTTATAGCAATAGCCCCGAAGTAAGTTCAATATGATTGAGGATAAAAACAGATTGGAGTCTTTTGGCTATAACTTCTTTTCTAGACCCCAAATGACTTGATTCTTGAACCATTGGACTCCTAAGACATTGCTCCACATCTCCACCAAAAATCATAGCCATCTGAAATGAAGTAAGAAATATTGAGTGAAAAACGTGAGACGGGTACAGTGTGTGTACTCTTAAATATATGAAATGGTGTTATTCCAATGAACATACTTCAGTATTTTGATAATTTCTGGATCGGTAGAGCTCAAAATGAGATGATTTCTGATTTTTGGTAAACTAGAGACATGGAGCTACAAATGGTATGTAGAAATTGGAATCTAATTCAGTGTCTAAGATGTTCAAATTTTATAGGGAAATTGTTCATAGTATACTGTTATGGACAAGAGCAGTCCAAAAATATTTGAAGTATATCTTTCGAATCACTGAACC
>JANZXR010000170.1:7836907-7857247 GCA_027575705.1 Erythroxylum echinodendron | reverse complement strand
TTATACCACCTTACCAAAATCCATAATATACCATATTAACTCCAAAAATTTCAACTTCATACTTTCTAATTTATTTTTCATGCTTGATAATCTAATAAAATAATTAAAATAAAATAAAATATAAAAATCCTAAAAGTGGGATCCAATACCCAGCTTAGAATTTTTGCTCTCACCAGGCAGGAGGCTCAGGACTCCCTAGACGTCATTGTAGGTGTGCTACATGTCTTTCAATTTGAGGCATTTGAATTGTTAGAACCTGTGTTTACACATTCATTCATCACCCCGCATCTAGCATCTAGACAGTATTGTAAGAGAGAGATAATAAAAAGTGGTTTAGTAGCTAGTACTGCAGTAGGTAGTACTATAATGGTTGGGGAGATATGTAAGTAGTGTATTATACGAATCGGTCAGGCAGAGTTAGAGGCTGACCTGATAGTACTACAGTTGAAGGAGATAGATATTATTCTAGGCATGGATTGGCTCACTGCTCTTAGGGCCGTGATGAACTTCTATACTACGGAGGTAATCATTGAATCCCTTAGTTATCCAAGAGCAGGTTTCGAGGTATTAGTCAAGCAGTGCCAGCCAGGTTGATTTCTTCGATGAATGCCTTGAAGTTGATCCGAAGTAGATGTCAGGCTTATTTAGCCTACATGACTGACACCTGTATTGGCCAGACAGTTTAGGATATTCTAGTTGTTAGGAATTTTTCAGACGTGTTTCCTAGTGAGTTACGGGGGTTACCCCCAAAAAGAGAGATAGAGTTATCTTATTCTAAGTACTGCTCCTATATTGATTCCTCCATCTAGGATGGCCACTATGGAACTTAAGGAGCTCAAGGCCCAGTTGCAAGAGTTGCTGGATAAGGGTTTCATCAAATCCATTGTGCAACCTTGGGGAGCTTCAGTGTTATTTGTGAAGAAGGATGATAGGACATTGAGGCTATATATTGATTACAGGCAGTTGAATCGGGTGATAGTAAAGAATAATTATCCTTTGCTAAGGATAGATGATTTATTTGATCATTTACAAGGAGATGGGGTGTTTACTAAACTAGACTTAAGATCGGGGTATTATTAATTGAAGATAGCCGAAAGAGTGCATTCAGGGCTAAACATAGGCACTTTAAGTTTTTAGTGATACCTTTTGGGTTAACAAATGTTCCGACAGCTTTTATGACATTAATGAACAAGGTATTTCAACCTTATTTAGATCATTTTGTGATTGTATTAATTGATGATATTTTGGTATACTCGAAGAGCAGTGAGGAACATTTTGAGCATTTAAGGCTAGTATTACAGATATGAGGGAGAAGCAATTGAATGCCAGGTTCAGTAACTGTGAATTCTGGATGGATCAAGTAGTGTTTTTAGGTCACATAGTGTCTAGATAAGGCATAAAGTTGGACCCAAAAAAAGTTGAGGTAGTGATGAAATGGAAAGCCCCGAGGAATTTATCTGAGATTCGGAGTTGTCTTAGGTTAGCAGGATATTACAGGAGGTTTATCGAGGGGTTTTCACTTATCTCAGCCTCTTTGACAAAAATTTTGAGGAAAGATGTACTTTTCAGATGGACTGATGAATGCCAAAGGAGTTTTGAGGAGTTAAAATATCGGTTGACTACAACACTAATGTTAGCTATTCCATCTAGATCTAAAGGATATGTAGTATATGGTGATGCTTCACACCAAGGGCTAGGATGTGTTTTGATGCAGTATGACTGAGTGATTGTATATGCATCGAGAGAGTTGAGGTCTCATAAGTTCAATTATCCAATTTATGCTTTGGAATTGGCTGCAGTGATATTTTATTTAAAGATTTGGAGACCCTATCTGTATGATGAGACGTTTCAGATATTCACAGATCATAAGAGCTTGAAATATTTGTTGAGTCAGAAAGAATTGAAAATGAGACAAAGGATATGGATTGAACTACTGAAAGATTATGATTGTATGATTGAATATCACTAATGTGGTAGTAGAAAGTACAATAGGTATGTGGCACAGATACAAGCCTAAAGGTTACCAAACCTAGTACAATTGAGGGCATTGAATGTTGAATTGAATTTGGGGTAGAATGAAGCATTAGTAGCTACAATTAGGCCAATATTGCATGAGAGAATCAGAAAAGCTCAGGGTAAAGATCCAAAATTAGTGAAGCTTATTAAGAAGTTGAAACAGGATTCGAGTTCTGAGTTTGAGTTGAGAGATGAGACACTGTGGTTGAAGCAGAGATTGTGTGTACCTGATATTGATGATTTGAGAAAAGAGATTCTAGAAGAAGCACATATGGCAACTTATGCTATGCGTCCTAGTACTACCAAGATGTACAGTACGCTAAAACAGCATTTTTGGTGGCCAAGGATGAAGAAACAAGTGGCGGAGTATGTTGCTAAATGTCTGACTTGTCAGAAGATTAAGGTTGAGCATCAAGATCTAGTTGGGAAGTTACAATCATTGCCAATTCTAGAGTGAAAATGGGAGAGAATTACTATGGATTTTATTATGGGATTGCCTAAGACTCTGAGGCAACATAACGTTATCTAGCTCATTGTTAATAGATTGATGAAATTGACCCATTTCTTACCTGTGAGGGAGAATAATTCACTAAATCAATTGGCCAGAAGGTATGTGAATGAGATTGTAAGATTGCATGGTGTCCCAGTATCTATTGTGTCTGATAGGGATCCTAGATTCACTTCTAGATTCTGGGGTAGTTTACAATCAGCCATAGATACAAAGTTGAATTTTAGTATAATATTTCATCCTCAAACAGACGGACAGACTGAAAGGACTATTAGGACTATTGAGGATATGCCTAGAGCTTATGTTTTGGAGTTCCAAGTATCATGGTACCAATATGTAGCACTTATCGAATTTGCACATAATAATCACTATCACAGTAGTATCGATATGGCTTCATATGAAGCCTTATATGGCAGAAAATGTCAGTCACCACTGTATTGAGATAAAGAGGGCTTAAGGATCTTTGAAGGTCCAGAATTGATTTAGGATACTGTGGATAAAGTGAAATTGATTCGTAACCGAATTAAGGTAGCTCAAGACAGCAAAAGAGTTATGTCGATTAGCATCGAAGGGATATGGAATACCAAGTGGGTGCTAAAGTGTTTATGAGAGTGTCACCTTGACGAGGATTGCTGAGATTTGGTAAAAAGGGTAAGTTAAGCCCTAGATATATTGGTCCATATGAGATTATTGAGAGTCAACCATTGGCTTACAGACTAGAATTACCAGAAGAAATGGCTCAGATTCATAATGTGTTTCATGTGAGTGTGCTTAGAAGATACCGATTAGATCCGAACCATATCTTACCTACATAGGAAGTTGAAGTTGCAACTAACCAGAGTTATATTGAAGAACCAATCTAGATTGTTAGTTATCAGACGAAACAGTTGACAAACCGAGTGATCCCATTGGTAAAAGTTCTTTGGAAGAATCATTCAAGAGAAGAAGCCACTTAGTAAATTGAAGAGAATATGAAAAGGCAATACCCCCACTTATTTAATCAATCAGGTAAGAATTTCGAGAATGAAATTTCTTAAGGGGGAGAGAATTGTAATAACCTGATTTCCATATTGAGGGCTAGAGCATTAGTTGTTATTGGAATTCATGAATTTGCATTTCATTGACATGCATATCATTAGCATATACACATATGCAATATGAACTAGAATACATTACAAAGATAGCACATGCACCCAATTGATTTATTCCAGGGCATGAAAAGTTTAAAATGTTCATTATGTGAATTGTAACATGTTTATGCCTTGAATTTTAGTATGATTGATTACAAGTAGTAAATTTGGAATTAATTGATATAATTGGAAAATTGAGGGATTATAATGTGTATTTTGTCTAAGAAAAATGCCAAATGATAAGATAAATTGATACATGAAAATTAGAATGATTAAGCCTATAATTGAGTGACATTTGGCATTGATCATTGTGGGACAAATGGACTAGTCAGTTGATGAAAAATGGAATTAATTAATGGACAAGTGACTGTTGTACTTAAATGACACGTAACCTAGCTTTAATGGTAACATATGACAGCACCTATACTTGATAAATGTTGAACATGCCTTAGACATGTGGTCATTCCATTAGATGACACTTAACACCTTAGGTGTAACATTTAGCAGGAGCAAACTTGGTTCAGCTCATTTCTTGTTCTTTCTTCTGTCATTCACATCACTTAAACTCTTTTCTTTAACCTCCCTAAACTTGCTTATGGTTATGCCTAAGTGTTGCACAAATAATCCATGTTTTAGCCTCACAAAGTTAAGTAAAAGATCAACTTGAAATTGCCTTTCTACACCTAGCCGAAATCCATCTAAGTTTTACCTTGAATGGATTGGCTTGATCTTTTGAGATGGAATTGGAGTTAAACATGTAAGTAAATGATTAGTGTTTATAGCATGTTATTATAGAGAATTGATGATGATGAATTAGGATGAATTATATATGATGTTAATGTTTGATTGTGATGGAAATTTCTGCAAGAACTTGGGTACTTTTCTGTTTTGTTTTTTTTGCATGTACGAAAACAGTAACTTAAGGATTATTGTATGGATGACTTAAGCTATGATTTAAGGTGTAATTGATGAAGAATTCATGGTAAAGATAGGTGTTATTGAAGTGTTCTTGAATCTGGAAAATTAGAATTGTAGGTCGAAATTCTGGTTTCAATTTCATCTTCCTCTTTCGATCTATTTTACGTATCTTTATAGCACAAATTTGAGGAAACTCAAAAAATGAAAGTTGTATATATAGGTCTTAGCTTGACCTATAAGAAAGTGGCTTGATAAAATATTAACTAACGCTTGAGTTATGCTTGTTTTCCTAATACTACCTATGACAGACCCCTGTGCAGAAACCTTGTATTATTTCCTAATTTTTGAGAACTTTAGAGCTCGAACTAATCAAAGTATAAAACATGAAAAATGATTATTGATGTCTTATTAATGCTTCCGTGAAATAATTTGGCTAAAAATATCTTCATAAGTTTATGTTAATTGTCTTCATAACCTAAAAAATGGAATGTTTTGAGAATGAAATGAGATAAGTTGTTTTCATGATTACTTCTGATGTGTATGATGCCATATTAAGTGAATGTGACGACTTTAATATGCCATTCCTGTAGAGTATGTTCTTGGATATTCTCAAGAATTTTGGGCAGATGTCCTATGATAGTGGTGTGCTACAATAATTGCAATCAGGAGCTAGTGACAAATATTAAGGAGCATTTCTTTAAAATAAAAGGATAACAATGATAAATACATGCATATAGAAGTGTTTGCTTCAAAGATTTAGAAATGCACTATCACTTTAAATATACATAAGTCTTAGTTGAAAAAGGAGGAATAAAGAAATTAAAGTTTCATTTGGTAGGATATCATTTTTTTATTGAAATAGGCAAGTCATCTTTTCTAACTATACTATAGTTTAAACATAAAAATATTATTTATGCATAATTATTGAGATAGGCTAAGTATTACACTAAATATAGTTTTAATATCAAATATAAAAAATGAGATGACCACCTCCTCTTAAATATGTTTTCTAAATATACAAAACTTCTTGCTTCATCCCAATGTCTTATGATAATATCCAATATGTTTATATTAATAAATAATTTTGAAAGCAATTTACTAATTCATACTCCTATAGTGACTCAAAATAATTCATTTACACTTTAATACAAATAAAAAAATTTTAACTATCAAAGTATGCTCATTCAAAACTTTGGTCTTTTTAAACCATCTAACCAATGGGAATTGATCTTGAATCTCGATTTCCATATGTATTCCATAATCATGTTCCATGAAATTTTACAACAAAAGCATTATGCGTCCTTTGGTATTTCACATAATTCAATGTTATGAATACCGTACCAATACCGATATTGAATTTGGTTCTATTACAATATTTGGGGTACCATTTTAGATATTTTTTTAAATTATAAAATTGTCCCTATTTTTTATATTACAAAATTATCTCTTAATATCTTGTTCTATATAATTTATAATTTTACATCAAACGCATCTTTAAAAATCATAACAATAGAAATTTGAAATAACAACATTCTATTTATTTCTATTAATATTACTTTTCACATATTACACTTATAAATAATATCCATTATTAATACGAAAAAGATCATTTAATCATCATGCACATATAAAAATAAACTATTACAATTTCATCATATAATAAATATCAGTACATCAAAACAACAAATAAAAATAATAATAAAAATCCATGACTTTTTAAGCATTACAACAAGAGTTCAGGTCATGGAAACAACCAAGTAGAGGTGAATCGTGAACAAAAACATTTACAGTTATATTTATACTGCATATATAGAATTTAATATATACATAAAATATAAGTGAAATAAAAAAAGAGAAGAAATGAAAACATAAAACTTCATTCAATCGAATATCACCTTATCTCTTATTTGATACAAAATTTTCATTTTATCACCATCACTCAGATTCATTATACCAAATGACATGTCAATACTTTCCCATCCAAGATTATCTTTCAAGTTAGTCTCTTCTATTAAACTCAATTCTTCAAAAGCCCAATATGCTAAAAGATCGATACAATCAAGGAAAATTGGATTTATATAATTACTTGTTCTATTATGATTCCTAGTAAAAAAATAAAAATAGCTTATTAGGAAATTACAAGAAATTCTATTTAACTTAAAAATGATAATAACATGCCTTTTTCGAAGCTTTAAATTGTATTGGATAAAGACTAAGCCGTTTAATATTTTGTGTTACAATCTATTCCTTTTCTTGGAATGGATGAATTCAAATATGTTCTAATTCCTTTCACGCCCTATTGCACTCACACATTAATTTAGAATTTGAATTATAAACCTTTGCAAGTTTGGAACACCACTTTCAAATTGTTCCTACCAAGCAACTATAAGATAATAAAAGTAACATTATAAACAAAATAAAGTAATGATTAATTTTCAAAAAGTAACAAAAGTGAAAAAATATATATCTGAATTAAGTTTGTTTCTTTGATGAATATCAGTAGGCATCCCAAAATCACTAGAAGAATCATTATAAATTTCCTTAAGAGATCTTGCATCATCTTATGGGCAAAAACAGTTACAATAGTTAATACATTCCCCTATTAACTTCAACTTCTTTGTAAAACTTGGTCTGAAATAGACATTAGGATTAAAAAATGTCTCAATTGTAAACAATGTACAGTAAAGTTGCCTTTCTCATATCTCATTGATAACTTGAAGATAAATTATGTACTAAGAAAGCAATCTTTTATATTACCCTTAATTGCTTCCTTCGCCCTCTTTATGGTATCATAAAAATAATCCATGGTTTCCTTCTCATCATAATAAACCAGATAAAGTACCCTCGCCAAAGGATAAAAAACCAGGATGAAAAATTGACATTGGGACCAAAATTCACAATCTTCAAGTATAATTCTAGAAACCTCCAATCCATCATTAGACCTTGCATATTGAGATACAACCTACTCATTACTTGTAAACATTTTCCTTAACTCTTTCTTTATCATAATAAAACATTAAAATGAAAAGAAATTAGTTGCAAATTTTATAATAATAGGACAATACAAATTCCTACTATTTATGAAACCCTTTCTTATTCATGCATGATTGTAGATAAACTTGATCACCTTTTTTGTTTTCTACATAGTTTTATCAATTATAAGAAAATATATAGTATCTCATATATTTTCTAACATTAGATCAATATAATGTACAGCACAAGGAATCTAATAAAAAGAATTATACCTACATTGTAATCTTTTTCAAGTTGCTTTGTAAGCAAAATCATTGTTAGTAATGAGTTAAATAATTTTTTTAGCCCATCTTTATTCACAAACTTCATAAAATATTTGAAACATAGTATTAGAATTCCTACCATGACCAGTTGCATCAATATGCTTCAAAATCATTGTCCATTTTTGCAAAATAAACCAAAAATTTAATAATAGGCTCTTATCTTTTATTTGTTCAATCATCACACATGATTGAACACCTATAAGTATCCCAAGTCATTTTTTTCATCCAAATACCTTTTATTTTATAAATAAAGCTGTTAGAAGTTTACCTCTATGGTCATCAATTGAGAGGGCTTTGTATCCTGGACCATAAGAGGTAATAGCATCCACCATAGGCTCATAATAATAAGACTTGGCAGCATTGAAGCTATAGTTGAATCATAACGCTATCTAGCTATCGCCATGTCCACATTATGAGCCATTTCTCTAGATTGTAAGGCACTAAAAACTAAAGGTTGAGGTCTAAGACTTGTTTGTGATGCAAAGAATTAAACTAGTGCCCTTTTTTTCCTAACATCATATGTAACATTCCCTTTTTGTTGTGTAGCAATATTAACACCTTCAACATCTCCACTATCATTTGGACCACCAACAAAAGAACTTCCACTACCAATTTCATTGTTCAATCTTGGCCTTTTTTTTTTTCTCATGCTGATACTCTTTAAGCAAAGTCTTCACTTGTCATTTCACATAATGACTCACTTTCTTATAAGACTCGACATCACCTTTAACCCTTACTAAATGCTTCTTTAATCTAGTGAGTCCATCACCTTTCAAACGCTTATTAAATTAGAAGCAAATGGTATGGTTCTTCATTCTAGGAACTAATCTAGTATAAGTTTAAGCTGGATTAGCAAATCTTTCTAAAAAGCTAAATTATCAAAATTACTTCAACCTCCTTCCATTTATCTGTAAAATAAATGAACTTAATAACTTCATACTAAAATAAAGTTGTGTAACATAACATGAAGAAATAGAGGGATAATAGTTTCTAAAAAATCATATGATATGCAAATGTAAGTGAACTTCATGAACTTACATAAATGATTCCTTAATAGAATTTGATGCTTATGTACATTTTATGAAATAGATTATCGTATTGTGTTATTACTTAAACTCATAACTATAACCCATTTTGTGTGAATACAATTCAACCTTAAAATCATAACTATAATTTATTTTGTAAATTGTATAATTCAACAATAAAGTTATAAGTATAACTCAATTTTTACAATTACATAATTCAACCGTAAATTCACAACTACAACTTATTTTGTATGATTACATAATTAACAATAAATTTACAACTATAACTCATTTTGTATGATTACATAATACCCATTGTGTATCATCATATAATTCAACAATAAATTCTCAACTATAACTCATTTTGTATGATTACATAACTCAAACATAAACTCAAAAGTCATAACTATTGCTCTTTTTATATGATTACATAATTCAACCATAAAGTCATAACTATAACTCCATTTGTATGGTTGCATAATCTAACCATAAGTTCACAACTATAACCTACTTTTATGTTATTAAATAACTCATAAATAAACTCATAATTATAACTAATTTTATATGAATATATAATTCATTAAGAAAACTAAAACTTTAACTCATTTTGTATGATTATATAATTTAACCATAAACATAACTATAACCTATTTTGTATGATTGCATAATGCAACAATAAAATTATATCTATAACCCATTTTTGTAATTACATAACTCAAATATAAATTCACAACCATAACTCATTTTGTATGATAATATAATTCAATCAAAATTCACAAATATAACCCATTTTATGTGATAAATGATGGCATAATTTAACTATAGATTATTCTATTTTGTATGATTACACAATTCAATTTATAAACCATTTTATGACAACCTAATTTGTTCACAAAATAATTTTTCTCTTTCATTTACTAATTCTTCACTATGAAATATAAAATTGTTACTAGTTTTAATCTTTCATGTAGAACCCCTATACGGAACCTACAACCATTTACACACTTAGAAACAAAATTCTTATACACACATTCAAGGAATATAATTATATTCAATGCTATACATATTCACATTGCAAAACTTCCCAATGCTTAACATTGTCATTTAACAGTAGTAATACATCTTTACATTTACATGGTAATCTAAAAGAAAATATACAATTTCCTTTCTTCATTACATATGCAATCATCTGTAACTAAAAACAAATTCCAAAATTTTTTTCTTCTATCTGTTGGCCTTGGTCCCTGTAGAAGTACCTTGTACCTCACTCTTATAACTTGGACTTACACGAATTAACACTCGTGGTAAGCTTGAAAACTTACTGGGGAAAACAATTAGTTTAGATAACCACTCACAGCAGTCATCCACCAAGCACACGCATTTAGAAATATCATAACTTATATATCTTAAATTCACATTCATGAATGAAACATTGATATTAAACGCTCGTATAAACAATGATGGCATACTTAAGCAAAGTAAATAATGCAAAGATGCTTCAACATATTATCCTTCTACTGAAAATGCACATTTATAAGCCAATTATTGATATGATACAAATATATAAAAGCACATCATCATAATTCATCATTACAATCAATACAAATTCTCATCAATAACAATTATTCATGTTGTCATGTTACGTTTCTTATTTATGTTTGTTAGGTTTCTTTTTTTTGCTAAGCTTGTACATTTTCTTTGGGCGTGGATAACGACTACTATGGATATCCAAAGATATCAAACTATGGATACTCAAAGGTATCAAATTGTGGATACTCGAAGGCATCAAATAGTAGATACCTGAAGGTATCGAACTGTGGACATTGATGGTGTCAAACTGTAGTAGTTGCACTATAACCCTATAGGCATGCCCATATATCCACCACCAAAACAATAGAGCAGGCACTGTAACATTTTCTTTAACTACTTGCCAATTTCACAGTTCATATATTGATAAGTCATATGATAAAAATATATATCTATGTTCATACATGCAAGTCATAACTTATTGCCATTAGAAAGGTGTCAAAATCACACTTGCATAATCATACTATAAACATATGAGTGATAAAAATGCACATAAATCTTTTATGTACATGTAAGTTTTCTTGGGAATGCATTACGCTCAATATTAATGTCCGATGTTCAATCACCCAATTCATATATGGTAAGTCCTATTTATTTCCATATGTTTGAAAAGTTTCATACATATTCGAAGAGGTTTAGATAAGATTCATTAAAAATCGAAAATGGCAACAAACTCAAAATAGTGCAATTTGGGCTAAGCCCACGGTGGTCTAAAAAAAGGCAAACAATCAGTCTAAAAGCAAATCACATGACAGAGTCTGATTGTTCCTTAATATTCGTATAAAAAGGTCAGAATTGGGTTCATGATCTTCTAGAAATTTGTCCATTTGTGTCTCTAGTTTCCAAAACACAAAAGATCAGACCAATTGAATTTCTAACACATGAACTATAGACCAAATATCATATGCTACTCCAAAATAGGGGCAGCATCAGGTCACCATTTTCTATCCCAATTTGCAACATCATAAAGCCAGAATTGAGTCAGAGTCTCTTTTTGAGATTTCTAGTTATATGTCTTAGTTTTCCTACGCAACTAAAATCAACATATTTAGAGGTCTGTAGGCTGAGTTATGACCCAAACAATATGACTAGTTCAACAAATCTTAGACAGAATTCTACTACACGATATTCTCTTGTCATATATAACCAATTCTATGCAAGATAACACCAAAATAGCACTAAAGAATCATCCCAACAACTATTACACATCCAAATGAACCTTTATATCCAATAAATGATACACAAATGTAGAAATCAACTAAGTGAAGTACCAAACCTTAAAATTGGCATAGTAGTTCTTCTAATGCTTTTCCTTCGCTTCCTTTTTGCTTTGCTTGAATCACCAAGTGAAAAATGACGGGATGAAGAAGGAGAAATGGAGAGGAGAAATTTTTGAACATAAAACCACCAAATTTTCATACATCTCCCCTCTCTATATGCCCATTCCAGAACTTTCAAGACTCATACATATGCTTAATTCCTAGTGCACACATGCTTTATTATTGTTGGTCACACATACCTTAATCTAATTGGTCCATGTGTTAACTTTAGAAAACTACATATTGGTACTTTTTCTTCCTTTAATTCCAACATTGGCCTACAATCTTATCAATTGATTTCATTCTCCTATGTCTTAAATTTCTAATGTAATAAATTTCATACAAGTTGGTTAATTATTCCGGGAGTTATCCCCAAAAGACTACAAACTATTTGAAAACAGGAACAATAGCCATAACTTAACTTCAAGCCAGAATTCAAAAATCTTAGAGGCATAATAAAATTTCAATTCCTTTATCAAATTTTAGATCTATGTCTATAGTTTAATATCCAATTGAAATTATCCAATTTGGAGGTCTACAAGCCATGATATGACCAAATTATAGAAAAATGTTTAGTGGAACCTCTCCACTGAGCGAGGTACACATCACAAATCAATTAACTTCGATCTTATCATGCAAGAGCAACACAAAAACACATCCAATTTAACCAAAAAAATTCCATAAGAAAATGGGATACTTCTTCTACCAATTTCCCTCACATCACATTTATAAATGCAAGCCACATATCAAAAATTTCTATACATATTTCACATCTAAATATGTATGTCCATGTCAAAGCAAACAAATTACCCATTAACTCACATCTTTTACATTAAGTACCATAATGTCTCTTAATAAGATGCACTTGATTCATTATTTTCACTTTTTAATACACCCTAAACATGTTATAATACTTCTAGGGTATATGTTTGTAACGCCGGACTCTTTGAGCCCTTTTTGTATTGGTCTGTACTTGGAGGTACTACTGTATATTGACATATACATGATTGTATATGAGTTTGAAAAAGTATTTGAATCCTTTCGGTATTATCTCAGTGATACGTAATACTATATGCCCTTAAATGAACTTAGAGTTCATTGGTATGCGAAATCTTAGAGATTTCTGACATATAAGTTTCTAAGTGTGCAAAATTGATTCCATTGGATGGATATGGCCATGGTGGTCCATTTAAATGTGTTCTAATGCCTTAGAGATGATTAAACATGATTTATAGACTCATTAGACACTTAGAAAGCTTAATTTAAAAAGTTGACATACATAAGGGACTTAAATGTAATATTTCAATTCTTGGAGAACCAACAAGTAATTTTATAAAGTTAAGGGGTTTATTTATAATTTGAAAAAGTCCTAGGACCAAAATAAAAATAATGTTTTGGTCATTCTTAAATTTTGGGCTTAATTGCAAATTTAGAAAAGTTTGGAGGGTATAATGATAATTTGATATAAACTAAGAGCAAAAAGGTAAATTCACCATGTTTGGTCAAAAAAGAGTCAAATTCTAGACCCTTGTTCACGGCTTAACTGTGCAGCCCCCATTAAACTTTAGAAACAAGTTTTAATTAAAAGAAAGGAGAAGAGAGGAGGAAAGAAGAAGAATTCAACTATCACCCAAATTCCACCATCCTTTTGATTCTCCAACCCAAACCAAGGTGTTCTAAGGTAATTTGGGGTCAAGGAACTCAAATCTATCATTAGATTTTAGAATTCTCAAAGGATTGGAAGATATCACAAAAGGAAGGTTTAGGTAAATTTTGTCTCATCTCTCTCTACATTATGATTTTGGGTTTGGTGTTAAGATATGTTGTTCTCCATGCTTTATTATGCATGAAACATAGTTTAGATGAATGAAAAGAGTCATGGAGAGGTTTCTTTAAGCCAAAACTGAAATGGTCTCTCTTTGGTGAAAGTTGGTGAAATTGTGAATATCTTTTGAAATTGATCATTTAAATAAACTCTATGATGTTAATTGTATATGTATAATATGAATTGATGATGAAAAATGAGGAAAAAGTACATTAGAAGGAGGCTTTCAAGTTTATGTCTTTATGTGTTTGATAAAATGCCTAAGTGAACTTGGCTTAGGATTTAAGGATTTTATGGTGTGCATTGGAAAGAAACTTTTATGTTTACTTAAAGTAAACTTAAACTATTGCTTAGATTGATGAATATTGTCCTACTGTTCTTAGATAAAAATGTACTCAATTATGCTTTGAAATGTGTAAGTATGGATCAAGGCATTAAATGCCTTGGAAAATGCAAAAGAAAGCTTATGTGACTAATAAGGGTTGAGTTTTATACACTTATGTGATGGTGTATAAATATGAGTTATATGTTTGGGTAGTAAGTACATTACATTTGTATGTATAAAGGCACGGGAGCTGTGGATCAAGGAGCTCATACAGAGGATTGTTGAATTTAAAGGAGTGTACACATTCTTTTAAGGCAAGTTAGGGAAAACATATCTCTCAAATGGGATTAGGACATTCCAAGACATGCATGATGACTGGTTTGTGAATTTGAAACCTAGGTAATGCATAGTAGAATTGATTTTCAAATAAATGCTAGTATATATATATGCATTTAGTAAATGACCTTGTTTTGAATAAGTCTTTGCACTTAGAGTGAAACCGATGTTTTCATTTCATATTTTGAGAAATGATATTGTTTTCAACAATTGAAGGGCAAAGGACAATGTTTGATTTTCTTACTACAGTTTTGAATATCTGTTCACTAGAGTGCAAAAGATAACTTTCAATGCATAAAAAATATTTTAAAAGTTACATATTTTTAACTGAGTCATGTATAGTGCATACATGTATTCTCTTTTGGCTTAGAGCCTTGGCATGGTTCCATTTTATCGGTTGGACCGATAAAGCAAGGCATGGTGCCTTACTTGATTTTAGTATTCAATATCTGCATATGATTTTTGATGATTGGTGAGGAAACGATTGGCCAATCGTGTGCTAGGCACAACAGATTAAGCGACGATCGTACCCTTGACGATGGTACATAAAAGTCAAGTCCTTGTAACAACACCATTCTACAAAACTCTTAGGTGATTGCATACCTAAAGGTCTGGTCACCGACGAGGTCATCACCTATGGTCATGACGTTCTTGTCGATCGTAGTCTAGACTCACCACAGATGAAAGTTGAGTCAACACTGAGACTCAGTGGGTGTGCACACTAGTTTGGCTGACTAGTGGTGACACACATAATTGTTTTAGCTTATTCTGATATTTGGCTTCCTGAAGAGATTTGATTTTTACGTGTGATGCTTTTCTGCTCATGTGTACTAGAATTGGAACTTATGTTCACTAAATGAGTAATTAATAGGCTAGGCCTATGTGATTCCTAACCAGTATGCCATGACTCATAGACTAGGTCTATATGTTTTATGTCATACATTCACTTCATAGGTGGTTATCTACATGTTAGGTGTATAAAACTGTTCTTAGGTTATTTAGACCGTTTTGGTGTGTATCGGGTTCTATTTGCGATTTATGTTTCTTCTATTCACTGAGTACATAGTGTACTCACCCCCTCCACTTCCCAACCATACAGGTTAATTTGGTGAGTTTGAAGCTCTAAGCGGCTCGTGTCATCTTTTAGACATTTTCGAGGCATTACTGCATATGGGTAGTCTCTGTTTTTGTTTTTTTATGATATAGTGGCTCATGAGTGTGTAGACATGTTTGATGATTATGCTTTTATGCTTTATAATTTTGTAAATTAACTATTTTCTGTCTTATGGTTAGTAAATGATTTTATGTATGAATATTTTGTACTGCTATTGTGATTGCTCTTGAGTGGACTCCAAATTCCAGAAGTTGTAAAGTTTTACTGTGAATATAGAAGTGCATTTGAATTGGTTTATAGGTGTTTTTTATTTTTTTATTTTGGGGTTTTTCAAATTACAACCATTATGCTGCCGAAATGTTTTTAAAGATGTCTGGTTAGCTTTGCATAGTCAGGTTAAGGGTACTGTGAGTATCCTTAACTTGGGTATGCGGCAGTTATCATGTGCCTAGTGTGGTTCGGGTCGTGACAATGTTGGGCCGTTACATTTCATATATTTCATTCGCGAACTTTAATTAATATAGATAAATTTACAAGAGATAATATACTATTATTTTAAAATGAGATAACACAATAGTATTTTAGAATTCAGAATTTTAGATCCAATTTTAATTCTAATTTCTAAAGTAACAATAATCCAAATTAAATCCATAACCCCATAATTTATATTCCTCAGCTCAAATTTGAGACTATGAGATAAAATACACAAATTAAAACTTCACAAGTCAACAAATTCACTGGGCACAATTTGCAAAGTACATAAAACATTCATAATTTCACACAGATCCATCACAACAGACAACATAAGTCCATAAATAGAACAACTCAACACTCAACTCAACATACAAACAAAATATGTTAGGGCTTAGGAGTTAGGGGTCTTTATCTATATTAGTCACAACATACAGTTATAGAACCCATCATTAGGGATAGCAAAATCGGCCCAGCCTGCTTTTGGCCTGGGTTGACCAGACTATGGGTGATGGCTAGCCAGGCTCGGCCTGTGGCCCGTCCGTTATTTTTAAAACAACATTGTTTTGGAATGTTTTAGCTTAAAAAAATAAATGGCAGGCTAACCAGCCCGACCCACCAATGGCCTGTAGGGCCATAGCTCGAGCCACAGGCCGAGCTGTTAGCTGACCCATCCCGACCATCAGGCCATGGGGCTGAACCACGGGCCACCATGGCCCGACCCACGATAATCATCTAGCACTAGTAACTGAACAATAGTTATAAATAGCTATATGTCATGGGTGTGAGAAGTTAAGTCACACCCGTAAGGCCTTCTCTATACTCATTTATTTATTTTTCCATATGAAAAGGTGAGATGCTTAGTAGTCATTTTGTTAGTTGGTTAATGGACTGAGTTTTGTATATAACTAGTGATGAGTTGTAGTTAATGATGTGAGAAAATATTCAGATTCTTTTTGATATTGATTTGTTCATGATATTAGAGCAGAGTTATTGAAAAGAGCTGGTATTTTTTGTTAACAGATTTTAACACAGTATGGAGGAGGAGGATTTCAGTTCAAGGACAGAGGATTTTGTTACTCAAACTATGAACAACTCATTAACGTTGCAAGGATCTGATCATCCTAGAACGGTGTTGGTAGCTTCTCCTTTAAGAGGTAATAATTACCTTTCATGGAGTCATGCTATGAAGTTAGCTCTTAAAGCAAAAATGAAGCTAGGATTCATCGATGTTAGATACAAAAGTTACATATGAAAATTTCTTTGTTTATGATTTATGGTGTCGAGTTGATAGTGTGGTTACATTATAGATTTCTAAAGAGATCATTGATTCTTATTTGTTTGCCTCAAGTCCTTTTGAGCTTTGGAAGGAATTACAGAAGAGATATGGAGAATGTAACAGTCTTCTTTTGTATCATTTACAAAGAGAAATCAGTACGATCACACAAGGAAATATGTCTGTTGTTAGGTATTTTACAGGAATGAAGAAACTGTGGGATGAGTTAAGATGTTTGTTACAAATTCCAAAATGTTCATGTAATCAGTGTATGTGTGGAACTGGAAAGAAAATGAAGGAGATCAATTCCAGTAAGTTGATACAATTTTTGATGGGGTTGAATGAGAGTTACGACCAAGTTAAGAATCAATTTTGGTGATGAATCCATTACCAAGTATTGACAAAGCATATTAAATCATTTTGACAGTGGTGAGATAGAAGGAAATTCATCTTGAGATAATTGAACCCAATAAAAACAGTGCCATGTTCGTTAAAGGACAAGTAACTAAGATCGATAAAAGTGGGAAAGGGAATTATAAACGAAGAGATACCATAGACAAGTTTGAATTAAAGTGTGATTTTTACAAAATGATACATACCAAAGATAGTTATTTCAAAATTAATGGCTATCCAGACTGGTATAAGGAATTAAAAGAGCAAAAACAGAAAATTTCAAAGAAAAACTTGGAAAATTTAGTAGAAATAGGAAAAATAGAAAAGCTACATACGGAGTCTATTCATAGTAGCACTAATGACTGCTTGATGAACATTTCTTGCTTGATTCAACAAGAAGTGGAAAGATTCATGAAAGGGACAACAATGTCTGGCGTGAGTAGAGGAAATAATGTCAATTTTGCAGAATTTGTAACTTTTTTTAGTTCTCTTGAATTAATTAGAACTGACTCTTAGACAATAGACACTGAAGCTTCAAATCATATGTGTAAGGATGAAACAAAAATGAAAATCATTTAGCTAACTCCTGTTTATCTACCATATGGGACTATTAAATTTGTTCAACATATTGGTGATATACATACGACAGATAATCTTACCTTAACCAAAGCTTTACATGTACCTAGTTTTTGTTTTAACTTGTTATCTGTTAGCAAGTTAACAACCATAGAACATATCAAATTCATCTTTTATCCCTTTTTTTGTCTTCTATAGGACCTGAAGACTGATGATATATTAGCTATTGGGAAAACAATAGGTAGAATATACATACTTGATCATTCTTCTTTTGATCAACATGTAATAGTCTTACATTGAAAAAACCAATGTTTTTCCTTGTTCTTTTTTCAATCAAGTTTCTATAGTGGATGGGATAGTATGGTACATTAAACTTGATCCATGAACATAATTCATTTTGATTACCCAACTAATTGTGATATCTGTCCTATGTCAAAAATGTAGACATTCTTTTCTAAATAGTCATATACATACAATTAGATGTTCTGAACTTATTCATGTGGATTTATGGGGTCTTTATCATCCTCAAAACATCATTGGCTCCAATTTTTTGTTAACTTTCATTGATGATTTTAGCAGATGTACATGGACATTTCTGGTCAAATATAAATCTTAAGTGCCTTCTATTTTTCAATCTTTCTTCTAAATGACCCAAACCCAATTCAATCTCAAAGTACAAACTGTCTGAAGTGATAATGATTTAGAGTTTTTAAATCAAGATTGTTTCTTGCTTTTCACAAATAATGGAATCATTCATCAAAAATCTTGTGTCCATACCCCTCAATAGAATGGGGTGGTAAAAAGAAAGCATAAACACTCTTTACAGATTGCAAAAGCTTTGATGTTTAAATCCCATTTGCTAAGTAAGTTTTTGGGAGAATCTATACTCGCGACCACTTATCTAATCAATCGTATGCCATCTATTATCTATAATCACGACCACTTATCTAATCAATCGTATGCCATCTATTATACTTTCTTGGAAAACCCCATATGAAATTCTTTTTCATAAATCACCATCTTATAATCACCTTAGAAGTTTTTGTTGCCTTTGTTTTGTTGCAAACACCAACCTTCTCAGACGAAAATCTGATACAAGGGCATATAAATGTGTTTTTATTGGTTATAGTCCTGGAAAAAGAGCATATAAACTTTATGATCTCCAAAACCATAAAGTTATTGTCTCTAGAGATGATCGTTTTCATGAATAGTTTTTTCCTTATCATTAATTACATGGCACTTCAAACTCTACTCCTTTACCTAACTGTTTTAATTTCTCTAATATTGATATTCCTAATCTTTGTGATCATTTCACTGATTCTCCACCACATGGAACTTCTTTGCCTCCTTCAGCTACACTTCCTTTAGAAAATGAATCAAAAATTAAGATACTAGTTCAGTCACGTTTACGGAAAAGTGATAGGGATCGAAAACCTCCTACATGGTTGAATGATTTTGTTTCATCTACTGTTCATTCTATTTCTTCTTCCATTATTGGCAGCGACATTACACCACAAACATTTCCTTATCATCACTAAACCAATCTTTTTACATCATGCCTTTCTTTTGTAACTGCAATGTCTAATATTCAAGAGCCATTTTCTTTTAATCAAGCTAGACTAAAACAAGAATGGATAGATGCCACGAATGTGGAGTTAAGGGCACTTGAGGACAACAAAACATAGGAGTTAATAAAGTTGCCACTAGGTAAAAAGGCCATCTGTTCAAAGTGGGTATATAAGATCAAACTCAAACTCGATGGCATAGTTGACAGATACAAAGCTAGGTTGGTAGTTAAGGGTTTTAATCAAGTTAAAGGAGTAGATTTTATCGACAGTTTCTCCCTAGTTGCAAAGGTTGTCACTGTCCAATTGTTCTAGTGATTATAGCAACTTATTCATGGCCACTTCATCAACTAGATATCAATAGTGTTTTTCACCATGGATACCTAGATAAAGAAGTATACATGGTTCCTCCTGATGGGTATGCTAAAGCTTAGAAACATCAAGTTTGTACATTTCTTTGATACTTATATGGTCTCAAACAAGCATCACAGTAATGGAATCATAAGCTTACTGTAACACTCCCTTACCGTAGGGTACGCACCGGGACGCCCGCAGGTCATTTCGATACATGTCTTATGATAAGGGAGCGCTACGTGCAATCACTACAGTTACTCCACATGGCATCACATCAATTTGAATAATAAAACATTAATTGTAAAT
>JANZXR010000170.1:7805305-7825363 GCA_027575705.1 Erythroxylum echinodendron | reverse complement strand
TCTAATATGTACGTGTTTTTCATATGCCTAAAGCTTTGACCAATAATTTATAATTTTTTGTAGCAAAAGTTGGAAGTTAAGGGAATGAGGACAGACGATGAAGTACATACTGCTGTGAAGAAGTTTCTTTCTTTAAGATCTAAAGATCAAAGATTTCACTTAAAAAAACATTTTACCAAGGACCGAAAGGATGTTAAGCCACAAAATGTCACAATGGCGGAGTTGATGGATTTATGCGAATATTGGGTGCAATCAACTACAAAGGTTAGTTAATTTGATCACAAAATTTAATGTCACAACTTTTTTGACAACTGATTATATTTTTACATTTATGAATTGTGATTTATAGATGTTATAATAGATTTTGTTACGTTTATGGTTAGGAAAAAATTCAAAAAGCCAAATTGGCTAAGAGTCAAGTCAAATGTCGACCAAACTCCAGCTCTAAAGCCTTTGTAGTGATACGGCATGAGATTGTAAGTTATTATCTTTTTAATATTTTACTTTGATTGATATTTCAAAATTTATAATAAATATTACTAATAATATATTTCAATACAAAAAAGTGACAAAGATAGAGGAGAGTGTGACCGAATGAAGCTATGGTATCATACTCATTATGATAAAAGTAAAGGTCAATGGACAACTACAGAATGTAGAGAAAAATGGGTGAGTACATAGTTCAAATACAAAATTTTTTTAGTATTTATGAATTTTAGTATCTAATTAATTCTTAATTTTTCAGGAATTAATGTGTAAGGAATTAGCAGATTCAATAGAACAAGGTCATCCTATGACAGTAGATGAAGTGTGCGACAAAGTCTTGGGCACTAAATCTGAT
Source organism: Erythroxylum echinodendron (assembly GCA_027575705.1). Classification (NCBI taxonomy): domain Eukaryota; kingdom Viridiplantae; phylum Streptophyta; class Magnoliopsida; order Malpighiales; family Erythroxylaceae; genus Erythroxylum; species Erythroxylum echinodendron. The sequence continues at coordinate 7,824,522 of JANZXR010000170.1, read as the reverse complement.
TATATTGTTGGCATGAGAGTTGGGCCTCAACTACAAGGGAAGACTTTGGTCAGAAAAATACTTCGAGACGAACTAGAGAAGTCGAAAAAGGTTAATCAAGAGTTAGTCTCAAGTAGATGAATTGATTAAAAAAGTTGAACAAATGCAGGATCGATTCACTACTGAAGTCGAGCAACAAAAGAACTGAATTTAAACAACAGAAAAAGCTCTTGAAACTTTTCTGTTCTACACATAATATTCATTTAGATTAGATATAGGTACTCATATTGATATCTTATTAAATTATGACATACTTTTTATATTAATTATTGTATTATGACATGTTTGGAAATTGCAATTAAATAATAAATTGTCTGCACTTATGAAATTCTTATGATATATAAATAACTATTAAAAGTAATGATATACTAAAAAATTTAAGAATTATTAAATAAATAAAATTCAATACTCAATAATTATTCAATATATAATATTTAAAAATAATATTTAAATTGAAAAATTTTTAAATTAAATTTTTAGATAAAAATAAATACAAGAAATAAATGGTATTCTGCGATATTTTACTAACACATTCCGCGACGTTTTAAAACATCATAGATTGTCAAACATTCAGCAACATTTAAATGAAACGTCACGGAAACCAACAATTCGCGACGTTTAAAAATGTTGCAGAATGTAGCATTCCTTGACGTTTCTTACAACGACGTCGAATATTGAAGATCCCGCGATGTTTACTAAAACATCGCAGAATATCAATGATTCTGCGACGTTTGCTAAAACATCGTGGAATGTTAATGATTCTGTAACGTTTTCTCCTAACGTCATCGAAAGGCCAACCTTTTAGCGACATTTTTCTAAATGTCACCAAATATGTACATATTCCGCGACATTTTATGTAAAACATCGCAGAAACCTTTTACGTACACTACATTCTGTGACGTTTTTTGTGACGTTTTTTAAAATGTCGCAAATTTGATTCTGTGTCTTTTTTGGGCATTGTGCGATGTTTTTAAAACGTCGCAGATTTTATATAATTCTTGTAGTGACTCTTCAAAACTTCTCCGTTCTTCACCGTTTACCCTAAAACACTAACAAACAAATCAAGATACCTTTAAAATATAACATTTAAGCTCAAAGACTCATACTAACCCATAAAAACACCTAAACACATAAACTAACACAATTAAAACCTAAATACGCACTAAACACTCAAATTAACGCTAAATACTTAACAAATTAAATCCTAAAATACAATGAAAATCATAACTATCAATAGTCATCTTAGATGGATGAATACTTTGACTTGGGTTGGCAATCTGAGATGGAATAACAAAGAAGATCACAGGTTATTCAAAACTGGATTTGCTATATTAGTACATTACATCTGGATGATGAGAAATACCAAAACTTTCAGTAAAACTAAGGAGTTCAAAAAATATGGATGGAATCATTTATTGCTCAAACTAAGGATGACCACCATATGATCAATGTCAATTATCAAATGCTATTAGATTTCAATTGGACATTTAGAACACAATATTGTTAGATATATCCAATTTGCACTTTCTTCATTAGTTTTGAGCTCCATTTTCATAAATGTAATCTCATACATTCTTTAATTTCCACCTTTGGAATGAATTTTTTCTTACATTCCAAAAAAAAAAAGATAGGACATTTCTTTTATGCTAACTATAAATCATCAGGATTCATTTTATGATGGGGGTGAAGAGGAATGGGGTTTGAGAACTATGCATCACTCTCAGAACAGTGAACCAAAATTTGAGCTCTTAATATTTCATACCGAGGAGGTACCTGAGTAAGTATGAACATGTTGCACATATCAGTATAAGCACTAAAATTGACTCATCATTTGATACTATTCGGAAGAATTTGTAACAAAAATTCCTTGCAATATATAACCATACTAATCAAGATATCTAATCCAGCGAGATGACTACTAAGAACTTTTTTCCACATAACACAATTAGAGAAAAACATTATCCTTATTTTTCTTCTTGTGGTGAGCCCAATTTTAAATGAATTTCGATCAGCAATTGTAAAATATTCGTCATGGGTTATCTATGCTTCTGAAGGTAAGATGTTAAACTTTATAAAACTTTTTCATGATCGAGTATCCATATATCTAATAGCCTTAATTGGTTTATCATATTTGTCTTGGAGTAACAATTGGATATGGACATAAGGATGAAGAACAGTGATAGGTTTTTAAGTTTACCTTGAGATGTATGGTGGCCATGACTGCTGTAGGTTCTTGTTTAGCACCAGTAATTTGGACTTGGACTTGTAATTTTTTAGATAAGGTGGGATCGTCCAATCTAACGTTGAAATCCTAAGCAATTGTAAGGCTGACACTTATATTGTTAAGAGTGGTTAATAAGGTACCAATCAAAGCATTTTGGTACATTATCTAGGTAGTGCCAAGAAGAGATATTAGGGTAATAGTTATAATTCCTTTTTTTCGATAAAGAGTGAGAACAAGTCTGATAGCACCAACATGGAGATGAGTAAAGAGAGATAAATTCTTAAGGGATTTCTAATTTTACATATTGCTTAATTAATCGAGATCTAAGTGTTAATTTATTCACCCCTTTTAATTGTACACCCACATTAATAATTCTTCGATCCTTCAGACTTTGTAACTGTTCCTAAGTAAATTTTCATAAAAATTCAAGCTTACTACAAATTCGGTAGGTTTATTAAGGAAACAAAACTTTTTTTAAAAATATTTTTGATCATAAACTTAGTCTTTTTACACGAAGAAAAATGTTGGTCATGAATGTCGATCTAGTTATTCAACTAAGTCATGTTTTTATTAAACCGTTAGGTTGAAATGTCGTTATAGCTTTTTGACATGAAGGCACACATTTGTGATGCATGTTGATCCGGTTACTCAGCTATTTCACATTTTCAACTGGCTACTAGCTCTATTTATAACCCGAAGGCCAACGGAATAGTGATTTATTTAACAAAAAATACCTTTTTTAATTGATTACCTACTTTATTGTTTAAGCTACTCATTTCCATGAAAAATACTAGTTAAGCTACTTAAGTTAAAAATGCCTCAAATTATGAATGAATGTGACAACCTATAGGGTGCTAAATTTACACTAAATCCTAATTCAGCTGTATATTTATCCAAAGACTCCTAATTCACTAATTTTGCAAGCTAATGATTATTTACAACCTAATAGACTATATTCAAAATTAAATAAATTTCACTTCATCTAAGCCATTGACACATTCATACTATTCACAAAATGAAACCTAATAACTATCGTACAATATGCAAAATTCACATTCAAAAGAAAAGCACATAACCCCTCCCCACACTTGAACAACACATTTTCCTCAATATGTGAAGGGAACACACAATTGCATAAAGGACAAGAAAAAATAGAAATTAAAGTAACTGAAAATAAAATAAAATAAAATAAAATAACATAAAAATTAGAACTGAAGGCTAATTTGAAAAAGAAAAATAAATGGGTTAGATGCAAATCCTATAGAGATTGAGGTAGTGATGGTGTCGGAGCCCGCAATTGAATGCCCTGAGCCTCGAAATATCGGTGGATCCAATGGATATCCCATCTCTGGCGATGTTGTGTCCGGGCCATCTCCTTTACCATTCTAGTATGTTCTGTCAGTGTCTTGTTAGTTTTGGATATTGCATCCAAAACCTCCTTCCAGTCCTGTTCTTCTTTCTCTTCCTCAAACTCTTTACTGGTAGAGTCCTCCTCTGCTTACTGAGGCAGCACTGATCTCTAACTTGCTTGACTTGTCCTGATTTGCACATTTGTCTTCTAGATTTCATCCCTCCATAAGTGATGATGGTTTAAGAATTCCGGGAGATGAACAGTTAATCCCCTCCGTTCCATGCCAAAATATTATGCAATGGTAGACACTATATACCCCATTCCTAGATTATTACTTCTCTTGTGCGGAGTCGCAACAATGACATTCAACACATGTATGGATGTGCAGAATAGAATATCGTGCTCCATGCACCACAACATAAAAGGTTCCTTTGTGGAACACTTGTTGGTTTCGATTTTATCGAAAACCAGCTGACATATAAATTTGTGAGGCAACAAGTGTTTGTGGGACCTTATAATGTTGTTATAAGCATCCTTAGCATGAAAATGCTCAATTCCAGTAAGCTCATTCCAGTATTGAGAAAGACAAAAATCATCATAAGTATCGATAATGGAAGATTCGGAGAATCTACACATCTCACACATGATTTCTACATTTAATTCATTGGCTCGTCCTCCTAACCTAAACCACAATTCTTTTGGATTCTTAGGGTCATAAGTCAAAGAAGTGAAAATTTCTAATGTAAGCTCCTGATAAACAGGAAATTGAAATCGTATGAATTGGGCCTACTGGATAGTCTTAGCTAGGTTTTCTACTTGCTCACGCAACTCTAGCCTATCAAGTGTGTCAAAATCAAAGTACTTAGGAACTACAATTTGTCTAGTACGAAGGGACTGAAAACGAGTACCTTCCTCCTCTGTGTAAAATGGGAAGGGCGCACCAAAGTTTGATGCTCGGTTCCTTCTCCTATATGTGATATCTAATTTGATTGTTAAATGTCAGACGTAGTTCCGAAGAAACATAAGAATATGCATATGATTGAAAAAATGTTTCTCAACATTTATGTTGAATGCCGGACCACGGTCCAATGATGAATATGAAATTGAATGTGAATCCAAAAGCATGTGATAGACTGAAATTATATGAATGTGAAGCATTCTATTACATGAATGCATGAAACTTAAAGGAAGTTGTGACCGGAGTAGTCACCGCAAAAGACCTTAAAGCTTATAATGTGAAAAAAGAGCTTAAAGCTCAGATTTTGAAAAAGCGCTTAAAGCTCAGATTGTAAAAAAGCGCTTAAAGCTCAGAAAGTGTATAAGAGCCAAAGGCTCACTATATAAAATGAGCCCGATATCTCCAACGGATACGAGACGGTTATCAATGAGCCTGGTATCTACAATAGATACGGGACAGTTATAGGCACTCGGTCACAACAAAGTAATAAATGAAAGTGAGTCTCATGTGCATTGCACTATAAGTGATATGTGTATTTTTTTAATTGAAATGATTAATTTGACTGCCCTAAATGTGATCATATATGTTAAATGAAGTGTTGTAAATTATGTGAAAATAAGTGAACTGTATATGTTATATGATTGAGTGAGCCATCGAGGATGGTCACTCATTGAGTTTGCAAAACTCACCCAAAATTTGCAATATTTTCTTTAGGCTCTGAAGAGTTATCCCGTTAAGCTAACGGGAGTATAGCCACTACACCCAAATAAGAGATAAAGGTTGGGATCAGTTCACGTCTGCATTAATATTTCCTTAATTTTTGTTTCAAAATGTGTATTCATAAGTATTTTGCAATGTGTATGTAAATGATTTCGTAATGTAATGGTTGTGACATTGTGTTTGAAAATGTTTAGGAATAAAAGTGAGCCCGATTTATTTATTGATTTGTTTGCAATATTCGTGCATTGTTTTTAAAAAAATGAAATTTCTATATTGAATTTGATTGACTGACTATTCTGGCATGCTACTCTCGCAGAGTACGTACTCGAATATCACTCAAGATGTCGGGTACGTGTCTTACGAGAGTGGGTTGCTACACCTTAGAAGCAAAATACAGGATCCAAACTTCAATTACTTGTGAAATTCAGTGAATTCTTTATCTTCTTCATATTATGAATGTTACTTGCAGCTCCACTCCTATGTTTATTCTGTAATAATAGATTAACACTTTATCCAGTTTATAACTCAGTCTTTTATGAAGAATCTGTTGTGAAAATTAATCGAATTAGAGCAGATTCACAGTTAAGTAGGACTGAAAGGAATAGTAATGAACACACAAATTTTATGTGGAAAACTCCTAAATTAGGGTAAAAACTACGGGCAAAGATAGAAGAATTTTACTACTGGAAAAATTGAAAAATTACAAGGAGAAAACTACACCCAAAAATACAAAATATTTTTTTGTGCCTCTCTCTCTTGTTTATCTCTCTCACCTCACACTCTCTTAATTTTTGCACCGCCCATATGCACTCTTATTCTCATCTTCTGCTTATTTATAGGAAGGAGATTGAAGGTATGATTGGCCAAAGTGGCCAACCATTATTTGGCTTATTAGGCTTATTAGGCATGTTAGGCTCCGAACATGTCAAGCCTTCAGTTTGACAGAATCGATATACATTGAAATTGACTGACTCCTGGAAAGGGAGAAAGAAAACTACAGAATTTTTAAGTTGTGTTTGTTTCATCGCAAAATTAATTAGACGATTGTTTTACTAAAACTTTGTTTCGGATTGTAACATTTTCCAAACTGGGGGTACACAATGTATATGCTCCGGTTTGCGGAAATATGAAGTTGCTTCAGGCGTTGATTTTAACGTGAATAAGTTGTAGAAGAACAAGAAAATTAAAAAATGAAAGGTAGAAAAACGGTACTACTTGACCTTTTTTGTGCGCAATTATTTCTATACACTGTACATTGTTAACGAGTTAATTAGCACCACTTCTTTCATTTTTTTTCTTTCTAAATTTTGTTAACTTAAGCTTCTACAGTCTGGACCGAATCCCTCCATTTCAAAAGCGATTTTTCTTTCTTTTGAGAGGTCATTTCAAAAGTGATTTGGTGGTCCGTATCTTACAGAATGAGTTACTCAAATGATGGGAGCACCTTAATTGGCCCCTTGTTTTCGTTGAGTCAATTAGCAGCCTGTGGCTTTGGAGGAATGTAACAGTTCTTATGGAGTGTTTACTTGCCCCAAGAAGAACTTCAGATTAAAGAGCCACAGAAATCTGGAATTGTACCTAGAGGGACAGCCAGAATCCTAGGAATACAACGGTGTCCAATAACGGTTCAGATGGCTGGAATTGCGTGATGTTTGTCTTGTTTGTAGCTCTAAATGTGATAACTATATGCTTCTGAGTTTTTATAGATTGACCTGGAATTTAAGTATGCATGTTGATAGGGTCTAATCTTTTTTTTTTTGACGTTATTACACCTGCACGCATAGATTCCATTTTGGCTAGTACAATTTCACTCTTTTGTTACAAGAGAGAAAGGTTGGCCACCTAAGAAGCCCACATCCTAAATGGGATGTATAACTAGTGACAAAACTCGGCTAATTTTTTACGAGGGCGAATCAAAAGAAATTTTTTAAGTGATCTCATTCTTTGTCATGCACCACAAGACCTCAAACCACAACACATTTTTTTTTCATGCACCGTTAGGATTTCAAGGGTGGGGGTAGCCCCCCTTTACCACCCCGGGCTACTGCCACTATGTATAATCAAGGAACAAGCCATAGAAGTTGAATGGAGAGGAACCTTATCTGGAGTGAAAAATGACAAGAACTTAGTCGGAGCCTGAAGCCAAAAAAAATCAATGCCAACATACGAGCAAAGTTACGAATACCGTATCAGAATTAGTACCGGATTGAGTTTTAGTACGGTATTGTACCGGTACCGGCTAATACCGGGTATCGTTTCGAATAATTCTTTAAAGTTATAAATTAGTTTCTAAAATTTTTTAAAATTTACAAAATAGTTCATGGGTATATTATATATTTGTACTGTATACTTTACAAATTTACATTAATCATGTTTCCAAAAAGCATAATAAATAACAATAATAATAATAATAATAATAATAATAATAAATATAAAATAACAATAATTATATCAAAACATCCAATAAAAAAAACAATAAATATCCTTAACTATTATAATTTACAACAAGTTCATGACCAAAAAACAATCAAGTAGAAGTTAAACCTGAAACAAAACATTTACAATTATATTACATATATAGAATTTAACATAAACATCAAATATAAGTAAAATTAAAAGAAGAGAAAAAAACCAGGAACGAAATTTAATCATCAACGAGATGATACCCGTTATAACTACACTGACTCCAGTTATTTTTAAATTTATGAAATAGTCCCTAAATTTTTTTAAAATTACAAAATAGTCCATTAATATATTGTACTGTATACTTTATAATTTTACATCAACACTGTCATCAAAAAATCATAATAATAAAATTTTAAAATAACAAAAAAATTTATTTGTATTAACATTAATTTTCACATATTCACATATTAATAATAATTACAATTAATATGGAAAATCATTTAATCATCATAAAATTATAAATTACTTAATTTAATTTATAAAATTAATTTAATAATTATTAATAAATATAATTAAATTTAAAATATTTTTAAAATATATACATTTCAAATAAAATTTGTATATTTGATTTAATTATTAAAAAATATATAAAATAAATATTAGTTTATAAATAATTATTTTAAATTATTTATTTGAAAAATATTTTATTTTATTAACACTTTATTAAATAAATATTACATAAAATATTTAAAATAATTTAAATAAAAATAATTTGTTTTTAAGTTTTATTTAATTTATAATTATTAGTAATAAAAATATTTATTTTGTTTTAAAAACAAAAATTAAAAATTCACAATAATTATAAAAGTTAAAGTAAATAAAATAACTGATTAAAAATTTTTTAAAAATAGGGGAAAGGAGACATGGGAAAAAGGGAGGAAGAGTTTAAAATTTTTTGAAAATTTTACAAAATGGTCCTCTTATTTTTTAAAATTTTTTATACCGATCAATATTTAGCTGATATTTTAAATACCGATAGATACTAATTAGTATTATCCAAAACTAACTGATAATAACTGGTGTTTAAATTCGGTATAATCAACCCTCTATTTTATACTAATTTTAATCCAGTACGATATGCATAAGCCGATACCAACCGATACAAGGCCGTAACCTAAATCTTGCCTACGAGTGACCTTCTCTCGCATGACTTGAAATAGTATGTGGAAAACTGGAGGTCTATTAATTATTGATTGCGACCTTGCTAGCTAGCTGGCTAGCTTCCTTCGTTTTGTATATTGTTTCTTTGATGGAACAACCATTTGTAGCTCCTCCACAACATAGTTCCCTAAGCTCCATTGACAAGTACATAGAAACCTTATCGTGTTACGAGTTTTCGGGAGCCATGTTCTTGTAGACCCATCAGGGATCTGTTTTAAGAGTTCTTTCCTTTGGAAATACAATTTAAAACTTTAAATTTAATTGAAATATTAATTATAAATCCATCACATTCGAAATTATTATATAAGAAAAGATTAATATTGCAAAACAAGAAGAGTAATAAAGATCCCTAAACAATAAAAATTATACCACATGCAGTACAAGTTATATGTCGCCATACATAGCTACATAGACGGTGATATTTTTTCAAGTCTATCTCAATAATTGAGACTTGAGAAAATGGATGTTACAGGAACAAATAAATTAATATTTTAGCAGAGAAAATCCCTAAAAAGAAAAAATCATATTAATTATGATAAGAAACTGTGGTTCATGAGCTGACTATATTAGCATCATCAACGTCAACAAGCAGACATTTGTATTCATGTTTAATGTGAATTAAATAATTCCTTAGGTGAATAACTTACATAGTTTCTGAAAGCTCTTTTGGTAATTAAGTTTTAGATGTTCCTATGATTCAACGACTAGATCTTTTTACATATCTTTTGTCAGTAAACTTTATTTTTATGTGTTCTTCTTCCAAAATATTAAAAGTCGTGCAGTAGAATGTACAAAAATAGTCTGGTTTGTTAATTATTGAATTATAATGGCATTTTAAGACATACCATGAGAAAAGTTTTAAGAAATATCAAAACCACCGAAATCTCACAGCAAATTACTCTTTCCAGTTCCTTGAGTTTATCTACTTTCCGTACTTGGCATGAATGGTGCAATAATAACAATATTTATATCGATTTCTGCAGGAGAGCTAACAAAACATAAACGTAGGTTTGTTGGATGGTGAATTTAATGTGTTTCCTTAGTTTTCACGTAATGGGCAACACCAAGATGTCGATAGATCATAATACTTATGGTTAAACTATGGTCCTTAATTTTCTCATGTCCTTTTCTTTCCATCATAAAACACACAATCCCTTTCTCTCAAGGATATCAATGCGCAAATGATTGGTTCTCTTTGTTACCGATCATTAGGATTCCGAATAGGACATGTTTTATCAATCATTTTCTTGATAATTAAGCCTTAATTTCCTTTTTGTTTTGTGTTTCTGACTCTGAGTAAATTATAAATTCTGCTGAAGGATGACTGCGAAATATAATCCTACAAGTGAAAACTTACCCGATTATCTCTAAATTCTACCTGGAAATGCATGTCTTACCAAAATTCAAATAAGATTACAGGAATTATGGAATTGGAAATATGCCTCTTCGAGTGATTTGCTGGGACAGTTATGAACACAAGTCGCTATAACTTTTTGTTTGACTTGGTACTAGCGAACCCCAAACCACAAGGCACGAAAATTTGGAAGCATCGCGCGCGTTACCTTGTCAATTTTGAAGCAGGGAGAAGGACTATTTTCAACTCACTTTCGTATGTTGCATCAATGTACAAAGCAGAAACCAAAAGAAACGGATCCTTGTCTTCGATTGTTTCTAAATAAAGTTACTACTTGATTAACAAAGAACAGCAGATAATTGTTTGAGATTCGCACGACTTCTTAAGGTAATAAGCTAAGGGATGAAACTAGATCGGACATTATGACAAATTAAAACAATTAAAACAATGATCTTCCCAAATCCTTTTGACTTTCCACAATTACAAGGCCCGTATAGCAATGCCATTCTCAAGTTTCTTCTTCATTATTATTTCTCTGTTATGAGTAAACGGGATTAGGTAACCACTAACCATAAAGTTGAAAAGCTTAGTTTGATTTGTGTTCTCTTTTAAAGACTTTGATTTTAAATGTCAAAACAGAGAAACGTCCCAAGTCGTGTCTGCCAGGATCGCCAAAGCAATTTTACAGTTGTAAGCAACAAATAAAGGAGACGATTCTGCTTTGGGTTGAAGACAATGGCAAAATCTGCCTAAAGTGAGAATGACCACATAATCTTTGGACCATTTTAGGTGATATATCTCTTTTTATTACATAAAAGTTTTTAAAAATAGATTATTGTATTATTCTTTTCATTTGAAAACTTGGTTTACCAAATGTTTCTTTCAAGAATGAGAAGTTCAATTTTTGTTTTATTGTGCTTTTTATGATGCAAATTGTAGAGAGATGGAAATCCTGTCCTCTCTTCTTTGAGCTCCAATACTATTCTTGCTCTTCAATTGTTCCTTTTGTTTTACAGAATCAAACGTGAAAGCTTTTTTTTTTAACTAATTGCAAAAAATAAAAATAAAAACAGAAAGTAGGGCCGAGGAACATATATATTACTTTTCATTGTGTAACATTATACACTGTAGCTTAATTAGGAGATCGTGTAATCTATATCAATTCTATTACAAATACCGTAAATACAATAAAAAATTAGATGTTAATTTTATTAAACTATAAATTAATTTATTAAATAAAATAAATTAATAAATGTAATTCAATATGATAATTTAATATATTTAACTCTACGATTATACAATTTATAATATTATAAATCATTGTATCTAATATTATAAAATAAAATTTAACATATATAGTTTTTATATTTTATTCATAATTCTTGATTTTTAAAATAATTTTTCGTATATTTTTCCATCATAAAGTGAACATACGAACTTGGATCAAAATGTTAATTAGTTTGACTGGCATAAATTGACTTTTGAATGTAATGCCAAGTGAAAGAAAATTAAAATGAGGTGAGGTCCTGCTATAATAAAGTAGTCAGTGCGATAATGATCAATCAACCACCTAAGTACCTATATTAGTATTATAAGTTGTGCAATTATGTTGGTTGTATGATAATTGGGTAGTTGTTCGGCTTCAACATTTGTAAAATACACATTTATTACCTTATTTTAGTTTCCAGATGCTTTTATGTATGAATCTAACTGATCAGTTCGTGCTTCAACAAGTCAGAGACGTCTTCTAACAAGTTATGCCATTGAAAGAAAGCACTCAGATAAATTACCTCTCGCATGTACATGAAGTTGATACGAAAAATAAAAATACTCAATTACCAAATCAAACCCTCCTTTAAGATAAAGTAGAGGGGCATTTTTGGCTGCAAGGAAAAGAGACTCTGGGAGGCAAAAATGTTGAATAGAAAACAGAATGCGTACAAACATCAACCAGGCAACATCTAGCAGAAACCGGAAAGCAAATTAATAAAGCATCCACTAGCAGTACTAAAAAAAACCTACGGTAGGTTAACTACATGATTAGTGGACACCTTTGAAGCTGATGTGCTGAATTACAAAAGTAACCTTACCCACAACTGACTTCAAAGTTTACTCAAAGTGCGGTGCCGGTCGCTCACAAAGACCTAAAAAAAAAGTCTACAAGTTCACAGTAATAAAATTGACGGGTTTACTTTGGAGGTGGGGTTAGAGCTTGATAGTAATAGGGGAGTAAAATATATCAACATAACTATATACATATATGTAATTATAGGGGCATCAAAGTCAAACCTTTATTAAAAAGTATTTAAAAACATAACAAAAGTTTGAACGGGTTTATGTTTCCTTGACTCCACCGATATATCAAAGGTTTCCAAATTCAAATCTTTATTTTAGTCGGATGATGTATAAAGGTAACCATCAAATTCAAATTTTAAGAAAGATCGTAAATTTGGGTCTAACTCTACTTGAAGAGGTATTTTATAAGGAGAGATTTGTCATATATTTATAAATCATTTTAACATTATTTATTTGTTATGTAAGTTTCTTAACACACACCCCTCAATTTAGAGTAGGGTTGAATATTTAATGGGCATGTTGAGCAATAGGCTACAATAGGTTTAGCAGCACCCTAAACTATTGAGATATGAGACCATGATAAATTTAGGCCTAATTATACCCTAAAAGACATCTTGTAGGGAGAGATTTATTATACATTTGTAAATTATTTTAACATTCTTTACTTATTCAATATAAAATACTGACAAGAAGAAACTAGTAATTACTAAATTTTCATTCAATTAACTTGATGAAAAAATTTACACTTAAACTTCACTTTTCCAAATGTGTATAAGATTTATCAATTCATGAATTGGTTTGTGAATTTTATTTCTTCAATTTGATATTAGGAGAACATATTGTTGGATGATTTTAATTGATCTTAATGTACTAACTAATACAGTGTTACCTGAATGTGAAGGGAATCATATAAATTTTATACTTCCTGGTTCAGTACCAAAGCACAATTTTCTTCTTATATTTAAAATGTTTGAGAAAAACAAATGTATTTTGTTAATAGGCATACGAACAACGTCTCGCACTTCTTTTATCAAAAAAGAGGGTCATTAGTATCGATTATAGAAGCACTTGACGACAAATCATGCAGAGGAAGTGGGCGAACTTGCTCTTCCATACCCATTAATTTCCTAAGTCAGTTTCTAAGTCAACCATTATGCATAGTTAATGAAACGTAGTAGGTGTAACGACCATAGTCTAAGCAAAAGATTCGTGGGTGGTCAAAGTCGAAATTGGAAAGATTAATACTCAAATTGATCCTTAAACTTTACTGAAAAAATTCAATTAGATATAAAATTCTCGTTTCCAATCATAAACCTCCAACTTATTTTTATTACGTAAATGTGACATGTTTCCCATGTGATGAGTAAAAGAACGTGTACCATCGAATAAACTTTAAGAATGATCAAAATATAACATAAAATGTACTTTTGGGTACTTTATTAAGTTTTAGTTTAATCAAGTATAAACTTTAGACTATAAGTTATGTGTTTGGAAAAGAAAATTAGATCAATTTCTAAATTTTAAACTATAAGTTATGTATTTAATATTTATAACAATTGTGATGATAATCTTAAAAATAAAATAGTTGTGGATGATATAGGTGTAATAATTTTTAGAAGATATGATACAAATTATGTGATATAATTGCAGCAAATAATGATAATGAACACCAAATACTATTGTCATATTGATTTTGCAATTGATATGTATTTTATAATTTAAAACAATTACTAAATTTAAACTTGTTTACTTAAAAGATAAATTATATTTTAAATTTGAGACTTTATAATACTAATTAAGATATAAAAATATTCAATTAAATATTAAAAATTCTAATTTGTAATTTGGAAATAATTATTGGAAATATAACTTATAATTAATTTTAATTTTAATGTAATCATCATATAAATTTGAGTTCTTGTAGATAGCGTATGAATATTAAAAATTTTAATTTGTAAGTTGAAAATAACTTCGAAAATTTAATATTTCAGATACCAAATATTTATATGCTCTCTAAAAAAATCAAATTTATATGATGATTACATTAAAATTAAAAATTAATTATAAGTTATGTTTATAATAAGATTAAAAATTTTATTAATATATTATATATTTTGTCAGTATAAAAATTTTTAATTTAAAATATAATGTATCTTTTAATTAAATATGAATTTAAAATTTTGATTAATCAACTTAAACTAGCTAATTTAATAAAAGCTTTGAGTAAGGGATGAAGATCTATTTAAACCTTATAATTACAAAAGTATAGAAACGGAAATAAAATATTACTTATGTTTCTTACGTGTTGTTTTCCTATATCGCTTACGAAAATCCATTTGTAAGTTTTCACTGCAAATGCAATCATAGGGACATATACCGAGTCACTGTCTCACTTGCGCAAATTCTCTCTCAAGCAAACCTACCCATACTTCTTAGACTCTCTCCCCACTTACGCACCTATCGAAGTCATGTCTCCGATGAGCCTTACAGTAATTGTTTCTCTTCTCACACTCTCACTCTTCACCACCCCAACCACCCCAGCCGTGGACTCCTTCGTGTATGGCGGCTGTTCTCAGCTCAAGTACACCCCAGGCTCACCCTATGAGTCAAACGTTAACTCCCTTTTAACCTCCCTGGTCAACTCAGCCACCTTTAGCACCTATAACAACTTCACTATCAAAAGCTCCTCATCGCCGGAAACTCTCTACGGCCTTTTCCAATGCCGCGGCGACCTCACTGCCGGGGCATGCGCCTCTTGCGTGGCCCGCGCAGTCAGCCAGTTGGGCACCATCTGCCTGGAAGCCGCTGGCGGTGCTGTCCAGCTCGACGGCTGCTTGGTCAAGTACGACAACGCGACGTTCTTGGGGGTGGAGGACAAGACTGAGGTGCTGAAGAAATGCGGGCCGTCGATTGGGTACGGTTCTGATGCGTTGACCAGGCGCGATGCGGTGTTGGACTTCTTGGGAGCGAGTGACGGGTCCTACAAGGCTTACAGGGTTGGAGGGTCTGGGGATTTTTCGGCTGTAGCGCAGTGTGTACAGGATTTAAGTGCGAGTGAGTGTCAGGACTGCTTGTCGGAGGCCATTGGACGGCTCAAAACGGAGTGCCCCGCCGCTGCATGGGGCGACATGTACTTGGGCAAATGCTACGTGCGGTTCTTCGCAAGTGGGTCCCGCTCCCACGGTGGAAACGGTAAGCTGTTTCACCACCCTGTCTGGCGGTGGTGGTGGTTTGTAGTTTCTGGATTTTGGTTTATTACTTCTCAGCTAAAATAGTAGAGATTTAGTTTTTCTAAAGTCATTTTATGTTTAAAGGTAAAATGATATTTTGACCATTTCAAATTTAGGTCGACTAATTTAAAGTTTTATGTTTGAATTTCACGTTTTTTGCGTGGTGATAGTTAGGTGTATTTAAATAATTCAGGGATTTTTTAAATTCTTTTGTTTCTTCTCGTCCTTTCTCCCACTCTCTATTTCTTGGTTGATTTTAATTTTATTGTGTAATATAGTGGGTTTCTATTTACTTAAGTGTGAGGAAGTGTAAGGATTTGTGATGTTGTGACTATTTGTTGTATAAAGTTAGTTGGAGCAAGGAGGTTTGGATCAAACTTCATTCGAATTCTTCATTTCTTTTCACACACAGACTGGATATTAACTTGTTCATGCCTTCATAGGTATGGCTAAAATGCTTACACCTTTTTTTTAAGATTAATGGTGTAGTTATTTAATCAAAAGTTGATGATGGGTATGTTACTGTAGGTTAGCTGCATTCAATATTCTTTAACTTGATGTGATTGTGTATGTATAACATGATAGTTAATTTAGGCTGGAAAGTGCGATGAAATCATCCTCACTATAAACTCTTTGACTAATTGAGTGGTGAAAACTCTGCCCAAAGACTAGGACTTTTCTTGTGCAATAAACAAAAGCCAACTCTCAGGCACTTGCTCCCCACCATATGGTAAAGTTAAGTTGACGATGAGTTCTAGAAATCAACAAGGAATCCAATGTAATCAGACTTAATCATGGCCACAAATGATAGCTCTAGCGTTCAAAGTGTTTGAAAAGCTACAAATTAAGAAAGAGTATCTCTCCGAATGATGTCAAATCCTAATATGTAAAGCACACATGTAATCTCATCCCTCAAGTTGGCACCAGCAAATTCTCACACCTGGTAAGAAATGATGAGAAGAAACTTTCTCAAAGACTCTTGAGCTTTTCTAGTAAAGATCAGTACTCATGCGTGTGACCAGCTTGAAAGTTCCCAAGCGACAATAATCAGTTTATGATTGATAGTTTTATTGTCAGAAGTTACTAGGATGATCCATGTTTTTGCCTAATTTTGAGTTGTTTCTTAATCTTCTGCTTTTCTGTAGGTAACAATAATGATGATGAGATTGAGAAGACATTGGCAATACTAGTTGGCCTAATTGCCGGGGTTGCATTGCTTATTGTGTTCCTTTCTTTCTTAAGAAAAGTATGCGAAAAAGGAAAAGGTTAAAAGGGCTCTTCTCTTATTCTCTGTTCTTGATACTTTACATATATATTTTTTATATATATGAATAACTCATAATTTCTATCTTTTTAGACTCTTAAAAGCTGTGAATTGTGACTCATGCTTTATGCTTTTGTTTCAATGTGCAGGTGGTAAATGAATGATAGAATCTGCATATTATCAAGAAGTATGCCATAGTGTCTACTATTTCCTAGTCGGCCTGGTAACTAGCTTTACTTTCGGTGGCCTATTAGCTTCACTTTTTCTTGTGATCTCACTTTGCGAACGTTCCCTTTTTCTTGTTATGTTCCTCTCTAAAAAATTGTTGGAAGGATAGGTGTATAGATAGATGTTGGTGGAGACTCGAGGACAGGGCACCTTGAAATAAGTGAAAAAGAAAAAGTTGCAATAAGGTGGTGAAGGTCTAAATATTCCACACTCAATTCAGCCCACTCGAGTCAAATAACAACTAAAGTTAGCTTCGTACCAAATTATTTTTGTACAAATGCTGAACACTTATGTTGTCAAGATCTTCGTGGTAATGCTCTGGTTTGTTGGGTATTATTGCAACTTTAATGTTGATTTACGTCAACATAGTACCTGTTAACATTTATGTCAATTCATTATTCACTTTTTTTTTTTTACATATCCATAAAAAGCGCTCATCTCTCTTTTTAATATAGTAACACCTTTGTTTGATATTGATAATATGATTCAGCTACGTCCAAAAGTTAGGTGGAAGGGCAATTTTCTAGTAGAGATTACTCTTATCAATGGTACGGCAATATGTTTATGTCCTTTGGATGAATTTACGTTAATAGTTATGGTGATGAGATGAGAACATGTTTTATCAACTTTTTTTCTTTAAACATTAGTATAGGTTGCCAGTTAAGCAAATTCAGCAGTTCTTTGAGATTGGACGAAGGGAACTTGTAACTAATCGGGAAAATCATCCCAATTTAATGGCTCTGCATTGAAGTTTATTACATATGGAGATCTCAATTAACAATAATTGTAGTTAATATACATAGTACTTCGGTCGTAATAATCATTAATTAGAACAGGAGGAGTCAGGATAACTTCAAAAGTGCAACATTATTTTTTAAAAAACCAACTTATCCGGTACAAAAGACTCCCATTTTGTAAAAGTCTAGAGAGGGTTATAATATACGTAATCTTATCCTTATATTTCTACAACGAGGCTGTTTTCATGATTTGAAAGAAAGGAGAATTTGAACCCTAAGGAAGGAGAAGGAATTTAACTCCCATTGTATCATATGCTCAAATACTTCAAAATTTGTAAGTTTTGGCATGGACTTATTTTGTGCTTTGTTTTCTCTAATTTTATGTTGGATGTTTGTTTTTAATTTGGTAATTGAAGGATATTTGGTAATTTATATCCGTTAATTTTACATTATTGATTATTAATGATAAATTTAAAATTTTGATTTATTAAAATAAATATATTTATTTCACTTAAAATATAAATTATATGTAACATATTCAATACTGTTTACCTACTATTTTTGTATAACATTTATGTGTTTTTATATAATTCTTAGAACTAGTATTTGTATATTTTGTTTATTCTGTTTTGTCCTGTTTATAATATTTATGTTATGCATATTTTATTAAATATCGCAATCATATCGAACGGGAATCTGCGAAAGTGTTCCATTAGCCTAAAAAGCGCAACCTGCTATGGCAGATTTATTTAGACTTAATCCCAGAATCTTATGTTGGACCAAATCATATTCATCATATAGCTTTTCAAGAGCAAATTACAGACTTAAAATCACCAATGCAATCGGCTAAGCTCATCATGAAAAGTACCATTAGCTTTCATATGAGCTGAAAATGGTTACAATGATTAATCCTACGTTCGCTCCATTTTTATATATCCTTAAGAAATTAAACAATTAGAATGGGTTAAAAGAGGACCATGATTCTAATGAGTGAGTGATATTCGTGAACTTTGTGCACCCTCTCTTTCTCTCTCTTCTATTATCTGTTATTGCTTTAGCAATTGCTTTCCAATTTGGAGTTACTCTACAAGGTGGGGCTATCCCAATCTACCCCGGCCTACCTCACAAGCATTCTTGAAGAGATTCTCTATTTTTTAAGCTTCGTTTAAATGTCTTCCACTAACCAAGATTTTAGCTGATTTGACTCTCCCATGCTGTAACAAAGGAATATTGAAAACCAAAGGAATGGAATAAGGCATGTCTGTCCTGAATTGATATTTTTTTGTAGCTGAAAAGATTAAACAAAGTATTATCTTCATTTACCCTTTAAATTTTGAATTAATTAGCTGTGCTTTCTTATTATATTATGACTATCGTTTTCATTATCTTATTAGTAAGCCACCTGCAAC
>JANZXR010000170.1:7779907-7792207 GCA_027575705.1 Erythroxylum echinodendron | reverse complement strand
AAAAATTAAGTACGTAAGTTTATTAGACCCTGAGAGCAAGTTTAATATTTTATTTAAATTGGTAACTCATATTCTTACACACATTATATTATTAAAACAGAGACTTTTTTGTTTCAAAAGTTTATAGAAACACACTCAAGAAGGACAAGTTAATTTAACTCCAAACCGAGTTTGTTTAAATTTATTATTAAACTTGTTAATGTGAGCTTCTCTACAGATTCTACGTTTTGTAGGCTAATGTGAGAAAGTGGTGAACGCAAGTTGTTGAATGGTGAAGGAACAGTAAGGCCTGAGCAGTATGCTGGGTTAGATCCAACAACTCATTTATTAATAGCATTTTCTTGTTTGGGCTTGTGACCCAATATTAAAAACTCCAAACAAATCCAAGGGTGTCAAGGTCCAACCCAAAGTCCATTTGATGGTTACACAATCACCAGATGACTAATCCTACGGTCTAGATTCAGGAGTCAGGACAGACGACACGTCCTCGTCTCACCCTTCCACCGAAGCATCCCCCATCTCAAGTCCTCTTTATTCTCGTTCTTCACGCAAATCAACGTTCTTAGTCCCTAAGAAAAGAAAAGGCACAAAACCAAAAACTGAAAAATCAACGATTCAGATCTAGGGTTCCGAGCTTTTGATCAAAGCGACATGGCGTTGGAATGGGTTGTGCTAGGCTATGCCGCTGGTGCGGAGGCGATCATGGTGCTCCTCCTCACAATCCCAGGCCTCGACGGCCTCCGCAAGGGCCTGATCGCTGTCACGCGCAACCTCCTGAAACCATTCCTCTCGGTGGTTCCCTTCTGCCTCTTCCTCCTCATGGACATATACTGGAAGTACGAGACGCGGCCAAGTTGCGACGGGGAGTCATGCACTCCATCGGAGCACCTCCGCCATCAGAAGTCCATCATGAAGAGCCAGAGGAACGCGCTCTTGATAGCCGCGGCGCTTATCTTCTACTGGCTGCTCTATTCCATCACTAATTTGGTGGTTAGGATCGAACAGTTGAATCAGCGCTTGGAGAGGCTCAAGAATAAGGATTAAAGATGCGATGGCTGTATCCACTGTTTGCTGCTCGAGATAAGTGTCTGCTACTGGATTTTTATGTTCTTTCTTTGGACGAATTTTGTTTGTTCCTATTATCGGTGAGATTTGTTTTGTGTATCCTATGATGGATTCAGTATTAGTAGCAAATGATGATTCGTGGTTGAGAGATGATTACTTTCTGAGTATTATCAAATCTTGAATGGTTAATTGCTGACCATAGTTAAGTAAATTGCAAATCGAATTGGTTACAGTTAGCTAACAAAACATTTCAATTGTATTCTTCTTTTCGTTTAAAAGTATATACCACATAAAACTGAAATTTACAAACTAGCTGGATTTATTCAATCCTTGGAATTCAATTCAATTCTACCGTAAGACTGATACCGAACAAATAGTTATCATTCTGATTGAGTAAGATGCCCAGGACTTGGTAAGAAATGGATGTGGGCACCCTGTTGCCTAGTAAGGTGTACTGTGATTGTCTTTTCATAATGCACTCGCACTTTTTGGTTCTGTTGCTCATCCTATAATCTTCTTCAGAAAAGAGGTTTTATTTGTCTAAGCAGGAGCACTTACTGTCTAATAGACTGCACTTGACATGATCTCTAGTGTTCTGCCCGTAGATCAGGTGCTCTTGGGAATCTCTAAGATTTATTTCATGCTAGGATTCGATAGGTGCAGGGATCTGTTCTTGTTATTTACCTTTGTTAGATGGAATACGTTTAGGAAATGTTGCCTTTGTTTCTGTGGACGTTCTCATCTGTCAAGCATCTTACTCAAACATTGGAAATTTAGGTTCCAGTTTACACTGTACCGTAAAAGGAGTCGTTATGATTTGTTTTTGGTATTTGCTTTCTGATAAAGATGGGATTAAGCGCTTTGCTCCTTTTTTTTTTTTTCTTTACTGTAAATGAGGGTGGCTGGGTTGATCACATTCTTAGGCAAACATATGGGTGCGGTCATATTTAAATGTGGTGTCAGCAAAGGAACTTCTATGCCATGATATTACCGCTGTAATTCGCTTGAGTTTTAGCCACTAAATGGTGAGATTTAGTCAGACCAGATTTCTTGGTTCTGTGCTGCAAATGAGTTCTCTGATTTAGAATAACGGAGAATCTTTAGCTCACATTATTACACAGGTGGGGCAGTATAATCACAATGCTATGGTGTGAACTGAATCTTTCACCTCTAAGGTTCTTAGTGACCTTATATTTAATAGCAAAACGTTATTTTTAAATTTTAAGTACTTAAATAATCCATTTTTTTTAACATAATAAACACAAATAAAAGTTATAAAACCAACCCTAAAAGAGCTTACAGACGGTCATAATGATTTGTTCGGAGTCTGTCTTTAATCCTTGGTAAAATTATCACAAGCATTATATGACAAGTTTAATGTCGTTGAAACTCTCCTTCTAGACGTAGATCTTTAAGCTTAGTTTACTTTTTAGCCATATTTTAAAACACTTGATACCGTTCGAGTAGGGTTTGTGAAGAAACATAGGCCATCAACGTGTAAGAGAAAAAATTATCATTAGTTCTAAAATTGCGTAAACATCTTTACTCACATTGGTTCTAAAATTGCATAAACATTACTAGCTGACGGCTATTTGGCATGTAGAATTTACTGTTAATGAGGAAATATAAAATTTATAGCTAGAAGTTTTTGGTCTCATAACCCAAAGCCTACTTAAAACAATTTAATATAAATTAAGCAAACTTCGTAGGCTTATTTTAAACCGTAACACTTACCTCTTATCGGTAAAGATCATCCGGCTTGTTTATTTACTTCAATTTAATTATTAGTTATTATTTTTCTTAATGAATCCACATAATCACTTAATAATAATAAGAACATTAACATAATTTAAAATTAATAAATTGAAAATTAATATAAATATGTGAATTCACCTTCGATAATGTCGAACCATCCAGAGAAACTTTTAGGGATGACGCTTGTTGGCGACACGCAGAGAAAATGGGTCACATGTGGATACCAATCAGTGGTCCTTTTTATGATCAAATCTTCTGTTCTAATTAATCAATTTTAATACTGTTTTATAATCATAAGAGAAAATGGGTCACATGTAGATACCAATCATTGGTCCTTTTTATAATCATAAGAGATGTTTGTAAGGCTCATTCTCAAATGTTTTGGTCGACGATTTTGATGGCGAAGGATGGGGGAGTACAAAGACGGAAAGAGCTTATCGAGTTTGAGAATCTTTTGTCATATAAGATTCATCAACGTGCGCGAACGATAATGTTTTATATATGAAATAAGTTTTTGAATCTAATATCGTTCCAAAGTTTAATTTTTAAAAAAAATTAAAATTCAATAAATTAAAATCAGATTAAATTGACTGATTGAATGTTCTAATTACAAATCACTCAAGTTGGAATACAATTATGATGAACAGAAAGGTGTATTTTTTAAGGCCATGGAGTATAATAATACTCAATTCTATGAAAAAAAGAAGAAAAAGATGATTTGTGAATTTAAATTATCTTTGCATATTTAGTTAATGGCATAAAATATGATGGATTGTTGGATTTTATAATTTGTTCATTTTGGAGGAGGCGTGGTCCATATATATGGTTCCATTTCAATTTAAAACATGACTCAACCTTTTTTCATTTTACCTCTTAAATTTAAAAATTATCAAATTTCTTCTTATGTTTAATTATTAAATTTAATAAATAGAATATAGAAAGATATGATATTAAGCCATGTAAGAAAAATTATTAATTAAATAAAAACAAAGTACACAAGATATTTTTCAGGTTAAATAAAATTTGACAATTTCTCTTAATAATATATAACAATGTTGTGGGAGGACTTATTTTTCTTTCTTAAATAATATCATTTTGCTAATTTGATAATCTAACAATAATTTTATTAACTATAAAAAATATTTGATATAGATTAACAGAAAAAGTTACTTGAAATTAATAATTAAGTATAAGGGACAGTCGATATTCTTTAAAATTTACGGAACAAAATAAAAAAGAAAGAAATCATAAAAGAACAACGTAGTTGCCCAGATTACTATAGTAAGCTATTAATACTTTTTTATGTATAAATTACCCTAATCATTTTATGTGACTAATTAACTCTTTTCACACTTTCTTTGCTTATAAAATTATTACTCTCCACCTTTTTAAAGTCATCTGTCTATCTTTTCAATTCAAATTATAATATTTCATTATTTGATATTTCTTACTTCATTTAAAAAGGTTTTTACTTGAATTTTATGTTTGAAAATAATCAAAATTCTTTTTCCGTAGTTTTTATTATAGCTAAACATATTATTATTGAACTTTTTTATTTGATAAAATATTTTTAAATTTATAAGTATATTTTTATATTAATAATTAATAATTTTAAAGTTTATTCAAATTTGTAATGTTAGCTAGAAATATAATTTTGTTAATTAAATGTTTAAAAATTTAATTTATTAGGAATATATCCTACCGTTAATTTTATTATTGATATTGATCTCATGAAAGTATATGAGCAATCAAGTTATATAAATGAAAGTGACTTATAAGATAATATTATACGAGAAAGTATTGACATAACATTTAGATATTAAATTTGAATGATGATGATGATGTGACTTCCATTAATGACAGAGAACTTTGTACCAAATAAAAATTAAAGTCATTGCAATATGAGTGAATATATCATATAATGAAGCTTCTAGTGTTTTGTTTCTCTTTTATTTTAATTTCACTTTAATTTAATATATATGTTAAATTATATATATGCAATATAATATAAAACTTTTATAGGGTGTTTAGTTCACCCGTATAAATAGATAAGGAATAAAATGGTGATTCTTTAGGGATAGAATAACTGAGGAATATATATACTATGTATTATTTAGTTTGTTTTATTCCTAAGAATTTCTAATGATGATATAATGCTAAAGTTTGGTTTGAAAACATAAATTTGGAATGATAAAGGAATAACTAACAAAAATATCAAAATATCCATAATTGTTGTGGTTTAAAAATCCAACACAGTCAAGAAGAAGAAAATAAGGAAAAAAATCAAACACAATTAAGAAGAAGAAAGCAACGACTAGATACTAAAATGAGAAGTTCTATAGTCAAAGACATGAATAAGAAAGTAATCAAAGAGCAAAATTTACCTTAGTGGCTTTAATAACAACACCTTTTTCCAAGTAGAGAGTCATGTGATTGGTGAGGTTGAAGCTCCCAGTTAAGAACACTCCAAGGGGTATATAAAGTGGGGTACCCTCTCTTATCCTCAGATGCTGAATCTTGTAAATGGCCTCATTAAATGATTTTTGTTAGGATATATTATATATATTTATTTAGTTTTGACATTTTAATTGGACATAAAAGATATAACTTGCAGGAATTTCACACTACATTGGAGTCTATCATCATAGTGACATGTGGAATTAATTTTATTGCTGGACATGCTAAAAATTACTATTGGTTTTTATTATTACTCCTTGATATGTTGGTAAATTGAAATCATTACTGCTAGATTTTGTGGACTGTGTGGATTGAAGAAAATCAAGGGATGAGGTTATTGTGTGATTAAAGTTAGTGTGGTGGCTGCATGGTTGAATAAGGACTCTAATTGCTTATGGATTATGCACATCTCCTAATTATCGAAGAAGTCTATCAAATACGTCAGTGGTAGAAACCAAGTGGGAGTTTGTGTATAAGATTGACCAATGACCATCTTTTGTTGGAGAGGGCATACGTGAGTGCTCCATGGCTGTAAAACTTCGTTTGTGAATTAAGTGAACTTCAAAAGAAAGATACGATATTTTAGTGTTAGTTGGTGAGAAAAAAACCTACGGTTATTTGTGAGTAGCGTTGTGTGTGGGTGGCGTCAATTGCATCTTTTTTGTGAAAATAACTGAAGTTCTTTTTGTGGTTTTCGAGTTTATGATGATAGACGGTTGTTTGATTTTTGGTTGAAAACTTTTGTGAAAACACCTACAGCTGATGTCTATGGGAGTAGCGTGAGTGCTTTGAGTGTGTGGGTAGGTGTGTACTGCTGAAAATTTAAGATGTGTGGCTCTTTAAAGGGAAGCATCGTGTAAGTCTCTATTGGGTGACAAAAAATGAATCCGCATATTTTTGTGTCAATCGCTCAGTATATGTCAATTGGAATTTTGAAAAACAGCTGAAGCTGTTTGGTTATCTTTGTGCTCGAATTTATGTGGATCACGTCAATTAGGCTAAATGGTTTTGTGTTGTGTTTTCTTTGATGTGTTGTCATTGATTGGGTATTCTTGCAGCTGTGATTTCTGCAGAAGTTTTCGTGACTTGATTATTAGCTCTGCATGAATCAGCCCATTGTTGTTGCGACGAATTCCAGATTTACTTCAGTGGAGCTTAACTTTTTGAGAAGCTGTTCTTTTCTTTTGTCTAAAGTGTTTTTGTTTTTGTTTCTAGTTATTTTATTCACTTAATTTGTTCCTTAATTATTTGATTAATTGTCTTTGATTAAAAGTGGTATAGAAAAATCCTTCGTTAAGGTTAACACGAGTCGGTCTTATTATTGAGTGTGAAAATCTCTCACTGGAAGTGAGGTTGAGAGATAGTGTCAAGGGTTGAGTAGTGTCGGCTCAGTAAAGCCTTGGGTAAATCTATTGTACTTCGATGAAAGTATTAATCTGAGTGAGGGCCCCGTAGACGTAGGCAAGGAGTGCCGAACTGAGTTACCAAATTTCTGGTATTCTTTATTATTTCTCTTTTCATTGGTCTGATTTTGTTTGTGCTAGAGACGATCATGGTATAATTGGAAAGTTTGCGAAACTACTACCCCCTACAGTTTTTCAATTTTGTATTCAGTGTCATCCTATAACCCACAGCCTTGTAGTCTGTAATGGAAATTTTGTCATTCCTAAACCTCATGGGTATTATCTTGGAGCAAATTATCGACTCCCCTACTAACCAAGAAGCCAAATCCAAATTCAAAATCGAAACTATGATGAGGATGAGGGGCAGAGAAATTTTCGTAAGTTTTCCAAACAAACAATAATAAAATTTACAAAAGCAACTTTTACAAGAGAACATGAAGTAGATACGAGAAATGATACAGAGAGAAGGGTCCAAAGGAAAAGTTTTGAGACTAATTAAAGAAATAGCATAAGCAAGAGATAGAAGGAAAGTGAAGGAAATGAAACACATTGGTCAAGTAATAAAAGAAGATCAATGATAAAATGAGAGCAGGAAAGAGAAACGTCGCACTTGTAGAGAGAGAGAGAGAATGAAGGGGTAAAATGAAGTAAGAGTCCAAACTCAATCCACATAATTTTTAAAGATATTTTTTTCCAACATTTTCCTTAGTTTTATTCCCATCTCGTGTGGAATAAATAAAGATAGGGGTTGATAGGTTTAATTTTTCTCCAAACTTAAGGAATAAAGATACAGATTCGATTATATATTATGTTTTTTTCTTCAGCCAAACAAGGGAATAACCTATTACTAAGAATATATTGATAGTTATGATTTACATTATATTTTAGGGTTCAATTTGCTGGGTATTAGTGTTAATTTGAGTGTCTAGTTTGTTAGGTTTTAATTTTGTTAGTTTAGTGTTTAATTGTTTTTTATGGGTTAGTATGAATCTTTGAGCTTAAATGATATATTTTCGAGGTACCATGATGTGTTTGTTAGTGTTTCAGGGTAAATGGTGAAAAACAGAGAAGTTTCGAAGAGTTTCGGGCCAAAAACACAGCCTACGATCATGGCACAATAGGCTACGATCGTGACGGAAAGAGGCGAGCTGACAGGACCCATGCCATGATCGTGCACTTTGGATCACGATCATAATAGAGAGCTTTGAACTAGGCCATGATCATGTCACCGTGTTGGGTAGACACGAAAAGAGTTAAAAACATCAAGTTTCGTAAGACTTTTTGGACTGTTTTGACCTCGAATCAACCTTAGTGCTTCCAAGATATAAATAGAACATTAAAGAACATAAGAACAGCCTTTTTGCATCAGTCAATTCCGAAACCCTAGAAAGCATATCGAGAGATTTGAGGAAGAAGACGAAGGAAGAGAGACACAGAGAAGAAGCTTGACGTGAAGTACTTCTCTAAACAGGTGATTTCTTACCGTCGTTGCCTCCACGAGTCCATTCCGACAATATTTTCTATCTCTATTTCAATTTTATTGATGTATAGAATTAGGATAATCGTTGAAAATATTTGTTATTGAACGTCAATTTTTTTCTAAACTCACCTTCGGGATTTTGATCTTTGAGATTAATGAAGTTTGATTTATTGTGTTTTCATTGAGTTATTTGTGATTCAATATCTATGCTTAATAATTCGATAATAAACTGAGAGGGTGAACCGAGTAAATATCATCAAATTGGGCTAACGAGAGCTAGGTAGTTTGATAAATAAGAATTGAATCAAACTGGTAAAATTGTGTAATGAGAGATTGAGCATAGGTTTCGAATATGTTATTAGATAAATTCAGAACTAATTTAGGTTTTGGGTAAATTAGAAATCGACGGATTACAATTCCATAATTTAAATTAGGGATTATAAATTAGGGCTAAAGATTATAACTCGATAGAGAGTAATCCACCCTAAGATCGTCTAGATCCAGTAATTCGATAATTGCATAATTGATTAGATTTTCATTAATTTTGAATTAAAACTCCTTTCTCTTAATTGATAGTTTCTAGGTTGATTCTGGATTGAGTTATGCAAAATTGCCATTTTGTTATATTTTATGAGTTCAATTTCTGATATTGATTGTTTGATTGGTTAATTTCTGCATTAGTTATTGTTTTGATTTATTGCAAAATTTAGTCAAGCCTTAGATTTTAGGATTAGATTAACCCTCCTTGTAGGATCGATACCTTAGGTACTATGCAAACGACTCGTGTGTTTGCAAAAATATCAAGGTTACTAACATTAAAACTTAACATACGTAACCAGCGATTAAGTTTTTGGCATCGTTATTGGGGGGGCGATTAGTTTAGTTCTTTAATCTAAGGTTGTTTCACTATCTTTTGTTTTTAATTTTAAAAATATTTTGGGCGTAAAGTAGAGATATATCAAGACATCTTAGAATGAGAATGAGATATTGAAGAGTTGAATGTTAAGAAGAGATAAAAAGCACGATTATGGAGGATGTATATTATAGGGAGCAAGGGACGCTTGCAGAGTTCAAGGAACCCCACTTTGGTTGGGAAAATTATCATCCTTATATGAAGTCATACACTTTCGGGTGGCAGAATCACTCAGATTTCTATTGGTCTGACAATGCAAGTATTCACATAGGGCATCAAGACCCATTTGAATTGCAAAAAGAAGAATCCAGTTCATGAGATTCCAAGCTAGACAAAATTATAGATAAGCTCAGGATATTGAAGAGAACCAGAAGAGATTGGAAGAGAAGTTCAAGTGAGGAGCAAAAGATCATGCCTCTTCTATTCATAATCTGGAGGTTCGAATAGGTAAGCTTTCTGGGGAATTTTGTAAGCAAAGTGTGGAAAACTGTCTACGCAGTATGAATGTAAATTCAATAGAGCCAGGTCAGGTTATTACGCTTAGGAATAGGGTAGAGCTAGAAGAACCAGCGAGAAATCAAGCTACACCCGACCTTATAGGGGACTAAGAAATTAAGAAAGCGGATGAAGAAAAGAATGTCAACCCTCCCTATTATCCACCAGTTCTTGATATACCATATATGACCATCGAAAAATCTTGGGTAGATATTTGGAAAAGAACTCTATCTTTTGGATTGATGATCAAATGACATTCAACATGATGTAATTAAGAATCTGAAGGTTAGTAGCTCATTTATGATAATTGATGTGTTCGAATTCTCTAAAGAACAAGAGGACGAAGAACAGAGGGCAACAGGCATAGACTTTGAAGAAGTGATAGAAGTCTCTGTTCGTGAAGCGGAAGAAGCAGAGGAGATGAAGGTGATTAAGGAAGAAAGAAAGCAACTCACCTTCATACAGGACAAATTGTTAGAGTCAATGGAAGATTAAGGGAGTTTTGTTATTCCTTACTTTGTTGACAGTTCCCTTAAACTAAGGACATTATTGAGCCTAATTGGTCTTCATAATGTTATCAACATTGTCCTTTTGATCATCTTGCAATTTGTACCTTACTTATCAGCTACAAAATTGATATTGAACGAAAAGGGTGGAAGCAAGCTGTTCATAATTGATCATGGCTGAGTTTCCAAGGAAAGAGTGTCGAGCTACCTACGTTAAAAGAAGTGCTACATGGGAGGCAACCTATGGAAAATTACTTTCTTTGATTATTTTTGTTAGAACGTTTGAATTCTGTAGTTATGATTATTTTTGTTTTGAATAAAATCAAGAAGGAATAGGATTTCGGAATAAAGTGGATTATATATCAAGTAAGCAAAAGAGAGGTGAAAGGGGGCCACAAAAGAATCAAGAAGCGAAATTGAAAAGATTTGGAAAAGAATGAACAAAGAAACAAAATGAAGAAGTGTGGGAAACCTGCTATAATAAAGGGAGGACACATTCCTTTAAGAAAATTTTACTATTTTGCCCTTTTAACTACCTATATATTTAGTTCTAACCTCATTTTTACATTCAATTCCATTTTCACTTTATCTTTCTAGATTTCAAGCTTACAAACACTCTCACATCTCTCTAAAAAATTTCAAGCTTTCAATTTTCTTCCAAATTCTACTCAATTTCCAAAAAAATTATGCCCTGTATTAAGCAATCTGCCCAACGACAGCAATCAGGACGCATTCAAGTTGCAGGACGTGGAAGAAGAAACTGAGTAGCAAACTTTGGCATGCCCTTCCCGATCTACAAAGAGGAGGAAGGTATTCGTTTGCGAACTCTTACTGCTAGACAGATTGTAGTTCCAAAGTACTTTAATTTTGAAACACTTGATAGGCTAGAGTTGCGTGAGAAAGTAGAAAATTTAGTTGAACAAATCCAGTGTGCCCAATTTATATGGCTCAAATTTCATGTCTATCAGGAGCTCACATTGGAATTTTTCACTTCACTGACTTATGACCCTAGGAACCCTAAGGAACTGTGGCTTAGATTGAGAGAAAGAGCTTATGAATTGAACATAGAAATCATGTGCGAGATTTGTGGATTCCCCGAATCCTCCATCATCAATCATCATGAATATTTTTGTCCTCCTCAATATTGGAATGAGCTTACTGGAATTGAGTAATTTCATGCCAAGAATGCTCATAAGAACATCATAAGGTCCACAAACACTTGTTGCTACACAAAATCATATGTCAGTTGGTTTTTAACAAAACCAAAACCATCGAGTGTTTCATAAAAGAACTTTTTATGTTGTGGTACATAGACCACAGTATTCTAGTCTGCACATCCACACATGTGCTGAATTCCATTGTTACGACTTTGCAAAAGAGGAGCAATAATCTAGGAATGGGGTATATAGTGTCTGCCATTGCGGAATATTTTGACATGGACTATAGTGGGTTAATTATCAACTTACCTGAATTCCTAAACCATCACCACTTATGGCCGGCTGAAATCCTCAAGTCCCATAACATGGAACTTAGGGATATCAGCCAAAAGACACATGTTAAAATCAGGGCAAGTCAGTCAAATTCGAGCTTAGTGCTGCCTCGACAAGCAGAAGAGTCCAGTGAAGAATCTGAGGAAGAGGAAGAAGAGCAAGGCTGGAAGGAAGCTCTGGATGTGATCTTCGAAACTAGCAAGACACTTATGAAGAACACCAGAATGATAAAATAGATGGCTCAGACACAAAGACGCCAGAGTCGGGATATCTGTCAGATCCACAGATATATCGAGGCTCATGATATTCAATTGCTGCCTCCAACACCATAACCACCTCCATCTCCATAGGATTTATGTCTAACCCATTTATTTATTTTTCTTTTCCAAATTTGCCTTCAGCTCTAATTTTTATTTTTATTTTATTTTCTACTTTAATTTCTGTCTTTTCTTTTCTTTCATGTGTTGTGTGTTCCCGTCTCACATTGAGGACAATGTGTGGTTTAAGTGTGGGGAGGGATTATGTGTTTTTCTTTTAAATGTGATTTTTGCATATTGTATAATAGTTATTAGGTTGCATTTTGTGAACTGTATGAATGTGTCAATGACTTAGTTGGAGTGAAATTTATTTAATTTTAAACATAGTCTATTAGGTTGTAAATAATCATTAGCTTGCAAAATTAGTGAATTAGGAGTCTTTGGATAAATATACAGCTTAATTAGGATTTAGTGTAAAT
>JANZXR010000170.1:7755676-7771742 GCA_027575705.1 Erythroxylum echinodendron | reverse complement strand
TATCACAGCTAATAACAAGATCAT
This sequence comes from Erythroxylum echinodendron, assembly GCA_027575705.1. Lineage (NCBI taxonomy): Eukaryota > Viridiplantae > Streptophyta > Magnoliopsida > Malpighiales > Erythroxylaceae > Erythroxylum > Erythroxylum echinodendron. The sequence goes on along the minus strand of JANZXR010000170.1, from coordinate 7,771,718 downwards.
CTTTCTACTTCATTTTCAACTCCATATCATCTTTAATATCAATAATCCATGATAAATCATGAACATCAATAACCAAACATACATACATATATGTGCATATTCTTAATCAACTTACTGCATAGATTCAACTAATTCTCTTCAGTTCAAAATCTCTTATCCATTTAAAACGTTAAAACATAAGTACGAACTTCTCCACATTTCTCATTTATTAGTTCTAGTCTTCTAAGAACAATTCGGGTCCAACAATTAATGTGTGTGGATTCTATGAAGAGCTGCATCTTGTCCTTCCAATAATGATAATCTTCACCATTGAACACAAGAGGTCTTATCACGAAGGTACCTTCAGCTATAAAAACATATGATTCAGTCATGGATCTTTATCCTCACTTTGTAAAGGTGGTTCTTGGAAACCGATCTCTGAAACCAATTGAAGTAAATCACATGTTAGTATATGATGTAAACAAGAAGGGGGGTTGAATTGTGTATTCTTTTCATGAATACAAAATCTTTAATATTGCTGATAAGAACTTCTCTAACTTGTTAAAAGAATATCACAAGTGTTATATGAAAATTGTTACGTAGATAAATCGCCAATAACTTTTATTTACTTATTTTAAAAACATAATAGAGTAAGTTGAGAGACAGAAGATAGACGCTGCGATTTTATATTGGTTCACCCTAAACTGTGGGCTACGTCCATTCCTCAGAATTCTTCTGAGTTTTCACTATACTTCAACAAATGTATAAGTATTCTTTCTTCCCTTCCAAAGCCTCTTTAGGTCTCTTACACCAAGTATTCTTTTAGCTATCTTAGCCTCTCCAGGCTCTTAGCCTTTTCTTTCTCTTACTAGAAAGATATTGTGAGCTATTGTTACACTAAGTTTAGCTCTCCAGAATCGTACTTCAGAAATTTTCTTTTCTAAGTAAACACTTGAACGGTCAAAAGTTGTAGAATCAAGGATTTTCCAAAAAGTTGTTTAATATTCAACTATGACTAGTATTTATAGTCTAAGTCTCCAATTGCTTCTTGATTCTTGATAACCGCTTCTTGAATCTTAATAACCGCTATTTAGTTAAGTTCTATAACTAACTCCAACTAATTAACTGTTCGACGTATTTACGTATCTTCTACTTTGTATCGTCTGTGTTTTCTTTTTCTATGTTTTGCTTCCTCTGTGTTTTTCTTCTTCCATATTTTGCTTTCTTCTGTGTTTTGCTTTCTTCTGTATTGCGCTTCTTCTGTATCTTGTACTTCTTCTATGACTTTGCGCTTCTTCTGCATTCTCTTCTTCTATATTTTTGCACTTCTGTTGAGTTATTCACTTCTTCTATGTTTTACTTTCTTCTATATTTTGCTTCTTTTATGCTTTGCTTTCTTCTGTATTTTGCTTCTTCTGTGTTTTACTTTCTTCTATGTTTTCTTCTTTTATGTTTTGCTTCCATCTGTGTTTTGCTTCTTCTGTGTTTTGTACTTCTGCACACTTAACACACTAATCAAACAAGTTCATTTATTTCTAACATTATTATTATTTGATTTTCATCAAAATTCATCATCGTAAAGTCCTCCTGACTTAACAATATTGAGTGAAAGATAATCATGGCATCACTCCAAAATTTGCATCTTTTGCGGATTAAGCTAGATTTGTAACCACAAGTCTTTAGTTTCATTTTGGGCAAAATATTGTTTATGTATCTTTTTGTATTTTGGGCATTTTGAGATATTAATGTATTGTGGATGAAAATGCCCACTAAAGCTTTGTAAAAGCTCTTATATTTTGATGTTAATGAAGTATATTTGTGCTTTTCCAATGATATGTCAAGTTTGTTAATTGCATTTTCACATGTTTTCCTTAAGGGTGAGAATTTGTGTTATAGCTTCGAGGAAAATACTGTATTGATCTAGGCTGAATTAGATGAAGCTGCCTTCTTGGAAATTATAGATTATTTTTTCTAGCATTCCAGTAATATATAGTATGAAATTTTTGGATATTAGGGTTGAGAGATATGATTATTAGAAGTTTGGGATGTTGCATAGGATGGAATTTTGGGACAGCTATAGTATTTTGAAGGTTTGAACCATTGAGAGGCAAATTTTGTTTTTGAGGTCTTCATGGAATTTGTAGATCTAGAAGTCTTCTTTAAGACGGTCTTTCAATGACCTTAATCTGGCACTTGAAGTGAAAGTTATACCCTTTTTACCAAGACAGGTCGGAGGAAGAAAAGAGAGAAGAGGAAAGTCAGGATCGCGACATTACGGGCGAGCGCGCCAGGTCACGATCATGCTTATGCACGATCACGACTCATAGGTCCTTCCCCCTAGCCTAAACATGTTTCACTCTTTTAACTATAACTTTGTCGTCTGACCTCTAAATGACCAGATTTTTGAAGCGTTGGATTCCTAACACATTCCTATATCTCTCCAAAAAAATTTATGGCTTTTTCTATTAATTTGTAAAATATTGATTGAATAAAATTGAGGGGATCGGTTGGAAGAGTGTGAGTTGGATATTTTTACTACACATGATTCCGTATTTTGATGATATCTTAATCCGTAGAGCTCCAAATGAGATGATTATTGTTTCTAAATAAGCTAGAGACATAGAGCTCTGAAGGAATTAAATTTTAATTTAGTCTTTAAGACTTTCAATTTTTGGAGTGAAGTTGGGTATAGTGTACTGTTTCAGTGCAAAAAAAATCTGAAAATGTTTGGGCTATAACTTTTAGATTTTTGAACCAAATTGAATAATTTTGGTGTCATTGGAGACTTAAAACAATGGGGAACAAATGTTCTGAGGAGGTCCAATTGAAATCCAATTTGAGTTTTCCCAAAATATGTTAAAAAATAGGAAAAGTGAGTTCTTTTTAATGATTGACTGGTGTTCGCACGCCGCCCTTGTGGGATGCGCGCCCAGATGTCACTTAGGACGTTGGGCACATGACTCTCAAGGGCAAGGTCCTAACACTTATGGTATCAGAGCATCTAGGTTGAGGTCCAGGTGTAGGACCAAGTTTAGGAGTATCCTAAGCACGAAATGGGTAGGTTGAGACATGAAGTGTACATGCATTGTTTTAAATGAGCTACTTGCAATGTTTTGAATTGTTTCACATGATTTGAAATTGGCTTATACGATTTGACTGTTTTGCATACTTTGAAAATTATTTTGCATGAACTAAAGGTTTTGAATGGTTTTATATTGAAGGAGTGAAAATGCCACCTCGAAAGAGATCTCGAGGAGCTATAACTCGATCTCACTCTCACCAAGGGAGCACGGATGAATCCTATGTCCCGTAACATGCTGGGACATACTCTGCTACTAATTTGGAGGCACTTAGTATGCAACATGAAGTGCCAGTGCCTCCACCTCCTATGACTCAAGCAAACCCTCTAGGTCCACGGTTCTTTCAAGCCCTTGCCCAGGCTTTCACTTATGCCATAGGCTAAGGGAAGTGCCGGTTTCAGCTCCAGTGGAGAGGAGCAGGTAGTATGATAAGCTCTGCAAGTATGGGATTGTAGACTTTAATTGTACTACATGTATAGAGGAGGCTGAAGCATGGTTGAAGAGGACCGAGAGTGTCCTGCTTCTGATGAAGTGCTCTAATAAAGAGAAGCTGGATTATGCAGTTAGCTTGCTGTAAAAGGACACACTTGATTAGTAGGAATCAGAGCCCCACAGTCAAGTTATGCCTCTGGTGTTGTGATGCAGAGATTTTATGGAAGTGTTCAGGAAGAAGTACCTTTCCTGGGTTTATATAAAAGAGAAATCCATGGAGTTTTTGAATCTCACATAGAGGGAGATGAGTGTGAGTGAGTATGAATTGAAGTTTACTCAGCTTTCCCGATATGCGGCTAACATTGCGGCGATCGAGGAAGATAAGTGTCATAATTTTGAGGGAGGTCTCCATCTGGGGATCAAGGAGAAAGTCTTGATCCATAATTTCTGTGACTACCATCACTTGGTAGATGTCGCACTCTAGGCTGAGAAGCGGGAGAATATCAAGTGTGAGGTGAGTAGGAAGAGGAAGAACCGAGAGCAGTCTTCCAAGAAAGGGGTGAGTGTTTCAATACCTAAAAGGGGTGTGAAGAGCTCCCGCACACAAACTGAGGTGGGGAGTAGTGCCTCTTCTAAGAATAAGCAAGCAAGGGCAGTGTCAGTGCAAGCCTCAATAGTAAGAGGTAATAGCAGGGTGGAGAGGGGCAGGAATATGACCCACAATGTGAGCATTGTGGAAAGTTGCACAGGGGAGAGTGCTTTAAGTTACTAGGAGCATGCTTTCGATGTGGAGAGAAGGGACATATGATCAGGGACTATCCCCAAGTAACAAAGCAGGAGGGGTCACGGTTACAAGCCCTAAGGAGAGCTGAAATAGTGGGAACGCGACCAGCCACTAAAATGGGTAATTCTAGAGCTGTAAAGAAGGCTATTCCTTCAGGAAGGCCAAGGGGTCAGGCACAGGCAAGAATGTTTGCCATGACAAGGGAGGAAGCAACAGCCGCACCAGAGGTTGTCACAGGTATGGCCCAGTTATTTGATTCAGCAGTTTATTTACTAATTGGTTCTGGTTCCACACATTCTTTTGTTTCTATAAGCATGATTCTGTATGATGTGAATTAAGTGCCTTTGAATAGTTCTTTGCTTGTTAGTACACCTCTGTGGAGGAATGTCGTAATTAGTCAAGTATATAAAAGCTGTGAGTTCTTCATTGATGGTGCTAGATTAGTAGTGGATTTGCTACCTCTAGACTTAAAAGGCTTAGATGTTACACTTGGAATGGATGTTATGGAAAAATATCATGCGAACTTGGATTGTGGCCTTAAGGAGGTGGAATTTGATCGGAGCAACGGTGAGAGGGTGATTTTCAAAGGGGATAAGAAAGCGCCATCACCAAGAGCTATTTCTGCTTTACTAGCTGATAGGATGATGAAGAAGGGGTGTAAAGCCTTTTTGGCACACGTTATAAATGCCGATATAGAGGAAGGAAGGTTAGAGGATTTTCTGGTTGTAAGGGAATTGCTTGATGTGTTCCCAGAGGACGTACCTGGTTTACTACTGGTGAGGGAAATCGAGTTTGCCATCAATTTGATTCTTGAAACTGCGCCCATTTCCATACCACCATGTAGGATGGCTCCAGCTGAGTTGAAGGAGTTTAAGGAACAGTTAGAGAAACTATTAGAGGAGGGGTTTACAAGGCCAAGTTCGTCACCTTGGGGAGCAGCTATTCTATTTGTCAAGAAGAAGGATGGAATATGGCAGATGTGTATTTATTACTGGAGACTCAACAAGGTGACCATTAAAAACAAGTATCCTCTACCACGAATAGATGATCTGTTTGACCAATTGTAGGGAGCAAGGGTCTTTTCCAAGATTGATCTCAGATCGGGCTATCATAAGCTCAGAATCAGAGAACCTGATGTAAATAAGACATCCTTCAGGACACGGTATAGGCATTACGAGTTCCTAGTTATGCTTTTTGGCTTAACCAATGCTGTAGCTGCATTCATGGATCTTATGAATAGGGTCTTCAAGGAGTATCTGGATCAGTTTGTCATCGCGTTTATAGATGACATTTTGGTGTACTCCAAGAGTAAAGGGGAACATGTGGAACATCTCAGAATATTACTACAGAAACTGAGGGAGAGCGAACTGTATGCCAAATTTAACGAATGTAAATTTTTGATCCATGAGGTGGTATTCCTTGGACATGTAATTTCTGAGAATGCGGTATATATTGATCTGAAGAAAATTCAAGCAGTGGTAAAGTGGCATGTTGATCCGAAGAAAATTGAAGCAGTGGTGAACTGGCATACACCTAAGACAGTGACAGAAGTGAGGGGTTTTCTAGGTCTAGCAGGTTACTATAGGAGGTTTATGGAAGGATTCTCTATGATAGCTGCTCCACTTACTAGGTTATTAAGGAAGAATCAGAAGTTTATCTAGATTAATGAGTGCCAGAAGTAGCTTTGAGGAGTTTAAGCACATATTGACAAGTGCTCCAATTCTGACTTTGCCTATGGGAGATGAGGGTTATACAGTGTATAAACATGTTTCAAGAAATGGTTTGGGTTGTGTATTGTTGCAAGGAGATAAGGTAATAGCATATGCCTCGCGGCAGCTAAAGCCTTATTAGTTAAATTATCCGACCCATGATTTAGAATTGGAAGCAGTGATTTTTACCTTAAAGATTTGGAAACATTATCTGTATGGGGTTCAGACGAGGATCTTTACTGACCATAAAAGTCTCAAGTACTTACTAAGTCAGAAAGAGCTTAATTTGAGACAGAGAAGGTGGATTGAGTTGTTTAAGGAATATGATTTGTTGATCGAGTATCATCCAGGCAAGGCAAAAGTCATGGCGGATGCCTTGAGTAGGAAATCATAAATAGCCCATGTTCAAATAGTTTATCTGCCATTATTAGAAGAGATGGCTAAACTTAGGACAAGTTTGCAGCAGGAGGAACCTGATTTTATTGTTGCTACCTTTAGAGTGAGACCGATACTTAGAGAGAAGGTTAAGGAGTTAAAAGTACAGGATGCAGAATTGAGGAAGCTATGAGAAGAAACTCAGAATTATAAGAAATATGAAGTGGTAATGAGAGATGATGGACTTATGACTGTAGGGAATAGGCTTTGTATGCTAAATGTCAAGGAGGTGAAGGATGAGATACTGGATGAGGCACATAATGCGCCTTACGCCATGCACCCAGGTAGCGCCAAGATGTACAGAGATTTGAAAGAGCATTTCTGGTGGAAAGGCATAAAGAAGGATTTACCAGAATATGCAAGTAAGTGTCTAGTGTGTCAGCAAGTCAAGGCTGAACACTAAGCACCTTTAGGCAAGTTAAGGCCATTGCCTATTCTTGAGTGGAAGTGGCAAAGGGTGACTACGGATTTTCTGATGGGTTTACCTAAGACCAGTAGGAAGCATGATGCCATATGGGTTATTGTGGATCATTTGACGAAGTCAGCCTATTTTCTACCAATTAAACAGACTAATTCTTTGCATGTGCTAGCAAAGAAGTATATTGATGAGATAGTGAGATTACATGGAATTCCTGACTCTATAGTTTCTGATAGTGATCCTCAGTTTACGTCGAGATTCTGGGGAAGATTACAAGAGGCTCTGGGAACCAATTTGAGTTTTAATACTACTTTTCACCCTTAGACAGATGGTCAATCTGAGAGAACCATTTAGACCCTTGAGGGAATGCTCAGGGTATGTGTGATGGATTTCAAAGGAGCTTGGGACGAGCATTTGCCATTAGTCAAATTTACTTACAATAATTCATACCATTCAACCATTCAGATGGCTCCTTATGAAGCACTGTATGGGAGGAGATGTAGAACTCCTGTATACTGGTATGAAGAAGGAGAAAGGAAGCTAATAGGACAAGAACAAGGTCAAGTTAGTTAAGCAAAGGCTTAAAGTAGCTCAGGATAGAATGAAAAGCTATATTGATGCACATCGAAAGGAAATAGAGTATAAAGTCGGTGAGAAAGTCTTCATTAAGACATCTCCTTAGAAAGGAGTCATGAGATTTGGCAACAAGGGCAAGTTAAGCCCAAGATATGTGGGTACTTATGAAATTCTTGAGAGGATTGGGCCATTGGCCTATAGGTTGGCATTGCCACCAGAATTATCACAGATTCATGATGTCTTTCATGTTTCCATGTTGAGAAGATATAGATCAGATCCCTCTCACATCATTCAGACCATTGAGGTTCAGTTAAAAGATGATCTGAGTTACGAGGAGGTTCCCGTGGAGATCTTGGATACTAAGGAAAAGGTCCTCAGGAATAAGACAGTTCAACTAGTAAAAGTTCTATGGAGAAACCATTCTATAGAAGAGGCCACGTGAGAGCCCTTGGAAGCCGTGAAGGAGAGGTATCCATACCTCTTCAATGACATAGGTAAGAATTTCGAGGACGAAATTCTGTTAAAAGGGGAAGAAATGCTGGCCACTGGATTTTTTTTTTAGTTAAGCATGATTTAGATAATTATAAGGCTTGGATAAGTGAATTTTTGGAAGTTAAATTTTTTATTTTTTATTTTAATTATTTATGTCTATGTTAGTAGAATTTATTTCATGGGTTAGTTGAATTAAAGGTGGTAAAAATTCATAAAGAGGTATTTTTGGTAGTTTACTTAAGATTAAATGAACCTAAGCTTATAAGGAAGCGTAAAATGGACTTTTTGGGCTCATTAAGGGTAAACAGGAGAAGATGAAAGGTGGGCTTGCATGTGAAGAAGACAAAAAGAACAAAAATTAGAAGATAGGAGAGGGAGACAGTGTCGTTGGAGAGAAAAGAAAGGGGAGAAACAAAGCTAAGCTCGGTTTTGATTTTTCTTAGTCTTAAAGAGTGATTTTGAAGTTGTTCAAGAAGGGAAAAAGGAAAAGGAGGATTAGAGCTTCCATTAGAGCTAACAATCTCACTATTTGGTGAAGATTCAAGGTAAGTTTGATTTTAATCTTTTGGATTTTTGAAAGGGTTTTGGTTTATAAAGCTTAAGAAATGTATGGGTTTAAGAATTCTAGGATCAATTTTAGTGAATATGTCTTGTGGGTTCTCCAATTTGAATCTCTATTGAATGGGAATTTTGTCTTTGATAAAAGGGAATCAAAAAAAGCAAGAGGAGCAAGAGTAGAGGAATTTTGGAGCAAAGTTTTAAGTAATGAAATTTAAGGTAGGTTTCATGTTTATAATTGGATAATGAGCTATTATGTTTTCTTTTTAGTGAATAAAATAAAATGATTTTTCAATGGAATTTGTTTCTTTTGAATGATTTGAGAAATTGCAATATGCTTGATATTTGAATTTGGTTGATTAATTGTGAAAAATATGATGGAAATGAATATGAAATATTTCATGTTCATGAAAGACATGTTTTGAAAATGTGTCATTTGGCCAACGTGTTTACAAGTTATGAAATGCATGTTATGTGAGTTTGGTTTAGTCCCATAAGTATGTTAAGTGCACTTTGACTAAAGGCTTCTCCTGCTTGCCCACTAGTGGCATGGAGCCCCTTCACGGACTCCTATAAGTTCGCGACTATGCAAAACCATTTTGTAAGAATATGATAATATGTTCTGTTCACGGCTACACATGACCCTTATAGGAAATATGTAGTACGTTCTGTTTTGAACCTACCCAAACCATTATTATGTGTTTATGTTTTCATGATATGTTGACAAGATTGATGCACACATGATTTGTTTTATTGTGAATTTGGTTGAAAATTTAAGAACCATGTGTTTTATGATTCAATAAGAATTTTCTATGACAATGAACATTTTAAATGGTTTTGCTTGTTATTCGTTATAAACTTGGTACCTATGAGCCTTTAAGCTCACCCCCTTTTCGTCCCATCTTTAGGTGAAGAAAATGAGATCTAGTGAAAGAGAATCGAGGCATCACTCCAAAATTTGCATCTTTTACGTTTTAAGCTAGATTTGTAACCACAAGGCTTTAGTTGCATTTTCAGTAAATTACTGTTCATATATCTTTTTATATTTTGGGCATTTTGAGATATTGATGTATTGTGGCTGAAAATGCCCACCAAAGCTTCGTAAAAACTCTTATATTTTGATTTTAATGAAGTATGTTTGTGTTTTGCTAATGATATGTCAAATTTATTCATTGCATTTTTACAAGTTTTCTATAAGGTTGAGAATTTGTATTTTAGCTTCGAGGGAAATACTGTATTGATCTCGTCTAAATTAATGAAGTTGCCTTCTTGGAAATTGTAGATTATTTTTTCTAGCTTTCCAATGATATATAGTATGAAATTTTTGGACATTGGAGTTGAAAGATATGATTATTAGAAGTTTGGGATGTTGTGTAGAATGGACTTTCGGGATAGCTACAGTATTTTGAAATTTTGACCCATTTAGAGGCAAATTTTATTTTTAAGGTCTACATGGAAGTTCTAGATTTAGAAGTCTTCTTTAAAACAGTCTTTAAATGACCTTAATCCGATGCTTGTAGTGAAAGTTATACACTTTTTATCAAGACAGGTGGGAGGAAGAAAAGAGAGGAGTCGCGATCACGAAATTGTGGGCGAGCCCTTAAGCACGATTACAACCCGCAGGTCCTTTCCCCTATCCTGAACATGTTTCACTCTTTTGACCATAACTTTGTCGTCGGACCTTCAAATGAACTGATTTTTAAAGCATTGGATTCTTAACACATTCCTCTATCATTCCAGAAATATTTATAGCTTTTGGTATTAATTGGAAAAAGATTTATTGAATCAAAGTGAGGGGATCGGTTGGAAGAGTGTGAGTTGGATATTTTTTGTTGGACCCTGAAAATTTTTTTCGTTAAATTAAGCTTAATAGTTTATGGAATAAATGTATAAGAATTAATTGAGGGCATTTTTGGCATGTAACTTTAGTACCAAAAGAGCCTAAACTTATAAGGAAGGATAAAGTGGACTTTTGGGACTTATTAAGGGTATATTGGGAAAAAGGAATTGCAATCTCGTTATCTTAGAAGAGTGAAAAACGTGAATAGGAGAGAAAAAAAGAGAAAAAAAGGAAGAAGAGAGGTTTTGAAGAAGAGTGAAAAGAATAGAGCCTTTAACTAGGTCACTATTTTTCTAAGGCTTAAAGAGAGAATCTGAGGATACTCAAGAAGGGAAAAAGAAAGAGAAAGGAAAGAGCTTTCTTTAGAGCCAAGAATCTCATTAATTGGTGAGGATTCGCGGTTAGTCATTTTTATCTCTTGGAGTTTTGAAAGGTTTTAGTTCAAAGAGCTTAAGAAATATATGGTTTAAGTATTCTAGAATTCATTTTAGTGAATGTGCAATATCGGTTAGTCAAATCCAGATTTTTGTTGAATGGGAGTTGTGTCTTTATGAAGGAAATCAAGGACGGGTTCAAGAGAGGCAAAGGAATCAAGAAGAAAGGCATCCTTAAGTCCGATACCTAAGCAAGCAAGGATTTTTAAGGTGGGTTACAGTTTTATGATGAAGCAGTAAGCCATAAATGTTTTTCTTTCAATGATTTCGTTTACAGCAAAAATGTGCATTTGCTTGTTCTTATTTGGTGTAGCACAAAGTGTCATATGTTGCAGTATGTTTTACATACAAAAATATTTTCTTCAAAAAGTTGCAAACTTTATGAAACCATGTTTCAGATATGAAAAGCAAGTTTCAAAGAATTGCCATTTTGGGCAGTAAATTTTCAAGATCATGAAATATATGTGTTATGTAGGTTTGTGGTGGTCGGCTAAGTTAAGTCAAGTGCACTTCTCTAAAGGCTTCTCCCGCTTGCCCGCTAGTGGCATGGAGCTCCTTTATGGACTCCCATAAGTTCACGGCTACGCAAGACTATAAATTGGAATTGCACTAGTATGTTCTGTTCACGGCTACACAGGACCGAAGGTGCCCAGCGGCCGTGCCGACGGGCTGTTTTTCCCACCAAAAGTGCCCGACGGGTTGATTTTTCCACCGAAGGTGCCCAGCGGCCGTGTCGACGGGCTGACTTTCCCACCGAAAGTGCCCGATGGACTGATTTTCCCATTAAGGGAAATGTGTAGTACGTTCTGTTTTGGATCCACCCCAACCATTCTGATGTGCTTATGATTTGTTTGATAAGATGAATGCATGCTTGATTTGTAACTGAATACGTTTTATTTGTTTAAAAAGTTTTTCTGCTTGTTCCTAAGTTATAAACCTATTACCCACGAGCTTTAAGCTCACCCTCTCCAAATTCTGTCCAATTCAGGTGAAGCACAAAAAATTTAGTAATTCAGGATACAAGGCAGCACCCCAATCTGCAAATGTTCTTTTGTAACCCTTAAGATTGATTTTTTTTTAGAACTTAAGGCTTTAGCCACCTTTCAAGTTTTATTAGTCTAAGTGTACTGATTTATTATGACTTGTAAGGTTATTAAAGCCTTGTAAAATAAATATTCATTTGAGGATGAATGAAATACATGTATGATTCTGCGCATAATCATGATCACGGTTAAGTTTCACATTGTATGTGTTGATCAAAATAATTTTGAAGTGTGAGAAATGAATAATGATTACGTTTGGGTGATTCTGACCTGAGTTTTGAATAAATGAGAGCGGTTGAGAAGGTTGATGGATTGCAATAAATAAGGTAGATGCAAAGGAGAAATAGAGTGAAAGAATATCACCTATGATGATGTCAGACCACAGAGGCAAGGAGGAATGAAGAGTAGAAGTATCCTCTGTGATGACGTCAGAATACAGAGGTAAGGAGGAATGAAGAGTAGAAGTATCCTCTGTGATGACGTCAGAACACAGAGGCAAGGAGGAATGAAAAGTAGAAGTATCCTCTGTGTTGATGTCAGAACACAGAGGAAAGGATGGGTAGAGTATAGAACTATTGTCTGTGATGATGTCAGAACACAGAGGATACGTCATCATATAGAAGATAGAACATAGAGGAAAGAACGAGTAGAGAATAGAAGTATCGTCTGTAATGACGTCAGAACACAAAGGACACGTCATCACATAGAAGATAGACATAGAGGAAAGAACGAGTAGAGAATAGAAGTATCATCTGTGATGACATCAGAACACAGAGGACACGTCAGCATATAGAAGATAGAACATAAAGGAAAGGATGAGTAAAGACTAGAAGTATCGTCTGTGATGATGTCAAAACACAGAGGACACTTCATCACATAGAAGATAAAACAAAGAGGAAAGGATGAGTAGAGAGTAGAAGTACTGTCTGTGATGATGTCAGAACACAGAGGACACGTCATCACACAGAGGATAGAACAGAGAGGTTAGACCACAGACTTTAAATGGTCAACACAGAAGATAAAAACCAACACAGAGTATAGATCATAGGCCAATAATTATAAGAAGGAGTTAAGAAGTAATATGAGTTGAAGAATATCCTCTATGTCACTGTTTACAGAGTATCATCTGTGTCACTGTTCACAGACTTCCTCTGTGTTACTGCTCACAGAGTATCGTCTGTGTTACTGTTCACGCTATCGTCTGGGTTACTGTTCACGCTATCGTTTGGGTTACTGTTCATGGTTATCTTCTGCCCTATTATCGACCCTGCAAAAGATAAAATTAACCTTTGAGGTCTTTATGAAAGTTGTAACTCTTGAAGTCTTCTTTCAATCTATCTAAAGAAACCTTAGTTTGGGTGCCTACAGAAAAAGTTATACTAATATACCCAAAGCAGGTATATGTGTAAAGTGTGGACTCACCAACGCTGATCCTTGAGGTATTCAAGTTGAAAGGCATAAATGGATTAGTTGACTACCATCATAGTAGTTGACTGTTCTAAGAGCTGAGATGAGCCTAGAAAAGGGGAGTTTTAAGAAGACGACCCCATAATGATAAGTCTTATAATTTTCTAAAGGTTAGACTCCAAAATCGGGGCCTAGCAGTTGTGATATCAGAGTAGGTTTAGATCTTTTATGGGCATTTTCAAGGTATATGCCAAGTTATATGCATTTTAGAGAGACCAGGTTGAAAGGACCAATGTTTAGGACCAAGTTTTGGAGTATCCGAAGCATAATTGGGGTGTTAGGGACATGAAGTGTACATGCATGGATTTTAAATGAATTACTTGCTATGTATGAAATTGTGCTCATGAATTGAAATTGTTCTGCATGACTTGAACTGTTTTTGTAACCCCTTTGAAACTGTTGTGCAAGAGTTAAAGATTTCCATTAGTTTTATGTATTAGGAGTGATTATGCCGCCTCAGAGAAGAATTTGAGGAGCTCTGACTCAATCCAGCTCTCGCCAAGGGAGTACGAATGAGTCTTATATCCCACAAAATGCGAGGACACATTCTGCCCTTAATCATGAGGCACCTAATGTACAACATGAGGAGCCTCCACCGCCTCCTCCTATGCCTCAAGCAGACCCTTTAGACCTGCTGTTCTTTCAGGCTTTTGCTCAGGCTTTCTCATATGTCATGGGCCAAGGGTCTCAAGTTCAGATGCAAGCTCCAGTAGATAGAGGTGGATAGTATGATAAGCTCCGCAAGTATGGAGATGTAGACCTCAATGGGACTATAGATCCCAAAGAGGATGAAGCGTGGATAAAGAGAATCAAGAGGTTCCTAATTCAGATGAAGGGTTCGGATGAGGAGAAGTTAGACTACGCAGTCAGCTTGTTGTAGGGGGATACACACTATTGGTGACAATCAGTGCCCCACAGTTAGGTTATGTTTCCAATGTTGACATGGAAAGATTTTTTGGAAGTGTTTAGGAAGAAGTACCTCTCAAGGGTCTATATACAAGAGAATGTCAGGGAGTTTCTGAATCTCATACAGAGGGATATGACTGTGAGTGAGTATGAACTAAAGTTCACACAGCTTTCAAGATATGCAGCAAGCATTGTGGCGAATGAAGAAGACAAGTGCCGCAAATTTGAGGGAGGTCTTCATTTAGGGATCAAAAAGAAAGTCTTAATCTATAATTTTTGTGACTACCAACAGTTGGTAGATGCTGCACTTCAGGCTGAGAAGTTTGAGAACATAAATAATGATGTGAGCAGGAAGAGGAAGAACAGGGAGCAGTTTTCTAAAAAGGGGATGAGTACTCCAGTGCCTGAGAAGACTATGAAAAGCTTCCATACACAGAGTAAGGTGGGAAGTAGTGCTTCTAGGAAGAATAAGCAAGTAAGGGTAGTGTCAGTGCAAGCCTCAACAGTAAGAGGCAACAGCAGGGTGGAGAAGAGCAGAAACAAGAACCCCCAATGTGAGCATTGTAGGAAGATGCACAGGGGAGAATGCTTCAAGTTATTGGGAGCATGTTTTCGATATGGAGAGAAGGGACATATGATCAGGGATTGTCCTCAAGTAACAAGACAAGAGGGATCACAGTTTCAAGCTGTTAGAAGAGCAAAAACAGTGGGTACCGGGCCAATTACTGAAGTGGGCAGTTCTGGAGCTACAAAGAAGACTGTACCTCCAGGAAGGCCAAGGGGTCAAGCACAGGTGAGAGTGTATGCTATGACCAGAGAGGAAGCTGTAGCTGCACCAGAGGTTGTCATGGGTATGGCTCAGTTGTTTGATTCCGAAGTGTTTTTGCTAATTGATTCTGGTTCCACACATTCCTTTGTTTATGCAAGCATGACATTGCATGATGTTAATTTGATGCCTTTGGATAACCCCTTTATTGTTAGTACTCCTTTAGGGAGGAATATGATAGTTAGTCAAGTGTATAGGGATTGTAATCTCTTCATTAAGGGTACTCAACTAGTAGTGGATTTGCTACCATTGGAGTTAAAAGGTCTAGATGTGATATTGGGAATGGATGCTATGGAGAAGTATCATGCAAAGTTGGATTGTAGCCTTAAACATGTGGATTTTGATTTGGTTAACAGTGACAGAGTAATTTTCAGAGGAGACAGGAGAATATCAGCACCAAGAATTATTTCAGCTCTACTAGCTGACAGAATGATGGAAAAGGGGTGTGAAGCCTTTTTGGTGCATGTTGTGGACACTAATATGAATGGAGGGAAGTTAGGGGATTTTCCCATTGTGAGGGAATTTCTAGATGTGTTTCCAGAGGATTTGCTTGGGATGCCACCAGTGAGGGAAATTGAGTTTGCCATAGACTTGATTCCTGAAATCGCACTTATTTCTATACCACCATATAGGATGGTTTCAGCTGAACTGAAAGAACTTAGGGAACAGTTGGATGAACTGTTGGAGAAAGGGTACATAAGGCCAAGTTCCTCACCTTGGGGAGCACCTATTCTATTTATCAAGAAGAAGGATGGGACATGGCAGATATGTATGGATTACCGGAGACTCAACAAGGTGACCATTAAGAATAAGTATCCATTTTCTCGGATTGATGATCTATTTCACTAGCTGTAGGGAGCAAGGTTCTTTTCCAAGATTGATCTCAGGTCAGGTTATCATCATCTCAGAATTAAGGAGTCTGATGTAAGTAAAACAACTTTTAGAACTCGGTATAGGCTTTACGAGTTCCTAGTCATGCCATTTGGTTTGACCAATACTCCAGCTGCATTCATGGATCTTATGAATAGGGTCTTCAAGGAGTATCTAGATCAGTTTGTCATAG
>JANZXR010000170.1:7736499-7750511 GCA_027575705.1 Erythroxylum echinodendron | reverse complement strand
AAAGCGAACAAGGTACGATTTCTAAATCGTGTTTGTTTTTTATTCAAGTTTTACAATTATCGGGATCTGCTCGGAATCCGTAAAAAAATTTTTGTTGTTTCCGTTGCGCCCGTGATTCGATCTCGGTTGGATTCCTACAGTTAGCTAGCATGTCTCTAGAGCTTTAGAGGTAGTATGAGAACATGGATGCGTCTACTATTATTCTTCATCTCAAAGAGTTGTTTGTTGCACAAAGTAGGGTGGGGAAATATCAATTCTCTAAGACGCTATTTCAATGCAAGTTGGAAAAAGGATCTTCAGTCTACTTACATGTGCTGAAGATGATTGGGTATATTAAAAAAATAGCCCAATTATGTTTTGTCATAGTCCATAAATTGAGAGTTGATTTAATGTTGTAGTCTTTAAGTTTGAGCTTTTCATAGTTCGTCATGAACTTCCATATGAACCACAGTGACATAACATTGCCCGAACTGTTAAACAGGCTCAAGACTATGGAAGGATGCCTAAAGAAGGAACCCAGTTCTGTACTTGTTGTGGCTAGGTTCTTCTAAAAGCATGAAAAAGGGCTCTAAGAAGAATAAGAACAAGAAACACAAGGTTTCTATTAATGTAGTAAAGCCTAAAGGAGGTGTCAAGAAGAGCAGTAACGACAAGATAAGGGCACAGGCTTTCACTGTAGAGTCAATAGACACTAGAAGAGGAACTGCCTATTTTATCTTGCTTCTTTGAAAGATAGGAAGCTCGAGGAAGCTATCTCTTTAGGTATGTTTATGATTGAGATCAATCTTTCTACTTCTGTTCCACATACTTGGGTATTAGATACTGGATTTAGCTCTCATATTTGTAATAACATGTAGATGTTAACATAGAGTAGATCATTGAGGAAAGGTGAAGTGGACCTGTAAGTTAGTAATGGAGTAAGAGTTGCTGCATTAGTTGTAGAAACTTGTGGTTTAATTTTGCCTTCTGGCTTTGTATTATAACTTAATAATTGTTATTATGTTCCTGTTATTACAAGCAACGTCATTTATATTTCTTATTTGGATTTGAATGGATTTGTTTTTATTATTAAGAATAAGAGTTGATTTTTTTTAATAAAGATGATGTTTATTATGAATCTGGATTACTTACAAATGGTTTGTATGAGTTAGATCTTGAAAGGCCAATTTTTAACATAAATAGAAAGAAAAGAAAGTTAAGTGCCATATTATTTATGGCATTGTAGGTTCGGTTATATCAATGAAACTAGAATTACAAGGTTACATAAAGAAGGATATTTGGATCCTTTTGATTATGAAACATATGAAACTTGTGAATCTTATTTATTAGGAAAGATGACTAAACTACCCTTTAATGGAAAAGGAGAGCATACTCGTGAGTTAATAGAGCTAATACATTTAGATGTATGTGGGCCTATGTCCACCAATGTTGGAGGTGGATTTTCAAATTTCATTATATTCATAGATGATCATTCTAGATATGGTTATGTGTACTTGATGAAAAAAAGTTTGAATCATTTGAAAAGTTTAAAGAATTTACACTTGAGATTGAGAAACAAATCGGTAAAAGTATTAAGACATTTAGATCAAATCAAAGTGATGAATACGTAAACCACGAGTTTCTCGGTTATTTAAAAGAGAATGGGATTCTCTCATAATGGAATCCTCTTACAACTCCACAACATAATGGAGTTTTTGAGAGGAGAAATCATACACTATTAAATATGGTACGTTTTATGATTAGTCATGCAGTCCTTCCTGTCACCTTTTGGGGAACTGCCATTGAAATCACTAATTAGCTTTTAAACAAAGTTTCGTCCAAATAGGTTAACAAAACACCATATGAGATATGGACTGGTAGAAGAATAAATAATTGGAGATGTGATGCTTATGTAAGCGTGCTATATCTGATAAGCTTCTAACTAAATCAGATAAATGCAAATTTGTGGGGTATCCAAAAGAGAGTTTCGGATATCAATTTTACCATCCTGTTGAGCAAAGATGTTTGTCTCAAGACATGCTACATTCTTAGAAAGAGAATTTATTCTCAAAGAAAATAGTAGGAGTGAGGTAGAACATAGAGAAGTTCAATAATCACAATTCAGATCGAGACGGAACAAGAACCTGAAGTTGATACGTATGATGTACAACCGACATTTGAAAAGACATATAATTTGTGATGCACTAGTAAGATATGTCATTCCCTTATTAGACTAGATCTACATATTGAGCAAAGGAAGGGTAATGTATCACTCATACATGATGGGTGCACTAATTTTAAAGAAGCAATGTCTAACACTGATTCTTTAAAATGTCAAGAAGCCATGAGATCTGAAATGAAATCCATATGCACTAACCAAGTATGGACTTTGGTAGATGCATGATAATTGTATATTGTATAATGTTTTAAGGCCTAGTTTTATATGTTTAGCCATTAATTCAATCATTTAGGATATGTTTAGGTTAGAATTTTGTTAGTTTGGTAATTATTTGTGTTTTAAGTGTTTTATAGGTTAGTATAAGTCTTTGAGCTTAAATATTATATTTTTAAGATATCTTGATGTGTTTGTTAGTGTTTCAGGGTTAACATCGAAGAATGGAGAAGTTTTGGAGACATTCAGGTTGAAACAATGACCCACGATTATGGCACATCAGGCCACGATCATGACAGAAGCACCAGATTTGGCCCACGATCGTGGCTCACGTGCCATGATCATGATAGAAGCCAAAGATATGGACCCCAAGAATGTGACAAAAGGCTAGGATGTGGCCCATGATCGTGGCATGTGTCAGGCAGACATGTAAACACTAAAAAACGTCAAGTTTTGAGAGATTTTTTGGACCTTTTGGACCCCCCAAAAAATCCTAAGACTGCTCAGAACACAAAGGATATTTAAAGAAAAAGACAAAGAGACAGAGATAGCTTTTGCACTAGCCAACCCTAAAGAGAATTCATCGAGAGATCGAGAAAGAGAAGAAGGAAGATAGAACATGAGAAGAAGCTGACTCGATGTACTTTTTGGATTCGGAGTTTCCTGACGTCACTACCTCCCATCATCTGTTCAGATTGTATTGCTTGTTTATTTTCAGTTTTATTGTTGTATAGAAATGGAATAACAATTGATGATAGGATTTTTGAATGTTGAAAATGTTCTAAACTCACCTTCTGAGTTTTATCTTTGAATTAATGAAATCTAATTGTTTATGTTTTATTGGATTTATTGTGATTCAGTTCTGCGATTACATAATTCGATAATAAACTGAGAGGGTAAATCGAATGAAAAATAATTAAATTAGGCTAAGAAAGTTAGGTGATTTAATAGAATAAGCATTAAATAAAATCAGTAAATTATGTGAATAGAGATCTTGCATAGGTTTCCAATAGTTTATTAGACAACTTCATAACTAATTAGGGTTTTGGATAGGTTGTTAATTGAGAGATTGCAACTTATATAATCTGATTAGGGTTTATGATTTAAGGTTAATGGTTATAACTCGAGAGAGAGTAATCAACCCTAGGATCATCTGGAACTAGTAATACGTTAATTCATAATCAGTTAGGTTAGCGTTAAAGATAGGTAAAATTTCCTTTCTCTCATTTGATATTTTCCTTAGGTTGATTCTTGGGTGTGTGTTGTAACTATTGAATAATTAATATTGTTATTTTAGATTCTTAATTTGATTGATTAAATTGAATTCTCATTTTAGTTTCGTTATATTTGAATTTCTGCGATTTGTTCTGGCCTTAGATTTTAAGATTATATTATCCCTCCTCGTGGGATTGACATCTTAGGTATTACACTAACGAACCGTGCCCTTGTGAACTATCGAGGGTATTATTAGAACTAAACATATCAACACCTAATCATGTTTTTGGCACTGTTGCTGGAGAGACGATTAATTTAGTTCTTTAGTCTAAAACTTTTTCACTATCTTTTGTTTTTTAAAAAAAATAGAGAAAGAAGTTTAGGGCGTAAAGTAGAGACACAACAAGACATCTTAGAGTGAGAATGAGACATCTGAAGAGCTAGATGCCAAGAAGAAATGGAAAGAACAATGATGATAGATAGATATTATAGGGAGTAAGGAACTTTTGTGAACTATAATGAGGCACAGTATGGTTAAAGAAGTAACAATCCTTATTAGAACATGTACACTCCGGGGTTGCAAAACCACCTAAATTTTTATTGGTCCAACAATGTAACGACTCACTTAGGACATCAAGACCTATTTTAATTTCAACAAGGTGAGTCCAATTCATGGGATTTCAAATTGGACAAAATCATGGATAAGCTAACAGACATGGAAGAGAACCAAAAGAGACTGGAAGAACAATTTGATCAACTAACGAAAAATCATGCCACATCTATTCACAACCTGGAGATTCAAGTAAGACAGTTTTCTCATGAATTTTGTTAGAGAAGTGTGGAAGACTCTCTGAGTAATATGGAATTATATCAATGAGAGCAATATGAGGTTATCACATTTAGAAATGGGGCAGAACAAGAAGAACTAGTGGAAGACCACGCTGAACCCTACCTTATAAAATATTAAGAAATCAAGAAAAATGATGAAGAAAATGATGAAAACCCCTCATATTATCCGCTAGATCTTGGTATACCATGCTTGAACATTGAAAAATCTTGGGTAGATGTCCATGAAAAGAACTTAACCTTCGGATTAATGATGACCAAGTGACATTCAACATAAATGATGTATTAAAGAATTCGAAGGATAATAGTTCATTCAAGATAATTGATGTGTTAGAATCTTCTAAAGAACCAAAGTACGAAGAACAAATGCCAACAGACATCGAGTTTGAAGAAGTTATGAAAGTCTCTATTCGTGAAGCGGAAGAAGCATAGGAGACGAAGGTGATTAAGGAAGAAAGAGAGCAACTCACTTTCTTATAGGACAAATTGTTGGATTTGATGGAAGATGTAGGGAGTTTTGTTATTCCTCGTTTTGTTAACAGTTCACTCGAAAAAAGGACAGTATTGAGATTAATTGGTTTTCATAATGTTATCAATATTGTCCTTCTGATTATTTTGCAATTTACAACTTACTTACAAGCTACAAAATCGATGTTAAACAAAAAAGGTGGAAGTAAGCCGCTTATAATTAATCCCGACCGAGTTTTGAAGGATAGAGCATCGAGCTATCGACGTTAAAAGAAGCGTTACATGGAAGACAACCTATGGATTTTTAATTCCATGTTATTTTCTTTTGTTTTTAGATAGTTTGAATTCTATAGTTGGGTTATCTCGTTTCCACATAAAATCAGGAAGGCATAGGACTTCAACATGAATTAGATGATTGAGGAAGTAAGCAAAAGAGACATGAAAGAGCTATAAAGAGTTAATAAGTGATATCGGGAATATGGAGAAGCACAAAATAAAATAAAAATTAGAAATTGGTGGAAATACCACGATCGTGGCCTGCGACAAGGTAAACTTGTCCCACACTATTTTCAGTTTAAATATTTACCATTTTACCCTTCATTCACCTATATATTCATTTCTTGCTTCACTTTTTCACTCACTTTCATTTTAACTTTATCTTTCTAAGCTTAAAACCTTCTAATACTCTCATTTCTCTCTAACCAACTTCCAAAACTTCCATTTTATTCTAACTTCTCCTATTTTCAAACCAATATGTTCCACATTAAGCAGTCAGCAAAGCGTATCAATCATTAAGACTAAAGCAAGTCGCGGACTGAGGGTGAAGGAACAGGGCGGCAACCTTTAGAGCAACCTTCCCAGTTTACATAGAGGAGGAAGGTATTTGTTTCCAATTCCTTAATGCTAAACAAATTGTAGTCTAGAAATATTTTAATTTTGATATGCTCGATAGGCTAGAACTACGAGATAGGGTAGAGAACCTAGCAGAAAGAATTCAGTGGGCAAAGTTTATACACTTCTAATATCATTTCTACTAGGAGCTCACTTTAGAATTCTTCACTTCCCTTTATTACAAACCTAGTAACCCTAAGGAAATGTGGTTTAGGTTGCGGGGATGGAATAATGAGCTGAACATCAAAATCATGTGTGATGCTTGTGGGTTCCTCGAGTCTTCCATTATCAATAAACATGATGGTTTTCATGCTTCTTATTATTAAAATGAGCTCACTAGGTTAGAGTGATTTGACGCTAAAAATGCCCACAACAACATCGTAAGTACCCATGAGCACTTGTTATTACATAAATTCATATGTCAAATAGTTTTTGATAAATCAGAAACCAACAAGTGTTCAACAAATAAAACTTTTCCTATTGTGGTGCATGGATTATAGCATCCTAATGTGCACCTCCACATATATGCTGAACGCTATTGTTGCAATTCTACATAAGAGGAGCAATAATTTGGGTATGGGTACTTGGTTTCTGCCATTGCTGAGTATTATGGCATGGGCTGTAGTAACTTAACCATCCACCTCTTGGATTTTCTAAATCACCATCATTTGTCGAGTGCTGAAATCCTTAAGTTCCATAATATAAAACTTTAGGCATCAGCCAAAAGACTCATGTGAAAATTAGGGCTAGTCAGGTGAGTTCGAGCATAGCGGTAAAAGAGGACTCAACTAGTGAGGAGTTTGAAGAGGAAGAAGACACAAATGAACCGAGCTGAAAGAAAGTGCTCTATACAATCCCCACAAATACCAAGGTAATTACAAATACACTTGTGGAGAACTCCAGAAGGATGAAGGAGATGGCCCGAACACAACGATGTAAAAGTCAGGATATACGTCATATCCATTATTATTTTGAAGCTTAAGGCATCCAGCTACCACCTTTGACACCATCCCTGCCTCCATCACTCCAAGGTTTCGTTTCTAAACCCTTCCTTTTGAAATTTAGTCTTTATTCTATTTTATTTTTTGTTTTATTTTAATTTATGTTTCTTCTTTCCACGTTTGTTGTGTGCCTCCTTCTTACATTGAGAACAATGTGTTGTTCAAGTGTGGGGAGGGTTATGTGTTTTGTTTTAAGTGTGAATTTTGCATATTGTATGATAATTTGTTCGGTTGCATATTGTGAATTGTGTTAATATGTCAATGACTTAGATGGATTGAAATTGATTTAATTTTAAACATAGTCTATTAGGTTGTGAAGAGTCATTAGCTTGCAAAATAGTGAATTGAGTTCTTTGGCTAAATATGCAAGTTAATTAGGATTTAGAGTTAGTTTGTCACCCTCTAAATTGTCACATTCGTTTATAATTTTTAGTCTTTCGACTAAAATAACTTTGATAGTATTGGTTCATGAAAAAGAGTAGCTTAAGCAATAAGGTAGATAAAAAAATTTGTGTTTGTTAATTTGAAATAAATAACTATTCCGCTAGCCTTCGGGTTATGAATAGAGCTAGTAGCTAGTTGAGAATATGATGTAGCTGAGTAACCTAATCGACATGCATCACAAATGTGTGTTTTTGCATTAAAAGGCTATAATGATGTTTCAACCAAGCAGCTTAATAAAAACATGACTTAGTCGAGTAATCGGATTGACATTCAACACTAATGTTTGCCTCTGAGTAAAAGACCAGGTCCATATCCACAAAATTTAAATAAAAAGTAAATAAAAACTATTTTCTAATAAAACCTACAGAACTTGTAAATAGCTTGACTTTTCATGAAAATGTACTTAGGAGTAGTTACAGAGTTTGAATGACCAAAGAATTATTAATGTGTGAGTACAATTAAAAAGGGTGAGTAACTTGACATTTGGGTTTTCATTAATATGTATGTTTAGTCCAGAACTCCTACATACAGATTTTACATGATAATAATTTGAAATAACTTAAATGATTATGTTTAAAGTTAAATTTATTTCATGAAGTTGAAGTCATTCTCACATTATTGCATTGTGTTCTTTGTGATATTTGTGTGTTTGTTGTTTTGTTTGCTTAAGGATAAGTAAACATTTACATGTGGGGATGTTGATAAGTGTAAATTGTATCATGTTTTAGGGCTTAGTTTGATATATGTTTAGCAGTTAATTCAATCATTTAGTATGTGTTTAGGTTATAATTGTATTAGTTTGGTAATTATTTGTGTTTTAAGTGTTTTATGGGTTAGTACCAGTCTTTGAGCTTAAATGTTATGTTGTTTAGGCACCTTGATGTATTTGTTAGTGTTTCATGTCAACATCGAAGAACAAAGAAGTTTCAGAGACATTCAAGCCAAAACAACGGCCCACGATCGTGGAACAACGGGCCACAATCATGAAAGAAGCACTAGAGTTGAAAGAAGACCAGGATATGGCCCACGATTGTGGCTTACATGCCATGATCATGAAAGAAGGCTCGGATGTGGCCCACAATCCTAGCTTACATTGACAGACGCATAAACACTAAAAAATGTTAAGTTTCAAGGATTTTTCAGACCTTTCTGAACCCCAAAAAACCTTAGGACTACTCAAAACACAAAGGATATTTAAAGAACAAGAAAAAAGGCATAAAGAGCTTTTGTATCAACCATTTTTAGAAACCCTAGAGAGAATTCATAAAAAGATCGAGAAAGAGAAGAAAGAAGAGAGAAGAGGAGAAGAAGCTAGCTCGATGCACATTCTAGATCAGGAGTTCCTGATATTGTTGCCTCCCATAATCCATTCAGATCATATTTTCTATTTATTTTCAGTTTTATTATTGTATATAATTGGAATAACAGTTGATGATAGGATTTTTTAATGTTAATGATGATCTAAACTCACCTTCGGAGTTTTATCTTTAAATTAATGAAATATGATGTTTATTTTTTATTAGATTTATTGTGATTCAATTATGCAATTGCATAATTAGATAATAAACTGAGAGGGGAATCAAATGAAAAATAATTAAATTGGGCTAACGAGAGTTAGGTGATTTAATATAATAAGAATTAAATCAAATTAGTAAATTGTGTTAATATAAATCTTGCATAGGTTTTTGATAGTTTATTAGACAACTTCAGAACTAATTAGGGTTTTGGATAGATTGTTAATTGAGAGATTGCAACTTATATAATCTAATTAGGGTTTACGATTTAAGGTTAATTCTTATAACTTGAGAGAGAGTAATAAATCCTAGGATCGTAATAATCCGGTAATTCATAATTAAATAGGTTAACATTAAGGATAGGTAAAATTCATTTTCTCTTATTTGATAATTTCCTTAAGTTGATTCTTGGGTGTCTGTTGCAACTGTTGACTAACTAATATTGTCTTGTTTGATTCTTAATTTGATTTATTAAATTGAATTCTCATTTTAGTTTCATTATATTTGAATTTCTATGATTTGGTCTGGTCTAAGGTTTTAGGATTAGATGATCCCTTCTTGTGGGATCAACACCTTAGGTACTACGCTAACAAACTGTGCACTTACGGATTATCGAGGTATTATTAAAACTACACACATTAACACCCGATCAATACACCTGATAGTATTACACCTATTGGATGTAAGTGGGTTTTTAAAAGAAAAATTGACATGTATGGTAATGTACATACATACAAAAGCGAGGTTAGTAGCTTAAGGTTACAAACAAAAATAAGGAGTTGATTTTGATGAAATATTTTCGCTAATAGCTATGCTAGAATCCATAATGATCTTATTATCCATAGTTGCCTATCATGATTAGGAAATATGGCAAATGGATGTCAAAACAACATTTCTTAATGGAAATTTGTAGGAGGATGTGTATAAGACATAACCTGAAGGTTCTGAATCCAAGAGATTTCCCACTCAAGTATGCAAGTTGTAAAAGTCTATTTATGGATTTAAGCAAGTTTCACAGGGTTGGAACATGAGCTTGATGATAATCAAAGAGTTTGATTTTATTAAAAATATAGACGAACCATGTGTTTATAACAGGGTTAGTGGGAGTGCAATCATTTTCTTAGTTTTATATGTGGATGGCATATTGCTAATTGAAAACTACATACCTATGCTTTAGTTCGTAAAGATTTGGTTATCCAATAATTTGTAAGGATATAGGAGAAATAACCTATATTCTGGGAATAAAGATCTATAGGGATAGATCAAAGAGGTTGCTTGGGTTATCTCAATCTACATACACAGACAAAGTGCTAAAGAGGTTTATCATAGAGAATTCCTAAAGGAGATTCTTACCCATGCTGTATAGGACTAGTCTCTAACAGAGTATGTGTCCAAAGACATAAGAGGAGAGAGATAAAATGGATTGTATTTGATATGTTTCGGCAATTGGGTCAATCATTTATGTTATGCTATGTACTAGACTAGATGTCTCTTATGCTTTGAGTATAATAGGCAGATTTCAAGTCAATTAAGGTGAGTGTCATTGGATAGTTGTGAAAAACATCTTAAAGTACTTGAGAAGAGCTAAAGATGTTTTCTTGGTTTATGGAGGAGTTAAACTGAGAGTTTAAGGATATTTAGATGCCAGTTTCTAGCCAGATCCCGATGATAATAAATCACAATCAGGGTACATCTTCACAATTAATGGTGGTGCGGTAAGTTGGAAAAGTTCCAAACAGCCAACCAATACATATTCAACATCCAAAGCAGAGTACATTTCAGTGTCAAAAGCGACAAAGGAAGCTATTTAAATCAAGAAGTTAATCACTAAAATTAGAGTCGTTTCTAGCATTGTTGAGCCTATAGTATTAGACTATGAAAATAATGGTGTTATTGCGTAGGAAAAGGAACTAAAGTCTCATCAATGGTCCAAACATGTACTCAGATAGTTTCACTTGATCAGGAGATAGTTTCACTTGATCAGGGAGATAGGAGAGTGGAAAAACATAGCATTGGAGCGAGTTCTCACTAAAGAGAATCTTGCAGATCCTCTTACTAAGCAATTATCTTATAAGAGACATGATCAACATATAGCTGGATATGGTATTAGATACATAGGCGATTGGCTTTAGTCTAAGTGGAAAATTTTTAGTTTATACCCTTGCAACCAATCGGTTGGTTACAATTTAATATATTACATTATTGTTTTATTAATGAAAAGGCTCTCTTTGTCTTTGCATTAATTTAATTACATTTGATGTTTTAATACTAAAGGTAAAATCCCTGGAATAATTACTTTGTAATTGAAATTATGGTGAGATCATAATTGAAAGATTCAAGTTACATTTATGTATTGTTTCTAAATGTTCCTAGTTGTAGTTTCATTAAGAAGAGATAATATTGAAATGGTAAAACTAGCATACATTGTATTTCTTTCTTATGATGAAAGTAATTGATCTCATAAATTAAATTATAGAGATACTTAAACTAATATAAGGGTGATTATCAAAGAATAAGTCATTGAACTGACCCGACTATGAGAATACTGAATGGAATATTACTTATGTGTTTATGAATTTTCTCGTAATGATAGTTGTATAATTGATCTTTAGACTTGAGATTATCAAGGTATCTTTTGTGAGAATTATTATGTTTTGATGATACTTATGAATCGTCCTAGGATAATTCAGTCGGTAGTGCTTGGATGCAATATGAACCATAGATAGATAGTTGAGTAAGTCAATAAAGGATTCGTCATTTTAAAGTAATTAGAGAGAATGTATTATTGTTCTTGATTAGTAGTAATTTATGGAATTCTCTAGTCAAAGTGTATTGACATTTGAAAATACGTTTAAAATATCAATTAGTAATTAGTAAGAATGAACATGATTGGATGAAAAGAGTAGACAATGTATCCGTATTCTATCCAATTAGGACATTGGGTGATAAAAGGATTAAATTATACATCATAACTATGCATGGACAAGTTAAGTCAAACTACTTTAACATTCCTGATATTTAGGTGATCGTGAAATGTTGCTAGACATCAATCTTAATCTATAATTATAAATTGTTTAATTAGAGAATTAAAAATAAATTAAAAGTATTTTCATTTATCTGATTTTAATTGTGAATTAGAGTTATAATTTATAATCATTGCTAATATATTAGGAACCTAATGAGTCACACATTAAAGAGCAGCTTGTGAAGAAAAAATAAATTTTAATTAAGTTGGACTTAATCATAAAGTTTGAGAAATTTTATGAATCAAATATGAGATGTTTGATTTTATTAAAATTAAGTTAATTATAATTAGAGTACGACTTTAATTATAATTAAGGAAATTTCATTTTAATAAGAATTACAAAACCCTAATGCTTTTTTTATAAATAGGAAGAAAGCATCAGAGAGCTAATATTCCTGCTTATTTCCTCTCAAAGTGTTGAGAGCCAGAGGCTAAAAAGGCGAACATCTCTTCATTGACAAATGGGAAAAGCTTTCAAAAGATTTCAACAGCAAAAGCAAATCAGGTATAATTTCTTACTTTACGATTTGTGTTTTATTATTCAAGTTATTCAATTATCGTAATCCAATCGAAAACTATAAAAAAAAATTTCCACTGCACCCATGATTTGATCACGGTTAGTTTTCAACAAATACATATGCAATGCTTATTGAGAAGTTACTCTATTTCTTCATGTTATTTTACATATAATTGACTCCATATTAAAGTTCAAGTTGTGTGTATATTCTTATAATCTAAGATGTGCAATATTTTGTTTTAGATTAAAGGATACACATATTTTGATAGTTTTTTTTTTCAATTCCCTTTTATACATATTTATTTCTATTATTCATTTAATGAGTGATGTTTGTTCTTTGGTTTAAATTTAAAAGGTTCATGTGCTATTTGTTTAGTTTATTGTATTTATTTGTTTTATTTTATTTTTTATAAATAAACAGAAGGAAGTTTTAGTACTCCTATTAATTTAGCCCTTTAGAAAGATTTGATGATCAAACTTGTGCTCATGCGGGATTGGTTCTTGTTATAAAGAAACCTATTATTTGTTTGTATTGTAATAAACATTTGAAAGGTAAAGGAATCACCAAGTTAAAGAAACATTTATCTATGATCAAAGGTGATGTAGAGTCTTGTAAGAAAGTTAGCCATGATGTGAAATGGAGGATGAAAACTTTACTTGAAGAGTATCAAAATGAGAAAGACTAGTGCCAAATTTATTTTGAAACTTTTTAGGTGCAATATGATGAGTCTGACATAGGTTCCACTTTATGTTTACAACTGATTTTGTTATAGACAAACACCCATGTTTGTCTTATATTTCACTACTGCCTTTTTCTCTAAGCTTTTTTAAATATATATTTGAACTAAAATTGACCTCCAACTTCTTCTACAAAGTTATTGCTCTTTGGGTTAGTTTTCAAATGACTTTAAATCCACCTTGACCAGTTGGAGAAATTTATGCTTAAATTAATGTTTTCTACTCAAATAACCTACAAGTTAATGAATTAAACATAGAAAATATCTTATAATTCCATATAAAAACATTTTATAAAATTGTTAAATCAGAACTAACTTAACCTCTATAAAAACGTAAAATAAATCCATATTACTCTTTTCCCTTCGAACTTTACCTTGGAACTTATTTATTTTTCAGCATTTCACATTTGGTCTCTGATTTTTCTTTTTTTCTTTTTTATAATAAATCTCAACTCAATGTTAGTAATAATCATAGGAATTATTATTGATACAAGTATTTCACTCTATTTTCTTTTGTCTTTTCTTATTTCTTTAGTAGAATGACATGAACTCGGCAGTTTTATTAAGTTATTCGTAGTTTATAGTCCTAGTTGTTATTGTAAGGATGATTGTGAAGACTTGTTTAGTTTCTACCTAAAATTTTAGGATCTTGGTCTGTTTTTATTCTAGAAATTTTTAGGCTTGTTGGTGTTGGGACATCGGGTTGGGATCTAATCTGACCGTATCAGAATAATCACAAAATTTTTTCGTGACTTTTAATTTCCCGAAAACCAAGATCTATTTAATTCTATAAAATGATTAACACGAATCATAATAAAGTGAAATTTAATTCGTACCTTATTCCACAGCTTGATCTTTATCTTGATGCATCCTTCGAACCGTTTCCGAAACTGATCCGTCTCAACTACCGTAGCCGCACAAGTGTCCGGCCTCTAATAGTATCCACAGAATAGGTTGAGAGAACTCTGTAACTTTTACAGAGA
>JANZXR010000170.1:7681324-7701721 GCA_027575705.1 Erythroxylum echinodendron | reverse complement strand
ATAATAATAATAATAATAATAATAATAATAATAATAATAATAATAATAATAATAATAATAATAATAATAATAAAAGAGAGTATAGAAAGAAAAATAAAATTTATTTGTATTTGTTTAGTCAAAAAACCTTGAGCTATGTCCACTCTCTAAGCTTTACTAAGAATGCACTATTTTATTCCCTTAATAAGTAAAAAGAACCCTTCATGTAATATTTTCTTTGTTATAGGTAAATAAAACCTTTATAATTATTTTGTTTTACTATAGGTGAAGAGTGACTTATAAATCTTGTTAAAGGTCAAAACACTACAAAAATTTAATACAATCCACGACGTTTTATTCATAAAACGTCGCAGATTGTTAACACTTTTCGTGACGTTTTTAAAACGTCACAAAAAGTTTACATATTCTGCGACAGGTCGTGGATTTGTAAGACTTTTTGTGACGTTTTATCAATGAAACATCACGAAATAGAAACCGCGACATTTTGTTGAATAAAACGTCGTAGAAAGTGTTCTGAAAACGTTCTCCTCCCATGTGCAAAACGACATTGTTTTGTTAAAATTGATTTATTAATATCAATATTATGCACGAGGGTGATGGTAACAAAATTCTCACCCTCGTGTAGAAGCACGAGGGTGATTCAACAAAAATGTCACCCTCGTGCATAAGTATGAGGGTGACCAGCACCAAATTGTCATCCTCGTGCACAAGCAAGAGGGTGACAATTTGATGACCTTTTACATATCACCCTCGTGTTTATACATGAGGGTGACTTTAATTTATTTATAATCAATAATATAATTATAATTTAATTTATTATTAATTTTAATAAAAACCTTTAACCTGCGTGCTATTTTCTTCTCTACAGCTTCGTCGTTCTTCCTCCTCCAGATTGCTCTGTCGTCCATCGTATGCATGTTCTCCATCGAGCTGCTGCGTCTTCAGCCATTATGGTTGTTTTCTCCGGCGTATTTCGTGAAGGTATTTTCGTCTTCTCTCTATCTCTTTAATGTATTTTTTTCAGACTTAAATGTAGGATCTTTATAGTGTTTAACACTGAAATGAGAACTCTAGGTAGTCAAATAGCTGAGTAATATATGTCCCCTCCTATTGCTAGAGATGAGTTGGTTAAGAATTGTGAATTTTTGGAACAGGTTAGCTCTGTTTTGAAATTGAATTTTCTATCCTTTCCCATACTGCTTTCCCTATCCAAATTGTGTTTTGTTTCCTTATTCTTTGAATCTTTTTACCATGTTCTTTTCTGAGTACATTTAGTTCATTTATGAAATTTTATTATCTACTTTATCACTTCCCTAGTTTTCTTTTAAGAATCTTACCAATGTATGCTTATAGATTACTGGCAAATTGTGTTTTATCTGAATCTTTTTTAACATCTTCTTTTCTAGGCTCATTCTTTTGACTTATTTAATTCTCCTCTTCTTTGTTAAAAGTTGAGAATGAAGACAAATGATCTTCAAAAAGCTTATCATATAGATATTTTCAACATGTAATCAACCTACAAATATATAACTGTTTAATGACCAATTGGATTATGATATATATTTTTGTATACAAATTAAAAGTATCTTATACACTTATTAATCCTACAAGACCTGTTGCATCTAAGCAGTATGAAAAAAACTTGAGGAAGAAAAGATACACAATTCATCCAATAATAGGCTAATGATTTTGAATTCCTTATTATACGCTGATCAAATTAAAATTTGACCACTTTAACAGTATTTACTAAGTTAACAAATGAGCATAAAAAGAGATTGATTTTAGGAAACGTAACTGCATTGTATTGATGATTTCGTTTACAAAGACAGTTGCATTAAACTTATCAACACAATTTCTTGTTTTGTAACATAATATATAGGTGATACATATTTTAAACTGCATTCCTATTGCCCTCTACACTTAAATATCAAGAACTCTTTCCCTTGGAAATAAAAATGTAACATATCAACTAAACTATCGAAAATATGAAATGAGGTTGAAATTTTGATTAAAATTAGTCTCTTATCCTTTCCACAAAGATAAAATCTAGATAACCTTCATTATAGAAGACATAAATTGCAAAACCTTTACATTGTTAAATAAACATTAAATTATTATTATCTTATCATAATAAATAGATGATTATTTAGTGCACACCTAGCACCTCCATAAATAATCATTAGTGAAAGAGGCAAAACATTTGCTCCTCCAATGGATGGAATTGGTGTTTTCAACACATCAAAGTAAATTAATTCAAGGTAAAATTTACATATTGATATTTTAAATTTCTTGTAGTATTGCTTACTTATAACATTACTTACAAAAGGGTCATGATACTTTTGTAAGTTTAAGGAGAAAATTTCATCAATAAGGATCTTATTTTTGGTTTAGATATATTTCCCAATTTTTTATGACATAACATTGAAAATCTTTCACTTGGATTAGAGATGTGGTAACTAATGCTTTTACTTCTAGTAATGATTCTTCATTTAAATTGTACAAGTTTGCACTTTTTTTTTACCCCTTTATAAGTACAAGCATGCCTTAAATTATCTTTAAAATATTGTTGTGAATCTCTATAGTTGTACTAGAGATAACAAATTCTTTTTGAAACGTTCCATGTATCGTGTTTCTTCAAGAATATGAATTGTAACATTATACATCTTTAAGTTTATAGTTACAATATCAACAACCTTTAGAGGATAATCATCATAATTATACATAAATCTCCTAAGTTAGGTTCATAATAATAGAACCATTCTCTTATAGAGGATATATGAAAACTAGCTCCTAATTTGTAGAGTCATAAATTAAGTAGTGACTTCTTACTTTCAATTATTATTTTTGCTTCAAAACAAAAGGCATTGTCATTATCTAAAGTGATTACAATGAAAAATTATCCTTTTTAAACTTCTCAACCTTAAATTTGGCTACCATTACCTATTTCCCAAATATGTAGAACATCCAAAAACATATTCTATGATTAGTCCAACTTCTTGTATTCCTCCCTGCTCATTGCCCCTCTAAGATGTGCCATGCGCCTCTTAGTGGATCCAAAGATAACCTCTAATCCTAGAAAATTCGAATGAAAGTTAAAAGGAGCGAAGCATCAGATGAATAATTGCTCTTAATTTCTTACAAGAAACCCATGCTTTCGAAGCTCCAGTAATATAGCCTTAAAACATAGAAGTTAAGAAAGAGTTACAAAATATACCAAATCATTTATCACAGGTTGAAATACAATGATACACCATATCAATTGTTTAGTTTGTGAACTTGGTGGTTACTATACTAAACAATATCTAGTGTTAAGATTTTATACGTTTAATTGATGAAGTTTAGGGATATTTTATCGTGCTTTATGACAAATACTATTTCCAAGTGTAAGGAGGAGATAGTTAGAGGAGCCATTGGAAAACTGTGGATAAGAGTTAGATGAACATTGTTAGGGTTTCCAGTGAATACATTGATGGAGTGAGAATGTTTATGAATTTTGTGGCTAAAAAAGAGGGCAAAGATTGTGAAATTTCATGCCCGTATACACTTTGCATTAATTGTTATATAAGGTCTCAGATGAATGTGTTTGACCATTTAATGCAATTTGGCATGGACCAATCATACACTCGCTGGGTTTTACATAGTGAACTGTAAAAATATAGATTTATCTCTAAGGAAGAAAGGTTAATGCTCCAAATGTGCATATTGATGGGATGGGCAATGATATTAACGAAGGTGATGGTGATGAGGAGGATGATGGCATGCAAGATTTGCTTCATGATGTGACTTCTTTCTTAATTGATTGTCCAATTGATCAGGATGGAAGGAGTCCTCCAATAGGTGTCGAAGATTCTATTATAGGTGTCTTTCATGAATTATTGAGTGAAGCAACTGAAGAGTTGTACCCCGGATGTACAAACTTTTCAAAGCTGTCATTTTTAATAAAGTTGCTTCACTTGAAAGTATACAATAAGTGGAGCAATAAGTCATTTGACATGTTACTTGCTCTGCTGATGGATGTATTCCCTAATTTTAAATCCTTACTTAAGTCCTATTATGAAGCAAATCAATTTCTAAGGAGTCTAGGTTTGGGTTACGTGTCAATACATGCATGTAAGTATGATTGTTTCGTGTTTTGGAAAGAGTATGGGGACTTGGAAAGTTGTCCCTAGTGTGGAACATCAAGATGGAGAATTAATGATGGTAGGAGTAAGAATATCCTCATAAAGTTTTGCGATACTTTCCATTAAACCCCATATTACAATGATTATTCATGTCAAGTAAGACCGCTAAACAAATAACATGGTATAATGATAGTCCTAAAGGTGGCAATAATACAATGGTTCATCCTTCTGATGGAGAAGCTTGGAAGAGCTTTGATGAGCTCTATCTTGAGTTTGCCAGAGAACCACGTAATATTAGACTAGCCTTAGCAATAGATGGATTCAATCCACATGGCAATTTGTCACTTTCTTATAGCGTGTGGCCTGTTGTTCTCTTAGCATACAATTTACCCCCTTGGATGTGTATGGATGAGTCATTTTTTATGTTATCATTGGTTAATCCAGGTCTGAAAGCGGTGGGTAAAGACATTGAAGTCTATATGAGACCACTAGTAGATGAGTTAAATGAGTTATGAGAATATGGTTTTGATGTTTTTGATGCTTTAAAAGGAGAAAATTTTCAAATGCATGCAGTGTTGATGTGGACTATCAATGACTTTCCAGCCTATGATAATATTTCTGGGTGAAGCGTTAAAGACTATAAGGCATGCCCTGTTTGTAATAAGCACACTCCTTTTTGTAAGTTAAGAAGTAAAATAAGTAACTTAGGCCATCGGCGTTTTCTCCTTACGATCATCCATAGAGAAAAACAAGAAGTTTGATGGCAAGAGTGATCATTAGCCTACACCTAACTTACTAGATGGAAATGATGCGGTGAAATAATTATATCATATGCAGAATAGATGTTTTGTAAAGCACCCTAGCAATAAGAGGAGAATGAGAATGGAAAGAGAGTTGAATTGGAATAAAAAACATTCTTTTTGATCTACCATATTGGAATAAGTTAAAATTGAGGCATAACCTTGATATCATGCATATAGAAAAGAATATTTATGACAATATCCTTGGTACTTTGATGAATGTTGAAGGTAAACAAAAGATACAATCAAGGCTTGGCTTGATTTTAAAGATATGAACAATCAAAAGGAATTACACTTGAAAAGAGCAGCTGATGGAACTATTGTGGCAAAACCTCCAGCATGCTATACAATGTCTTCCGATGAGAAGAAGAAGTTTTGCGAGTTTATAAAGTAGGTGAAGTTTCCAGATGGTTACGCATCTAATATATCTAGATGTGTTAATGTCGATCAAAGAAAGATTACTGGACTTAAGTCTCATGATTGTCATATATTGTTGCAAAGCATTCTTCCACTAGGCACGTGTGCTATCTTGAATAAAGATGTGACAGGTGTTTTAATGGAGTTGGGGGACTTCTTTCATCAAATTTGTAAACGAAGTTTGAATAAGGATGACGTACAACAGATATGTGATGAGATAATTTTAATCTTATGCAAACTTGAAATGATATACCCACCAGCATTCTTTGATGTCTGGTGCATTTGGCTATTCATTTTCCAAATGAAGCCTTACTTGGTGGACCAGTTGCGTATAGATAGATGTATCCAATTGAGAGGTATTATTTAAATTTATCTTATCACTTAAAAAAGTTAACTAAATAGTGTTCTATCTAATTATGGTTAATCATTTGTTAAGATTCCTAGGTACACTAAAAAGATTTTTTAGAAATAAAGCACGTCCAGAAGGGTCAATTGCTGGAACGTATGTTTTTAAAGAGTGCATGACATTTTGTTCAATGTATCTAAAAGGAATTGAAACCAACTTCAATGTGCTAGAGCGAATCAATGATATAGATGATGGTAATGATATATCAGTGTTCTTTCAACGATGTAAGCCGATTGGTGCTGCCAAAACAATTGCTCTTCATACAGAAGAGCTAGAGATTGCACATTGGTATGTACTTATGAATGTCATGTGATTGGGCCCTTTATTGAGTAATTTTTTCTAGCCTATTGTCAAATTAAGATATGTACTAAGTAAAGATATTTCATATAATCTTGATTGAATTTTTTTTGATCCATAATGAGCAAATGGATAAGTTGAGGCAACAAAGTCCATTATATGTTGACAAGAGACATAGAGAACATTTTTCTTCATGGTTAAAGCATCGGGTGAGAAGAATGTTTGTATGTGGTCCACACTAATAATTATATATTATTAACTAATTTTCATTTGTTATTATAGATGACGACATTAAGTAGCTCCCATGAAGGAAGTATCTTTGAGTCTTTGTATGCATTAGCATATGGACGTCATAGTTTGGTGTAGAAGTGCACTATATGCAATACAAATGGCATGCAATTTCGCACTGAAGCTGGTGATCTGCATAGGGTTACACAAAATAGTGGTGTTGTAGTGTTAGGAAATTATGGGGAAGATAATATTACATTTTATGGGGTTCTGATAGATATTATCAGGCTTGAATATGTTAGGGGTAAAAATGATGTGCTTTTCAATTACAAATGGTACGATCTTGCAAATTCGAATATGAGGGTCAACGGCATTGTAAAAAGCGTCAACGTAACTAAATTTTGGTATAAGGAGGACCCGTTTATTTTGGAAAATCAAGCGAAGCAAGTCTTTTATGTGGAAGATTTGTTATTCCGTCCAAATTGGCGGATTGTGCAAGAATGTGAAGTTAGACGTGCTTATGATATCCCTTCGCTTGGTAATGAAGAAGGTTCAAATGACGTTGAGGAGTTTGAAGAAGTTCCAGTGGAAGTCGAGGAATGTTCCTTAGAGTTTTTAGATCGAAATGATATTCCGTATAAAGTAATAAATAATGTTTTATTGAATTCCGAGCAACATTTGAATGATGATTTGGAGGACTTAAAGACAAATGGTAGTGAGAATGAATGTGATATTATATTGGAAGAGTCCATCGATGACGATGATGAATAAATTCTATGCAATTGAACCTTTGTTGTTTTATCTTTGTTGTTGTATGCAGATTTTATTATAGATTTATATTCAACACCAAGATAGCACTTCCATTTCACCATTTCTTTATATGCAGCATCCATGCTTCTCTTTGACACGAATGCATCATCTCTAGCACAAGAAGCATCTTTTTCGTACGTGATACTTCTTTTTGTAATGACTTAAGTCTGTTCTCAAAAACCTCAATAGTAGCTATTGCTGCTTTGTGTCAGCAAGAATCAGTGTCAAATAGCAACTTCTTACTATCATAGATGTTAATAAGCTTTTTAGAACATAGGTCTTCACCCATAAACCCCTCTATTTGGGAAAGTTTATATGAGAGGTGTATGAATTCCTTTACACCTTCAGCAAAACGCTCATAGTCTAGTGATAGACGTCTGAAGGTTTCAAAAGTCACTTTTGCAATATTTTGCATCTTCTTATGATTAACCATATTTATGGATTCAAGAATGTAAAGTAGCCCTTTACTATATAAATAATCGTTACTGTGATTTTTAATCTTATTACCGTAAAATATGAAATATGAAATGTACTATGGCTCTGTATACTCACTTATCTATGTTTTGCATATCAATGTACTATGGTTCACTTCTGATGATTATTTTTAACTTCTTTTAAGATAATAAAAAGTGTTGAAATAGAAGAATGTTTAATATATGGACTTTTTTTTGGCCAAGTTACCTTTTTTATTTGATTTAGCACAATACATTTAAGTAACTTATGCATGTAGCTTGTTCATGTATAAACTTTAACTGTCCTCATTCTTAGTTTGGCACAAAATATGTGTTCCTGCTGTAAATATGGACAAAGATGCTAGCTTTAAAAATAATAACCTTGTAATTATTTCATTCAATTAGTTGATCTGTTGCTTAATATTAATGTCTTTTAAATTTGTTGCTACATTCATTTAGTTTCATATATGTTTTTATCGTGTATAACAGGAAGGACCAACTCCTTCTTTAGTGAAGGATGAAGTTCCATGGTCAGCTCAAAGGAGAAATCTTTCTGTTAAGGGGTAACCATAAAAATTATATCTGAAATCCCTCTTTTTAACCATCTTTTTTCTTGCAGCAATACATGGTTTCTTAATGCTATTACTCTAATTCATGGAATTATTTCTAAAATTTTTGTCAAATTCTAAAAATAATGAGATGTTTTGAAATTTATACATTAGTAGTATCATTTAACAAGTTCAATTGCTGCTTTTCATATAGGATACTGAACAAGCTCACACTTGAGAAGTTTGATCTTTTTAAGGCTCAATTGATAGATTCTGGCATAACATCTGCTGATATTTTAGAGGAGAATACTCTTCTCTCTTTCTTTTTAGTCTTTGTTATTAGGAATTTTTAGCTCATTGTCATCAATGAATTATCTTTCTATAAAACTTTCAAGTGATCTTTAAATGAATAGCCCTTCATCAAATCCCGAACTAGTACCATATTATCTCTAATTAGTCTTCCTACAATGAAAGCACCTTGAGTTTGATTAATAAGGGTCTTTAATGCATACTTTAGTCTACTTAAAAGAAGTTTAGAGGTCACCTTATAGATTATGTTACAAAATGACATAGGTATGTAATATAGCATTGAGGAGGGATTCTACTTCCCATTCTTAATTTTTGTAAACCATCTTATGAAAGTCCTCTCTTTTAATCAGTCCCAAAATTAGTGGCTTCTTCTTTAGGTTAAACTTTACCTTTAAAAGGGTTATTCTTGGATTCAAGAATGGAAAGCAAACCCTCACCATATATTCTCATAATAGAATCTGATACATTAGATCCCTGTATGGAGTTAGAAGAACTATTGATCCCATCCTAAGTCTCATTTAATAGCTTCAAACTTTCTTTGACATGTTAACAAGGTGTCCATAACCAAGATATCGCACCTTTGAACTGTTACTATCGTATTATGCTTTAAATTATGGTAGGCTTTTGCATTCACCACATTTTTCCAACCAGCACACTTGTGTGTTAAAAGGAATTCAGTTAGTCAATTATGATCTTGTTCGATCTCTCCCACAGCCACCACTAGGTAGTTTGCTGACAAAAACAAATCCATTGAACCATATCAGGTAAAGATAATGGATTCTAGGGCTTTGGGCCATATGCACTAGACGAACTAGGTTGTCCATTTTCTTCTTTAAAAATAACAATATACACAAAAATCTTCATGTTGTGTTTTCTTTTGTCAAATCTCTTTTTTTCTAGTTTATATCTTTTAATTTCACATATTTGCTAATGTCTTTATAGATTCATGTTCTCATGTTCTGGGAAATGATGTTGTAAGAGTAATGCACACTAGCAATAGTTGCTCATGCACACTAACAATAATGCATACTAACAATCATTGCTCATGTTCTCATATTTAGGAAAATAGTAGTGTTGCTGTTCACTGTCATTTTTGGAAAAGAGAGGTAAATTGAATCCAAATCATCCTTCCCAAAGGTAAAGATCTAAGCTTGTTATTAATGTTGCTCTTTTTTGTTTGATAGTGTTTGAGTTTTAACTGGGAATTTTCTATGGTAGGCTTGGTTGGATGCTTGAAAAATGTGGGGTTAATTTATTAGGTTGTTGTTTTCAGTTCTGAGATTTCTTTACTTGAATATTCGAATATATCATTTAACTGGGTTTAGTGCTAATGTTATGGCTAACTAGGGACCAACATCTAAAAATGTGGGAGATCTATAATGCCATTAGATGGTATTTGATTGTTATAGTGACCTTAGGACATCCTTTACTATTTCGTATCCCGCTTTATAAGTAGTTTCTAAAGATCCTTTCAATATCGTTGACTATTTAGCTAGTAAAGCAATATTGGAGCTCCAGTATATGTGCATTCTGTTAAGGATTGGCTGAATTAATTAGATTTTACCTACATAAGAGAGTTTATGGATAACCATAGCATTTTTTATTCAGGATAGAGTCATAAAGAGGTTTACAGTCTTGAAATGTTAGTTTTTAGGTTGAAATTGGCATATAAGATATTTGATAGGTGTTGTTGAAAGGCAAAGGCCAGAGATTTAAACTAATGTCTATTGTAATTAATTAATATTTTGTTAAGACTATGATTCGGCTTTTCTCCTTATTGATAACCAATCTAGATATTTTTTATATTCTTCCAGCCCTTTAAGTAGCCTTTCTAACATATCATCAACTTTAAAAAGAAGCAATAAATCATTAGGAAATGACAAGTTAAGGAGTTTAATTCTTTTACATTTGTAATATTATTTTAAATATCCCCTTAAGTTTTCTTGTGATTTATCATCTTTATTAAAGCCTCTGTAGCTATAAAAAATTGGTAAGGAGATATGGAATCCCTTTGTCTAACTCTATTTGCTCCTCTGACCATTTATGTTGCTTCACCATTGATAAAACATTGTAGGATAAGGTGGAAATACACTTGTATATCCAATTAGGTTACATTTAAGGTAATATAAATGCTTGAAGAGTATGAAGTAGAAAAGACAAGTTAAGTTAGCTAAAACTTTGGTGAAATCTATCTTCATAATATAACTCTTGATGGCAATATTATAGCAAAATATTGACCTGCAGACTTGAAATTAAGAGGGGTTAAGGGTTTTGGGTAAAAAAAAAAATAATTTTTTGGTTAGCTCTATTAGGAGAATTCATGAATTAAAGACTGCTTTAACCATCATACAAACATTAGTTTTAGCTAGGTTATAAGATTTTTGGAAACAGAAAGTAATGAAGCCATCAAGGTGTAGTGATTTGCTTTTTGAAAGATAAACAAGGCATTTTGATTTATGAGATGGTGATGGGAACTATTGAGGAAATCTATGTCAAATTGAATGCAGGTGATTGACATGAGACCTGGTCTACCTAAGAAGAAGAATAAGGCTGCACTAAGTAGCTTTGTACCGACACAACTGTAGTCGCGGTATTGTCGACTTCTTGGAAGTGTAGCGGATGAGTCATCTGCTCGTACACAGCCAAAAGATCACACACCTACACCTTGTGAGCCTACTCCAACATCAAGAGATGCCACATCTATGCCTATTACTCATCCTAGAGATATGTATCTAAAACTTTTGAGAATGCGACGCAATATTAGTTCTCCATCAAGTTTTCAAGAGATGCCTCCATCAACTTCTCAAACGATGCCTCCAGCTTTTAATCAGCCACTAGTAAATGACACAAGCCCTTTTTCCAGTATTAGTGCTACCTTTGAAAGCACTGCTAGTATAATCTTTCACATCACATTGGTTAAATATACAAGTTTAATAATTTTTTATCTAACCAATTAAGAGTATATTATATGTTTATTGTAAAATATTCCTTGCTATATTTTAGGATCCATAACTGATCCGAAAAAGACAAAAGGTATCACAAAAGGACACTGATTGGCAAAGATTAATAAGGCGATAGGTAAGAGATTGGAGATAGAGATCTTCCCTACTAAAGGATGATCAACCAACTCCGGACAGTCTGCCAAATTATCGAGTGAGATTAGTGTAGTATCCTGAACTTCCTTAGTTGTAATAACAAAATGGAAAAAAATAACTAATGAGGAGTTGGACATTGCGTTTTATAAGTTAGACAGAAGTATTATAAAACTATATAATATGTACGTGTTTTCCGTATGCCTAAATCTTTGACCAATAATTTATAATTTTTTGCACCCAAAGTTGGACGTCAAGGGAATGAGGACAGACGACCAAGTATATGCTGCTGCTAAGAAGTGTCTTTCTTTAAGATCTAAAGATCAAAGATTTTATTTAAAAAACATTTTACCAAGCATGGAAAGGATGTTAAGTCGCAAAATGTCACAATGACATAGTGGATAGATTTATGCAGATATTGACAGCAATCAGCTACAAAAATTAGTTAATTTGATCACAAAACTTAATTTCACAACTTTTTTTACAACTAATTATATTTTTGTATTTATGAATTGTGATTTATAGATGTTATAATAGATTTTGTAATGTTTATGGTTAGGAAAAAAGTCAAAAAGCCAAATTGGCTAGAAGTCAGGTCAAATGTCGACCAAACCCCGACTCCAAGGCCTTTGTAGCGATACGACATGAGATTGTAAGTTATTATCTTTTTAATTATATTTTACTTTGATTGACATTTCAAAATTTATAATAAATATTACTAATAATATATTTCAATACAACAGAGTGACAAAGATGGAGAAGAGTGTGACCGGATGAAGCTATGGTATCACACTCATTATGATGAAAGTAAAGGTCAATAGACAACTACCGAAAGCAGAGAAAAATAGGTGAGTACATAGTTCATCTACAAATATTTTTTAGTATTTATGAATTTTAGTATCTAATTAATTCTTAATTTTTTAGGAATTAATGTGTAAAGAATTGACAGATTCAATAGAATAAGGTCATCTGATGACAGTGGATGAAGTGTACAACAAAGTCTTGAGCACTAGATCTGATTATGTTGTTGGTATGGGAGTTGGGCCTCAACCACAAGGGAATACTTTGATCAGAAAGAGACTTCGAGACCAAATAGAGGAGTTCAAGAAAGTTAATCAGGAGTTACAGTCTCAATCTGATGAATTGACTAAAAAAGTTGAACAAATGCATGATCGATTAACTACAGAAGTCCAGCAACAAAGAAATGAATTTAAGCAACAAAAAAGCTCTTGTAACTTTTATGTTTTACACATAATATTCGTTTAGATTAATTATATGTACTCATATTGATATCCTATACACTTATGACATACTTTTTATTTTAATTACTGTATTATGACATGTTTGGGAATTCTAATTAAATAATAAATTGTCTGTACATATGAAATCCTTGTGATACATAAATAATTATTAAAATTAATGATATAATAAAATTTTAAGAATTATTAAATAAATAAAATTCATAAATAATATTGAATAGTTATTAAATAAATAAGATTTTAAAAATAATATTAAAATTGGAAAATTATTAAATTAAATTTATTCTCGGGAAAAAATAAATACAAGATGAAAATGGTATTCTACGACGTTTTGCTAACACATTCCGTGACGTTTTAAAATGTCGTGAATTCGTCAACATTCTGCGACGTTTTCCTGAAATGTCGCAGAAACCCACATTTCGCGACGTTTCAAAAACATCGCCGAATGTGACTTTTCGCGACGTTTTTTACAACGACGCGGAATGTGACTTTCTGCAACGTTTCCTGTAATATCGTGGAATGTGGATTTTTGCAATGTTATAAGAAAACGTCACAGAATCTGGCATTTCGTCACGTTTACTGAAACTTTGCGAAATATTAATAATTCCGCGACATTTTCTTATAACGTCACAAAAAAGAAAACATTTTACTGACATTTTTATAAACGTCAAATGTCGCATAAACCTTTTGCCTACACCACTATTCGTGACATTTGTGTGACGTTTTTTAAAACGTCGCAAATTAGATTCTGCGACGTTTTTGGACATTCTACGACGTTTTAAAAACGTCGCAAATTGCGTTGTATTCTTGTAGTGAAAAGAAACTTCACAATGTAATTTTTATATGATTGTTTAATTGCAACAATTGCACAATTATACAACTCAAAACAACCCTCTCTCACTCATATCAATGAACGAAAGCACAATATATACTATGTCATGCACAGATGCATTTTTTAGCCTCTCATGACTCTTATTA
The DNA here is from genome assembly GCA_027575705.1 of Erythroxylum echinodendron. NCBI lineage: Eukaryota > Viridiplantae > Streptophyta > Magnoliopsida > Malpighiales > Erythroxylaceae > Erythroxylum > Erythroxylum echinodendron. Next base: position 7,688,004 of record JANZXR010000170.1, on the reverse strand, counting down.
ACTCTTTAGTATGCTCAAAATTCTTTTCACAAGTTGTACGTGGTATATTCATACATAAGCTAACCTAAAATAGTAATTAAAAATAAAAATTAGTCATTATAGCAGCTAATAACAATAGCATTAATCGATCATTGTGGCATATTATTTGACTAATGTGGCCATAAGTTCAAGATGCATATTTTTAAAAGATATTTATTAACCATGATATTATAGTAGTTGACCAGTCTAACCAAAACCTTAATATTGTAGCCTAAATCATCATATTATTTGACCAAAATTTTTTAAACAAAAATTTCAAATCTTCTTAAGATCGTTCAAATATAAAAAATACATTAATTTAATAAAAACTTGATCCAAAGCCATTTTTATCCTCAAAAGTGTTTTAACGTCATAAGAGGATTTCTTTTTAGAAATCCTTCCCAAATTTTCTTTTAACTATGATAAAGTACATGTAATATGCCCTAAGTATAAATGATAATGAAATCATTAAACCCCTTATTCATTAAAATTATCAAAATAAGGTTACAAAAAAGATTACAATAATTTGATTAAATTTTGATATGCTTAATTCCTTTATGTATTTAGTTATTTACTTAAATTCCTTAAAAGCTCTCTTAAGCTTACAAATGTGCTCCACTTTGCTCATTTGATTGATCCTTTAATTACTCAATTGATTTAATTAGATCGTTTTTCTCACTTTATCTTTCTATTGAATTAACTTATTTTGTTGTAATCAAAGCTACATATTAGAACTTAACTTAGTCTAGCAATCTCTCCTTTTTTCTTATCATGATAAAATACTTGGTGAACATATTAGAACTTAACTTAGTCTAGCAATCTCTCCTTTTTTTTTATCATGATAAAATACTTAGTGACATTAGAGAAAATAATTGAAATCAAGTAATTTTGTGGCATCTTATATAAGATTATACGAAAGTATATTAATTATGTGATTGTGACCTATAAGAATATGATATATATGCATTTCTACCTCTTTATAAATGATGTGGGTGATATAATACTCTCTTTTGGATATATGGAGAATTAGAAGCTCTCTTAGTGTAATAGTGAGGCCTAAAAAATGGTTTAGCATATGACGTGCTCTTTTTACAAAAATATAACTTATGGGATTTTGCAAATGTAATTTTTCTTTGTTCATAAGGCTTATAATGATAATGAGCTTATTTTATACCATTTTGATGATAAAAAGGAATATATAAATGAGAAGAATATTACACGCCCTTTTGGTATTACCTTGTATTATCTTGTGAACTATGCCTTCTAGGTTTGGAATATGAACCAATATAACCGCATAAAATTTCTTTTTATCTTAAAACCTAGAAGATGAAGCATGAGAATTGAATTATTTATGTCTATAATTGAATTCCATATGCTCATGTAATAAATTAGACAATGGCTCATCATTATAAATATTATTTTTATTCATAAAAATTGTCTTGGCATCGAGTGATACATTTTTATAAGTGTACTCAATCTCATGCCTATCACTCAACCTCTTTTGAGACTCAACAATGTTTAATTTTTGACTCCCCAAAGTGAACTTAGACAATAATTATTTTAAAATATTGATCTTCTTTTTCAATAATTCATTGTTATATAACAGATTATGCTCATTGTTATTGGCAACAATCACACTCTAAAAATCTATCATGTCATACATACCACATTTTAATTTATTTTCAATCATGCATACATCTAAGAGCTTTAAGATCGCCTTATGATTGAAATATAATTTCTTCCCTTTCATACTTATGATCTCTAGGTATTTGACTAACTCATCATATACAAGATCAATATCAGAACCATCATTATCTTTGCAAATTTTTAAGGGAAAGGGTGCCTTGTTCTTGTTATTCATAAAGCACATACTTACCACCATAAATTTGAATTTCTGACTTTTTTAATTAGTAGTGTTGTCTCATGTGGCCTTAAATGCTTTATTCTTCTTCTTTAATTGTTTCTTCCCCTTCTCCTTTTAGAGCATCTTGAATTTCTTTATGATGGGCTTTATATATTCCTCATTGCTCCCATTTGTAGAGATCTACCCATCATTAAATTTTCCATCCTTGAAGACTTTAAACACTACACCTTTTCTTTTTTGAGCCACTTCCTCTCCATACATCTCATTCATTTGCATTTTATAGGTAAGGAGTGATCCAAATAGCTGCTCAAATATTTGGTTTCTTGTACAGTCATCACCTTTTCCTCCCAAAAATTTGGTAAAGACCTAAACAATTTTCTCATTAATTCAAAATTAGTATTTCTTATCAAGACATTTAAGAGTATTTATAATATAGATGAAGCAAGTATACATATTGGGAATTGTCTCATTTTTCTCCATATGCTCATATTGACGCACCTATAAGCTAATATTTCTCCTTTTTTACTTCAGTGGTCTACTTTTCCTCCCATGTTTCATATATTAGAACCACTACCTTTATATACTTCATACGTGTGTTTACTGAAAAAACAATACAAATCAAAATGCTTTGCATGAGTACTTTATAATTATTCACGTACATCAATTTATTTTTCTTTTCTTCATTTAGTGAAAGGCCAAAACCCCAAGGTTAAGTTCAATGGTAAGATACCGCATATGAAAACTTGGAGTCCATAGAATAACATTAAGGAAGCATGGAGTTCTTTATTTAGTAGGTCGGGTAGGAATATAGGGTTAAGATGATACAAATAACAAAAGACGCCTGGATGACTATGCTTACGAACTAGAAGATCAAAGCCTACAATAGAAACTCACAGATGTTTTTATTGCAAAATCAGGCATGCAGAAGAAATAACTACCAAGGCTCTTTAAGTATAAGCCTTGCATTTGATGCCATCAGTACTTTGTAAACACATGCCACATGAATTGTTCTCAGGCTGATAGGTCCTCAAGTAGAAATACTCGATCAAATATTGAGTCGCATTAGTGGCACAGCAAATCTTTTGAAATTGTTAAATACATTCACGATTCATCAATGCTCCAACTTATTTAGCTACGGATTAATTAAACTAAGACCATCTGCTCATAAATAAGGTTACATATAAATGTTATTGGGCCGGCAGAAGAAAGAGGATATTTATGAACAATATATTGTTTACTCAGCTTTCACGTCTTAAAGAATACAGCACCTCAGCACCAGTCCCTTTTGATCCATCCTCGAGTCTTCATTTCCTGCAATAAAATTTGACATGAATACTGAAAAAATAAGCAATATGATTAGATAGGAAAGATGTTTTAGAGTCCTGCTGCCGATAATGCCCCAACTATCATCTGACCCTATTAGTTCGGGGTTGATGCAGATCTTCATAGGCCATGAAGAACTTGTACTTACATCTGCCTCACCCTTAAAAACTTCCTAACCACATATGGATACCTAACATATTCACTTCAGGTAGAAAACTACCTTCCATTACTAGGACATTTTCAGAGTAAGCAACCTTTTCTCATTTTGTTTAGTCCTTTATAATTATCTGTTCTAAACACCAGCTACATCCCTTTCATAAAGTTAACAGCTATGATTTATTGATTGTTTTTTCTATTGATTTTTCATAACTTAAATCAATTAAAAGAATTCACTATGGAAAAGGGAACAAGATGGGATAAAGTAGACTTAAAAAAGCTACGGGGGAGGGAGGCTGAAACTATGAGTAGCTAAGTTTATGCAGAAGCAAATATGAGATACTTTCAGGAGGCTGAGCTAGCTTCCGGTTTTGTGGTGACATCATTTCTTTCTTCAATTGCATCAATATATCCTCCATTGTATACTCCCTCTGCCAATTAGCAAGCATTGGGAAAAGGCGTGGTTCAACCTAATAATGAAATCATCAGCAAGGTTAAGATCAAACCACTAGTGAGCAAAAAATGAACAGGCTAAAATCACCTACCAAACCGGTTTCAGGATTGACACATGTCATATTAATTCGAGTTTGGAACCTCACACTTGGTGGATTGTCGGGATAATCCTTGCCACAGAACAGTTTCAACTGATAAATGCGCCCTTCATGTACAGTCTGGCAACCAACACGATGAAATAACTTGTGCTGTTCTCCAATATTATAAAGAGTGCAGACAGTATTGCAATACAATCAAGTTGTATGTTCATAGACAGGAGCCATTACAGAGGAGCGATGCATACTCCAAAAACCTGATTTCCCATGTTTTTCAAAGAACTGCTTTGACATGACAAGAAGTTGGCAACATTTAACTGAGAACTAAAGTAGTACAATGGGAACAGTCTCTAAAATGGGTTGAAAGCAGGTTTAGATTCAACAATCATCTTGTTATAAACCGAACCCAATTTGTATACACGTCCTATACGAGCTTCTTTCTTAAAGAATCACCATTTTAGAAACTTCTTTAACCAAAAAAGAATCTCTCATATGGTTTCTTGTAACTGAGATCTAAATTCCCCGCCTGCAGTTTAAGAACCTAGAAGCAACATGCAAATCTTTTTTGACAATCAGCGTTTAGCTTCAACATCTAGATTTTAGGATCTCTGACAATTCTGTAGCTTATTTTTCCTACTCTAGATTGGACAAATGTAAGACAAATTGCATATTCCCAAAAGTACGTTTCTCAAAGCATATGATCCAGATTCGGAACAATAATCATGCAGCTGGCCAATCTAGATATCTGCTGTTGTCTTTCTACATGCACACAAGCAAAATTTGTATCCCCAGAAAGGGCATAAAGAAAGAACAACTAGCACTAGTTTTGTATAACAAGTATAAAGGAAAATTTAAGGAGCTCCTAATCCTAAAGAACACCTCACTCCTAATCTAGCTAATTATCCATGGGTGTTATGGATTCCCTGCTTATGTACTGGAATTGAACACAGATATGTGCATCTGTGTTTTTACACCATCATATGTGTTTTTGCACCATATTAAGCATGTATACCTGTACATGCTATGAGTATGTTCCTGTTCTCATTTTGGCTCATGACTGAGATTTCCAGTATAGTTTATCTAGCTAACTGACTCATAATGTTAATAGGTTTATCAGTAAGGAATTTTTCCCCAGATTGAAAACCTGGCTTTCTACAAAATATTACCTTTTTAGAAAATGTTTTTCTAACGAATTCACAAAGATTAATTATATAAATAAAAGAACTAACTGACGAGAAAGATTTACAGTTGAATATCACTTAAATAGTTAAAACACGATCAACATGTGAACAACCAAAGCTATGCTCATTGAATTATGCATTATGGGGCTAATTTAGAAATCATCTAAGATTCAACCTCCTACTCCAACCTTGTTGCATAAGATACAATGATAAAGTAAAAATGACAATATTCTAGGAGAAAGGAAAAGAAAAATGCATACACTGGGGGGACCAATAATAGTTCCTGTCCATGACTGCATGTAGACATCATCAGCATCATCCATTCCATAGCTGACAGTTCCATCACCAATTCCCTTCTCCCCTCTTTCAAGCTCTTCGAGCAATCTGAAGTTCCTAGGCACTGTAGAGGATGGAGAGTTTCTATTAATTAAGAGAACCTTCACTTCAGGTTTAATAACCTTTAAGAAAACAAAACATGAGAATTTCCCACACATCTGGTGCCAGTAAATTGCAAACAATACCAAGGCATATATTATAAGTTAACTGATATAGTTCCAAAAATTATTTTCAAAATGTAAAGGCATGAAGGCATGCAAGTCGAAAATATCAGATGAATCAAATGGCAAATATACGCCAGACCTTCAAGACAAAACTTCATGATCACAGCCAAAAATGTCAATCTAAACCAAACTATAAATATTTTGCTCAAATCAATATCACACAGACACAATTCGCAACCTTAACGTACAAATTGTTATTCATTCTGTTCATTCAGAGTGAGCAATATCCAGGTGGTCGTACATTGACCTTCACTATGTTAGGATTACTGTATCTCTAGCTTGAGAACTGTTAACTAGATATAAACATGATGTGCTAAACTAGACGACTTGAACTAACTTACATAAGATTTGGAAAGCTAAATAAAAAAGGCTACAAAAGCAAATCAATCACTTTGAAATAATCAACTTTTGCAATCATGAATCACATCACAAATAGAGCAGTTAAGAGTTTATGGGGCCCCAAACTTACAATCCAATTAAGTAGGTAACTTAAGCTCCCATAAATTCAGTAAAATATGCTGCTTGCTACAGGAATTTGTTATAGTTTCACTGTGCCCAATAACATTTCTATCACCTTTCATGATCTACTAAAGCAGTTTACTATGAACAAGAACAAATTCTCATAGTGAGAAAATTCCTTACATTTTCATTCATGTTTGAGTTGGGACAGCATAAGTGGGCAGAAAAAGTTGAAAATAGTTAAGAAAATGGATGTTCGGAGCCAATCCAACATATATGATTAGGAAAGGCTTACGATTGACAAAGAAAATGATTTAAAAAGTAAGTCGAAAGAGTTTCAAGAGATCTTTACAACCGAAATGAGAAAAGGTAGAGATTTCCGAGTGAATTAATTATTAGAACCTGTGAATACTAGTTTCAAAATCCTCGACTAAACCTCAAGTAAGTCGGAGAAAACAAATTGGAAATATACCTCATTTCCTCAAAAGCTTCACAATATGAAAGCACCTCTAGCTTCTTACCAGTTATCATTCTTATTTGGGAATTCCTCATTATATTACAATCCATTGTT
>JANZXR010000170.1:7651378-7667032 GCA_027575705.1 Erythroxylum echinodendron | reverse complement strand
ACTTGTAATAAATTATTACAGTTGATTTTGAGAAGTTTGAGAAACGATTGTATTGTGTAATTGCAAATGGGCCCAAGTGGCTAATAAAAGTGTTTGTGATTTTCATCGTGTTGTATTATGTTCTGCTTTCTGAATAAATAGACAAAGTGTTTTCGAAAATAAAAAGTGGGCACACAATTGAGTGATAAGTGCGAAACGTTTTAAAAGAGTTAAAAAAAAATTTATACCGATTTTTGTTTAGTGTAGTGATGTGACACGCCGCCCTCGCGGGGCACGGATTCGGATATCACCGTCGATGTCGGGTTCGGGTCCAGTCTGGAGTTGGAGTGTTACACAAGGAGTTTTCTAAGAAGGAATTAATAAATTTGTAAATTTTTAACATATTTTAAAATAGGCTTTGTTTGGTGTACGAACATTTTTGTGGTCTTTTATATAAAATTTACTTTTAAAGGCTTTTACCAAGAGAGTATTTTAGAGCTTCCATTAGCTCTAGAGTTGTCGATAAGTGGTCCTATTCTTGAATGTTAATTTTGGAATATAGGGGGTGATAAAACCTCAGGTTAGTTTTTACTAGACATAAGCAGGATAACCTCGAACCTCAAACCTCAAACCTTAAACCTAATTATAATTATAAAAAGAAAACCTTAATTTATGGTTCACCACGCCACTGCCCTTTTATAATTACTATTCCTTCTTTTTGATATCATAAAACTTGGAAAAAAAGGTTTAGAAGTAGTATTTTTGTGATGAATAAACACAACATATAAGGGTAATTCAACTTATCATTGTAACCTTTTATGTTCTACTTTTTTCCAGAGTTCTTATCTTTTTCAAATTTTGATGAAGGATAGTTCTTCTTCATGTTCGTTTGTTATCTAGTCTTTAAAATCAATCTTTAATTTTGGTGTGATATTGTTGAATTAGTTGAAAATTACGATACTTTGATAATAACAAACTAATGAAAAGGGGATGGTAAATTTCATATGTTGGGGTATGGCAAAACTTTAGGTTTTGGGTGAGCTTTGGGCCTCAAACATTGTAAGCTAAGCATGATCAAGCTTTGGGTTAAGCTTAAGCTACATAGTCAAATTAGGTCGGGCCTATAATAGGTTTGACTTGACCCAACCTAGCCTATTACCATCTATATGTATCAGATTTGGGTTTAGTTTTTGGTAGAGGAAGGAACGAACAAAAGGATTTTATAAACATAAGTTATAATCCAAATTGAAGGCGAAAGTTGTTTAATGCTTTAATTATAAAGTTAAAAGGTACTTTAAGCACTGTCAACAACAGAAGAATGGAAGCTAGAAAAGGAAAATAGATGGAAAAGCAAGTATCAATAACGAGAAAAGGAAAACAAATGGAAAAGCAAGTATCAATATAGTTAAGAAGAGTTTTGATGAAGAGGATAGAAGAGGAAATTATATTTTAGTGATAAGTATTTTTGATTCTGCAAATAGATTGGTGATAGACATTAACGTTGCTTATCATACAAATTTTAATAAGGACTAGTTATTTTCTTTTTAAAAAATGTAATGATACTATAACACGACCTGCCTTCTGGACCATATTGGCATTAGGGGATGGGTAGGCTTAATGCCACCAAAACTCGTAGTAATCCTAACTTTTCTATATTCTACCGAAAATCTGGCATGACCCATTTGTTTGTTGTTAATAATCCATATACCCGCTTAACAGTTTTAAATGAAGCAAAGATCTCAATCTGTAATTCTAACATACATTATCTACTTATAATCTGCCAATCTACGATCATCTCATATCATCAACTGACATCATTCTCAATAGCATAGCATATCCATACATGTATCATATACATATGATTATGACAAACCATAGAGCAGCTATAAGCATCTGTAATTAACATCATGCCAAAAACAATTACTTGTTTGATTATCCAAGCTAGTCTTAAAAGGCTTGAATTTCTCTCTTGTACTATTTGCTAATCCCCTGAAATGATAATTGTGAGAGGTGAGTCTAACAACACGACTCAGTGAGATATAAACATGCGACCATGCTTGTAAGGCTATAAAACACAAGGCTAGCTTCACAAGAATGGTTTGTGGCATTCTAAACAAAAATACATGGTATCAATGAATAAACAAGTATAAATCTCAAATGCGACAAGCACATGAATATCGATAATAAATCTAAATATGAATTGTTCTGTTATAAAAATGAATCTGGTTTCTGAATTCTTTTTTTGAGTTCTGGGTTCTTTTTCTAAGTTCTGGGTTCTTTCTTTGATAAATTTCCACAGGATTTCTAATTATGAACTTTCTCATTTCTGAGTTCTAATTTCTCATTTCTAAGTTCTGATTTTCTGAATTTCTTAGGAATAGACAGAGGCATTTTAGTACAACATATCTCCCCTTTTCTGATTCTAGACAAGGTTGGCCTAACCCTGACCTTAGAGGCCTGCCCTCTCCAGTAGGATCTGGATCTGACCCATCACTGGCGTGTTACCTATTTGCACATAGTCTGATAAGATACCCCATTAGCTGGGTATCCTGTGAACACATCTATCATGACTAAAAAGAAAAACATGATTCATCAAAGGATTGCAATCAATAGGTTCAACACAACAAGGAAGACAGAATATGCAAAGAATCTGAATATCATATGGCCAAACTGGCATACAACATGCTAGACTCAATCATAGGGAGTCACATATCAAATAAGTCATATAGATTCGAGAACAATTCAATAAGCCGCAAGATAAAAAGTATTACTACACAATTTAGTAGCATGTACTCACCTCGACTATCTCAGGGGTTCTTATATCTTTTCTAATCTTCTTAAACTTGAGAGGTACTAGGTACAACTTCTAATTCTATTCCTCATCTGCTTTCACAAGTTATTGGGTAGCATGCATAGAAAATTACATATACCCACATTAGTCATTCTTACAAAAATCTCATTTCTTAGCAAATATCATTATCAATGTATATTTTCTTCTATAATGATCAAAATGGTTTCAAGCCAAAATTTCCCTTGAAATTAAGAGCCTTGCACTTTATTAAGTCCAAATTTAGTTCACAATTCTAAATACTTGATTCTTTATTTCTTGATTAGCTTAATCATACTTGAACCTATTCGGTTTAATTGATTCATTTGCGCAGGTCTCATTTACGGAGGCATAACTTTTTCCACATAGGTCCAATGTTTCTCAAAATTTCCATACCTCTAGTTAACACATAAATTCACATTTTCCTTTTATGACCATTTTCTAATTCGATCATTAAGGTTTCCAAATATCCCATTTACAGTTAGCCTTAACATTTTGTCACTAGTTGAACCCTTCCTAACTAAAATCATTATCACTTATTCATTTCTTATCCAATTGAGGTGATTCAAATTTCCATTTTTAATAGACTTATATAGCTATCACATATCTGAAGACGGCTTAAAAAAAGTGTAATTTGTATTTATTGTGATTTTTCTAAAGCTTCCCTGTTTTTGTTCTCTTTTGTGTTACTAAGGTCAGTAACACCCTTCACTTATTTATCCATATCTCACAGGATACTCATTCAATTAAAATTCCCTTTATACAAAAATTATATAACACATTTTTGAGCACTTCATAAGAATAACTCATCATCCAATTCTACACATGCACGTGCACCCTTCGAACACACGTGCACATGCCCGATAGAAATGTTGTGTTAACCATTTTACCTTCACTATATCACATGGCATCGTAAGTAAATCCATAAATAACATATTATCTAAAGACTAAAATTTTCCTCATTTCATTTCTCAAACTATAAGGTCCTCAAATAATTAACTTTCTTTTCGTGTTTAAATCCCGTTGGTATTATGAACTAGTTTCAATTAGGGACTTATATCTCATTTTTGGCTCACCTTAAATTCGAAAACAAAATTCAAAGATATAGTAGACACTCATATCGACAACTTTCAAGTTTTGAGTTTCTTCAAAATCACACATTAAATAGCTCAAGAAACTTGTATAAGAAGGAACTACGAATCTGCTTCCCTTGGCAGATTTAAACTCCAAAACCCTAGGTTTTGGTTTATGCCCAAATCACTATAGAAAATGAAGATTTCCTCATGTTAATTAGTCATTAGACATCAAAGAATAAGAATCCATCATCAAAATCATTGAACCCATAAATTTCATCAAGTGGGTTTCATAGTTATGGCAAAAGAAAATGAGAAACTAAATTCTAATCGAAAGAATCAAGTGTCAAGACCGAGTCTTACTATTTTGTGTTGACTAATCGGCTTGATTCTCCTTCATTTTCTTGTCACAAAGCTTGAAAATTTTGAGAGAGGAGCTTCCATGGTTCAACCAAGTGAGGGAGGAGCAAGACAAGAGTTTAGCTTCCTTTAAAGCCACTCTTTTCATTATTTACTAGTTAATAGTTAATAGTCAACAATACTAGTTCAAAGGTCGTACTAGAATAACTTGTAACATATGTTAAACAAGTTGGAAATTCTAAATTAGGAGGTAGAATAATATCGTGAAGAAACCTTCAAAATAATACGATCAAAGATAAAGTGAGAAGGATCGTCAAATAACCAAGGAGAAACGGTTAGGGAGACCCGATCGTGTATGCTCTGACCATCGATGATGGGGGTAAAAATAACTTTTATAAGACTATGGAAAGGTATGAGAAAGATAGGCAAATAAGGCTACATTAAAGTATGTAAGGTTTGATAAGATTGGGAAATTGACTGCATTTGATCAGATCTTGCTAAAAAAAGTCTGCACTTTAGAAGATATAGCTGATATGTTAATAAATTTGTTACATACAACAAAGTTCAAATGTAGCTTAGACTTGGTGAATGCTTGCTTAGCTTAAATTCTTTGGGGGCTTATGTTGGCTGAGAACGTTTTTTCGATTAGACATTAGATAGTTCAAGTCAAGGTGGGAAATTGTGATACATACCTTGAATTCTAGTGAAATTGAATTTCAATAATCTTAGGCTTATGAGAAATAGAGTTTTAGTGTCACTAGGCATCTATGGGTAAACCTATTATATAAATAGTTTGATCAAAGTGATGATTTCAAAGGATTTAGTGAGAAAATTTAAAGAGAAATTTTGGGAAATTGTGTAAGGTTATTGTCATCTATTCTCCTTATTTCATTTTTCTTATAGAAATAAAAAAAGTTTATCTCCTTACCCGTAGATGTAGGTCACATAAGTTGGTCAAATCAAGTAAATTCTTGTATTTTCACTTCCTTTTCCCCTATGTTGCTTCCATTTTTAATAAAGGAAATTCATATCATAACAATTAATATTAAAGCAATTGATATCAAATATCATATTTTCGTAAATTTATTTAACTATTTAACAAAATTGGGAAATACAAGTTTGAAAGCTTTATGAATTAGGAAATCCTATTCTCCTTTGTAAACCATAACTTATTCAAATTAGAGCAATCGATTGAATGTGAGAATTTTTAATGAAGAATGAATAGGACTATTGACTCATAATACCTATAAGCACAACATTGAGAATTGTCTATCATCATTAGTTAAAAGTTCTCAATTTATGCACAACACACTTCGAGGTTAAGCCTCTCTAAAGTATCCATGATGTTAATGGCTTTTACGATTAATAAGAACCTTTCTAATATATTAAGGGATATGGATAGTGATGGCATTGAAGAGCATGCCAATCTTATTATTGTCGACAAGAAGATTACTTTTGCAAAGGAAAATAAAAAACAAAAAGACAATAGTAGGATATACATAACTACAAATAGTTGGAATCATTGTTTATGTTAACTTTGTAAAGTTCACCAAATCAACGAAGTATTACTCGTGATGCTATTTAAAGGTTATGAGCAAAGCTTTTGATTGTTTCTGATAATGAACATCATTCAAATTCCAAAGGCTTTAAGATCAGTTATCATTATCAAAATGTAAAGTCGAGGAGTGTTGTTCAAGAAATTGTTATAAATAGAAACTCTAAAGCTATTGTTTAGTTTCCTGCCTTGAAGTAGTTTATGTTGGAAAACTGGAGTGGAATCTCATCTTACACATACCAAAAGAAAAAAAAATTCATTTGAATTATCAAAAACTAAGATAACTTTAAGTTATATAACATAATGATTGCATAAATATAAATCATACCTTATTATGAATCTTTATCTTTTAATGTAGCTCCCCTTAAACCAATTTTGTAAAATAGATTCATCATCAGCATTGTAGCCATATAAATGTCTAGCTTATAATGATATCTATACAACCTAGTTGAGAGAACTCTATAAGTAGTATAGAGAGGGGTATGTAAGAATTGCTAACTGTTTTAAAGCCTATGCCTATTTATAATAGGGATTTGATTTTTGGTATTAATTGAATTATAATTCTAATTTCAATTACTTGATAATTAGATTTAATTATATTTCTAAGTAAATATCAATTAGGTCCAAATAAGATTAGTTATCTCATATTAGTCCTTATTTATTAAATATCTAATATTTAAATTTTAAAGTTTCTCAAATTTTACAATATAGATCCAACTTGATTAAATTACTTTTTCTCTTATTAACAATTCTTTGTTTGCAATCAACATGTTCCTAAATATATTAAAAATTGATATAAATTATAACTCTAATCGTATTTAGGATTAGATAAATTAAATTATTTATTTAAATAATTTATATCTATAGATCAAGATTGACATCTAGTAATGCATCATGATTATCCAAATATTAGGAATTCAAAGTGGTCTTAATTAATCTTTATTTATATAACTTTTTTAACACATTTCAATCCTTTTACCATATAATAATCTGACTAGATATAAAGTATGAAATTAATGTCTACTCCATTTGAGTTCAATAATTTTACTTCTCTACCATTAGTAATTAACTTTATTAATAATTTGACAAATATTTTACAAAGTGTCATTTCAGCTTGGTCAAAAAGTTCTTAAATCAATACTAATCAAGAATACTGAAACATTCTTCATAGTATAATAAATCATAGATTGATTATTCAACTATCTCTATATGGTTCAAACTATATCTAATGACTTCTAATAAGTCATAAGTACTACAAAAACATAGTAATTCCTATGTGGAATTCTCATATTGGGTCAATTTAGTAAATTTTTTTTCTAATAAACACCTATATGTTTATTTAAGTATTTTCGTACTTTAGTTTATGGTTTTGATTATTTCCTTCACAAGGATTAAAAAAGTGTGTTAGACTTTATGTTATATTAATGCCTAGTCTTAATAGAACAATAACTAAGAACACTTTAATGATAATAAGTAAATAAAATATTAATATCATAATTTTGATCTCATCATAATTTTATTTGTAATGTACATTTATTATATGAACCTTATCTTATACATCAATTAATTAAACAAATTTGTATAAGATGAAGAATTAAAAGTAATTATGTCACAAAAATCATAACCAACTAATTGGTTATAAATTATAAACTAACAATCTCCAACTTGCACTAGGCCAATTTGTTAAATATCTTATACCATTTTTTTTTTACGACGATCATGTTACTATGGGACAATGATTTATTGAAAGAATTCTACAAGATTCTCCAGAGTGAGCACTTGCTTAAATCTTACAACTTTCATCTTAATTATTATCAAAATTAAGGGAAATTACCTAACTATATACTTGAAATTTTGACAAACTTTAGCTCCTTTTACATCCCTATTGACTTTAATGTTCTATAATACGTTACTATTTCAATGATGCAAGGAACAATACCGATTTCATTAAAGAACTTCTTAATCCAAATGACTACTAAATGAATAATATATTAGGAATTAATTGATAATTGATGTTACATTAGAACCTTTTCAACGTAAAATAATATTTTGAAGTAAAATATACCTTAAATAGGACTTATTTTTGTCAAACTAAAGTTAATATCCATATGATCTTGAACTCAAATATCAACTCACATATAGAAAAATGAATATCTTTAATATTTCATAAGTATCAGATATGTCAAATACTAAACACAATAAGTATCAGATATCTCAAATACTAAACACCTTTAGTACATTTTTATTAACTTAAAATAGAATAAATAACTTCTATAAATCTAATTCCCATGATAAAGTTGTTACCTTTATCATATTTTTTAAAAATTAAAAATATGAATTATTGTTGTCTATAAACATTAAGACTCTACATGCTCCCACTAGTCTTCTTGTATACATCATTAGTCCATAATTACCTTTAAAATAAACTCTTTGAATTTAATATGAAATTGTATCTGTCACAACCTTTCAAGCATACATCAAATATATTGACAAAAGTACTAGTTTCCAATTAAATTTATTTTCATGAGATTTGAACTTTTTCAAAATTTATCTTACTTACACTGCTTATCTTGAGAACCATTCTACTATAAGTAGTATTAAAACAAATATATAATTCAATAGGATTTATAATATGATATTTAAACTTTTGGATATATCATAACTTTCTATTATAAACTTATTGGATAATATATACTTTAACTGAGCATCAAGTTTTAAAATTATTAACTTCGACACTTTTAAAGTCTTATAATTTCATATCTAATATATAATCTTGTTAGTTAATTTAATTTGAACTATTAAATGCAAGTTATTGTACTAAGTATGATTGAAGAAGAAATTGTGTCTTATAATATCTCATATTTTATTTTTCTCCTAAACAAATTCATACTGATATGGAATTCATTTGTAGAGATAGTCACTAAAGAAGCTTATTCCTTGTAGATAACTAAGAAAATTCAAACTCATCATGTCAATCATTTGAAAATGTTTTGACATTCTTAATGCTTAGTTTCTACTTATACTTAAACACTTTGAATTTTTCAAAATTTTAAATTAATATTTCATTTAATATATATGACTCTATCATATAAAATCATTAGTAAATATGATGAAATACAAGCATTCATTCTTTTTATGAATTGTCATTGCATCCAGTACATCATATATATAAGATCTAACAATTCAGTACCATAATCGTCCTTTTACTAAAGGTTAACTTGGTCATCCTTCAATCTAACAAGTATTATGAATTTTATACAATTAAAAATTAAAAGAATACACATATCATTATATAGAACTCTATGATTCTTATTTTGTTGATTTAAACCACATGGTTTAAAAGGATAGTCTTAATTATCTAGCTTTTTATTTTTGCCATTATTGTTAAGCATAAGTCTCCTTTTATCTAACTCTTACAAACTATTTTTAAAAACTTGGATCAATTAGTAGTAATGTTGAATCTAAATTCATTATCAAGTACTCAAAAGCATAAATGAGAAATATATATGTAATCCATGATATCTTATATTAGCAAGAAACTTTATGGAAATATCTTCTTCTAATGACAACTATTATCATACTATAGCAAATGCCTTCAATTGCAGTTCTTAGTTATGCTTTTAGTAGGCTAAACTGAGTGAAATTATTCTAACAAGATACTAACCTTTCAGTTTTACTATATTCAACTATTTGTATTGTGATTAGTGTTAATATCCATCTTACATGTTGCCATAAAAGTATGTGAGATATTAGTCAACTTTAAAATGACACTACATTTTTGTTATATATATAATATTGACATTTTTCTGAAACTTGTCACTACACGCTCAATAAATGTTAATAAAAATATTAAATAATGGAAATAAAACTTTTCTCTCTAAGTTTGAGAACTTTTCTCAAACCTAAATTATGTTTAAGAAATTTGGTCAACTGAAACTTTATATCATCTATACTAAATAAAAGGTAATTTTTTACTCAGAACAAAATATAAATGTAAGAAAAGCCAGTAATAGGTTATATGTCATTGCAACCAAATAAGATTAGGATTTCACTACTATTTTGGAAAGATTAATCTTTTTGAAAGCTTAAGATCTTATTCAAATTTAGTTGACCTTGAGTTTGCTCAATAATTCAATTAAACTTAAATTAGGTAGATAACAACTTTATAAATCATATCTCATGTGTCTCCTAGATCAATTAGGTGATAATTCTCGTCAAAATATATCAATTAGGTGATAACCCTCATCAAAATATATCTTTTATGTTATTCTTAACCCTACCCCTTATATTTATATGATTATACGTTTGCTCATCTGAAATATGCAAATCTAGTTAAGTAGGAACTAATGTTATAAGACTTAACATGTTCAAGTTAAAGTGCCTTATGTTTGTTCAATAAAATTAATAATAAGTAGAACTCTAGTTTATTCTTATAACAATAGAAAGAACAATCTCGTTCTTAATGACTGAATTAATTTCAAATGGTCTTATGAACCATAAATTACATGTAAAATCTAAAAAATTTAAACATGTAATCCAATATGCATATATAATATATCGAACTTAAAAAAACATACAATTTATGCAAATATAATAAAATTACAAACATATAAATATCACGCCTTATTTTATTCTACTTATTGATGTAATCTTCATAATTTAAAATAATATTGCCAACTCTTTGGAAATTAAATTAGATTAACCTATTAATTCCTAAGTAAATTAAATTTCTATTCCAAATAGAAATTAAAAATATTTTCATATTTAAATTAGAAATCATTTCCAATTATTTTCACTCATTTGATAAAATTTAATTGATAAGTTTCAACAAATTACTCTTCTTATTATAATTTAGAAAAAAAAATTTTTGAAAATTTTTTTTTTGTAAGTAAGATATTCTAATCTAATTAGAGAAAACTTTTTCTTAACTAGAAAAATATTTTCTAATATTAAATAAAATCACTTTTAAAATTAAATAAAACATTTTAAAATAATCAAAAATATACTTTACATTATTTATTTATAGATTAGTTTCTTAGTTAATTAAAATCACTCCTTAATAAATTAGGAATCAAATTTTCTAAAATATTAAAGAATGCCGTTTTTTTTTAAAATTAAAGAATTGCATTGAATTGGGAATAATTAGAGTTAAGTAAAAGCTGAACGTATAGCTGTTAAAGCATGACTACTTTCTCAAAGGGATACAAACATAGTAGCCCCTACAAAGCAAATCTATATTAAAGAGTAAGGTTGTAACTCACCCATGGACAGATATAAATACTTGGATTCCCAATTTATAGCTGTTTCTCAGGTTTATAAATGAAACCAATTTTAAGAAAGCTTGACCCTTAAGATATATAAGTTTGTTCCATATCAAAATTATAAAATCATTAAGATTTCACTAGAGATTTGAATCGAGTCCTTAAAGGAGATTCTAGTTAATGGCTATATAGGAGTTGCAATTGAGTTGAATCATCTGTCCTATCAATTGTTCTTTAATGTAAACAATCAATTTTTATAATAAAACTGGTTTATGCTTTACTTGCTTATAGAAAATCTTCCTGTTCTTTACTTGCTTATAGAAAATCTTCCTGTTCTTTTCTTTCCATAAGGCATACACAACATTCCCTAAGGAAAATTTGTAAGCTAGAATATCCTTATTATAAAGATTATGGTTCTAACATAAATAAAGAATAATTGTAGACCAATTAGAGGGAGGAGGTGGCATGTTCCTTGACTGAAGAACTCCTCTCAATATGTAAGAAGTATATCTGTATTTAAAAAATAAATGATCAATAATTTCCTCCTTTATGTTGTATAGTAAATAAATGCTTAGAATCCTTATAATTCTTCTGATGCTATCTAATTTGATCATCCTCTCTTTAATTGTGAGTCAAAGGGTAAAAGTCACTTTAGAATTAGCTTCTTCAAACCATACTAGTTTTTGCCATTTAAATCTTAAAGCTGGAATCTTCAACATCATCCTACAAGAAACATTAATGAATTTGCCATTTGAATTCTTGCCCATAAAATAAAGTGCCCCTTGTTTTAGAGGTCTATATTCAATGACAAGTCATTAAGAGGGCTTCTTAGTAGGAGCTCTAACATGTTTTGTAACTTAATACTTCTTTAACTAATGCATACCCTAGGATAATATTATGAAGTCCAGTGAGTTTAGGAATTGCTATAAATGGTCCATCATTAAACAAATAATGATACCATAAGTTTGTTACTTTAGCAATCCCGATCTTACACTTAATCACCATCCTTATTGTTTCCCTTAGTTTGAGAATTTGAATCATGAAGGGTAAGGTTGTGCACTACTAAAACTCTCCAGACCCTACATTTCAACGGGATTTTTGGTGGATTGTTATTGTTGTTGTTAAATCGTGGTCTAAAGGCGTTGGTTTTAGGTTAAATGATCTAGAAATTAACATTTCTCAAGAAAAAAACATTTAGCCATTTAACCTAAAGAGCTTATCATTGAGTAATCTCCAAATCTTCTTAATCATAAGCACTTTGTTTATGATTCTAATAGGGTAATGCCTAATCCTCTTCCATCTTTCGGAAGACCAAAAAAAACTTCATTTTTGTTAATTAACAAACAAAAATAATTTTAAATTTAATCTAGAAAATAAATTTTATAATTAATATAAGAAACATATTATTCAAATTAATAAAAAATAATTTCTAAATAAAATAGAATGATAACTCTCTCAATTAAATTAAAATAAATAAATTTAATTAAAAATACTTTCTTAATTAAAAAATACTTTCTTAATTATAATGGAGTTTAGTTAATTAATTCTATTCTGATTGAAATATAATTAATTTTAATTATTGAAAACAACTTTTCTAAAATTTTTAATTATGAATCAATATAATACTAATATTAGTCAAATTAACTGGGCTTTAGTTTCCTAGTTGATGGTGGTTCTAGGTGACGCAACTATTGACTCTCATTAACGGGCGGCGGTCACACCTCTCTGATCTACGCCATCAGGCAGAGCATAGCCAAAGCTCTAATCACATTCGTTTAACTCGCAGATAGATAATAGACAGATCTGTTGGCCTTCTCACCACAAAGGGCATCCGATTAGATCGTCTTCGTCTGTTAGGGTTTTTGATTGGAGTGAGATTTCGGTTTCAATCTTTTTTGCAAGTACCAGAAGTGCTTCTCACCACAACTGTCTCTTGCTCATATCACTACTACATCTATCAGAAGTTGGATTTAGTATCAATGACTAGGTTTTTTAATCAACTTCTTGAGTATTATACATGGATTAATTTTGTTCGATTTCACATGGGTCTAGTGATTTTCACTTGATTTTTGCTCAATTTTTGCTCCATAATTCCCATACAAGTACGCTTTCTTACTCTCAATTCTATCTTCTGCTCGATTTTGCTTAAAGGAGTATTGTTCAACTAGGTTTTAGATTCGAGCTAGTTGCATCAATCATGTTTGATTTTGATCATGAGGGTTGAATGACTTTTATCATTTTAAG
Source organism: Erythroxylum echinodendron (assembly GCA_027575705.1). NCBI lineage: Eukaryota > Viridiplantae > Streptophyta > Magnoliopsida > Malpighiales > Erythroxylaceae > Erythroxylum > Erythroxylum echinodendron. The sequence goes on along the minus strand of JANZXR010000170.1, from coordinate 7,653,733 downwards.
TTGCGATGTGTTATGTGACCTCATAGCCCTTCTAGTGATAGAATTATGAGTTGTGGGTTTGTGACTACGTTGCTTATTTGGAAGTGTTATTGTGCTTCTTGTTGGTCTTGTTTTGATGCCATCAATTTGTGCCATTGGAGATAAGCAAAGTGCAGGATGGATGGATTATGCCGTAATAGCATAATTATTTTCTGTCTTTAGTTTGCTATGACTTTATGCCATTTGATGACATAACTGTGCTCCTTACTAGTTAACAAAATGGATCAGTTCTATACAACACCATGGTTTGCTCAGCACCATCCTCGACAACAACAATCTTTTTCTACATCTATTGAACAGCCAAATAGAGAAGCTTCTTCTTACCTTTTATTGTTCTTTTATTTTTCTTTTTGGTTCCTGTTTCATATCTTCTTTGGTTCTATTTTATTTTATTTATTTATTTACTTATTTAATTATATTTACCTACTATTTTAACATATCAGTTTTCATATCTTCTCTTTAAACCTGTATCACTTTTTTATTGTCACATTCACATATGGGCCTACCGAAAACAGCCTCTCTACTCTGTAAGGATAAGGCTGCATACTATCAGACCTCTCCAGACCCTACTTTGATACAGGACTCGAATTAGATGTAATGATGATGATTATTCAAATTAAAAATAATTTAATTATTTTGGAATTAACTTAAAATTTAAAATTATCTAAAATTCTAATTTGAATATGTGTTATTCTAAATTATATTGCTTCTAACCTAAGAGTAAGCTCAAATTTAACTTTGGAATACATTCAATAACCAAACATCCCTTATTCAAACTTTAAATTACACTAATTCATGTTGCCAAACTAAAACCCAACTTTTAAGTATCCTATTCCAATAACTAAATATCCTTATTTCAACTTAAGCTTCCAATAACCTTATTTTTAAGCGGACTTTATTTCAAACTAAGAATAACTTATTTTTAACTTAGGATAACTAATCCTTGTGTCTAAACACTCTTATCTTCATCTTTATGAAACTCTACTCCCAAAAGAAAGTTTGTTATCATCCTCATGTCGCCTGCTATAATCAAAAATCAATCAGTAAATCAAATTATAAAATTAAAGATGTCTACAAGTCTAGTATTGAAAAATCGAGGTATGATCTCATCTCGCACGTAGAAGAACAAAAACAATTATCCTTGTGTGACTATAAAAATGATGATGAACATGTTTCAAAAATCATTTCAAGGGGAACTATAAAAAAGGTCAATATTTACAATAAGGTATAATTTATGCTTATACTTGTTATGTTTATATGTTAATCATGTTATATAATTTAAAACGAGAAATTAAAAATACGCTAGTATTTGATTTTATTAATGACATTTGAAATTGTAAAGGGTCATTATACCTTGACCAAAGATTTCCTGAATTAATACTAACTGAGAACAACAAATTATTCTCTCTAATCACTTTCGAGAAGACAAATCATATATCGATCACTTAAGTACTTTCATATATTTTATGCTATATCCAGTAACTACTAACTGAATTACTCTTGACTAAAATAAGTTATCAACATTATTAAAATTTAACAATCCCTATATGAGATAATTTAAAGATCTCAAGTCAAATGATCACTTATACAATTATCATAATAAGAATTTTCATTGACATATAACTAATGTTCCAAATAGAATTTTCATGTTGTGTCAGTTAAACAAACTTTTTCTCTAACAAGCACTACACATTTGTTTAAGTATTTTTATATTTTAATTTATAAGATTGATTACTTCTTTCATAAGAAATAAATACAATATGTGTTAGTTTTTCTACTTTATTCATATCTAATCTCAATAAAAACAATTATTAAAAATAATTTAGGGATAATATATAAACAAAATATAAATCTCATAATACAATCTCATTTTAATTTTAATTGTAATGTATATTTATTTCATAAACTTCATTTTACACTTGAGTTAATTAAACAAATATTTATAAGAACTAAGATAAACAATGTTCTAAAACAATTATGTAATAAAAAATAAAGCCAACCAATTAAATATAAAGTACAAACCAACGGTTTACTCGTCACAGATCTCTTATGATTGATTCTATTTCTCCAGGTTTTTAGTCTTCTGTTCTTTTTGTTCTATATTGTAAGATTTGTTTTAGTTTATTGATGTACATCTGTTGCTCTCCCTCATTCAAAACAATTCAAACTTTAATACATAAAGACACGTACATGCTTTTCTAATGTTAATAAGAATCACGAAACATCATAAAGGAGTTTTTTTTTTCTTTTCCTGTCTATATTTAATACCAATTTCATCATTAAAATTCTGTGGTCAATTTGTTCCCCATACATATT
>JANZXR010000170.1:7602460-7638460 GCA_027575705.1 Erythroxylum echinodendron | reverse complement strand
GAGGGATTTAGGCTCCTAGCTCTAGAGAGAGATTTTCTGAGACTGTGTGGACCAGATTGACGAGAGAGGTTATGGCAAACAGGTGGGTCAGCTGGGACTTCAGTATTTTGGGATGACCTAGTTAGGAGTTGTTGCATTTCTTTTAGCATAGTATCTGTATTAGGATTTCTATATGTACAGACTATACACTGATGTATAAACTGATGTTTTAGAGTAATGAAAAGAGAAATTTGGTTTTAAAAATCTTGCAATTTACAGTTACTGGTTTTATTTATTTAAATGTATGTGAGGCCATGTGGAGTTTATAGAAATTGCACGTAGCACTCCCTTATCTTAGGATATGTATCGGAATGACCTACGGGCGTCTCGGTGCGTACCCTAGGGTAATGGGTCGTTACATTTTATATTTCAATGAGGTGATCCATGTCATGACAGAGCATATCATAAAGAAACTTAATTATTTTTAGTATATAGTGGGACAAACTATGACAGTCATTTCTTTATTAAGCTCAAGATATAAGATGGAGCAGTTATATTTTTTCTATCAAAATTTGTATGGTGCTTAGGCTAAAGAATATGTTGATATCATTAAATAACTATAGTATGACTTGTTTAATAATTATCAACTAAGATTGGACGCAGATCAAGATTTCAACTTTAACTTCATATTCAACTTTAGCTTTACTTATTGTTTAGAAGACTAGTGTTAGCTTTGAATTTGCACAATTCATCAAAGAAAAAGGCTAGTACTTCTTGTAGTAAGATGTACTTAGACAACTATTTGGAGATAAATGTTGTGATCGAAGTTAAAAATGTGCAATTCGATGTATTAATATGGTCGAAGACATATGGAAGTACTTTTCCAATCATGTAAGCAATTGCATGAGACCTCTTAGCAATTCCAATATCTACTGTTACTTCAGAGTCTTTTTTAAGCACAAATAGTTGGATAGTTAGTCCTCGTCTTGCTCGACTTTACCCTAATACTGTGGAAGTCCTTATGTGCACTTAAAGTTAGTTAGATTATGAAGATATTCAGGGTAAACTCTATTCTTTATGGATTAGTTTTGTTTACCTTAATAATTTTCACAATCATATATTATATTATGTTATTTTGTCTTTTTATATTGATATATATATGGAGACCAATCTTTCTTTCAACTGCAAAATTTTTTCGAACAAATATTCAATGATTAAGGTATATTTAATTGTTAATTATCATGTGTTGAATATTCATTTAATACAATTATTGCATAATTGAGTATAATTAACATAATAATATTTCAACATATAGATGGAGTGGTGCAAACTATTGATGATATTGATTATAACCATTAGCTAGTCCTTGTCCTCTATTGTGGGTTTGTTTTCTTTAATCTTTACTTTTCAGTTAACTATTTTTCTCATTTAATTGCTTTGATTTGTTAAGATTGAAGATATAAATCTTTACTTGTGTGGTTTTGTGCATGTTAACAAAGAAAACACTAATATCTCTGTACATTAGCTCAACTTTAGTCTCCCGCTATAATTAATAATTCTTTTTTGTATCTTTTTTCATTTAGATAATAATAGCACTATGATACTCTTTTATTTTAAAAATAAAATGATTTTGATAACACGTGATACTTATTGAATAGACAGACTTATAAACTAATATTATTCTTTCATGTTTGGAATAAACCAAGCACCATTTTATTGTTAAACTTAGATAAGCAAATAGTTTTTAGTAAAAAAATAGAAAATAATTTAAAGTGACATTAAGTTAAAAAATAAAGAAAATAGATTTTAATTAATTTTTAGTAAGATATCAAACTTATTAATATTAATATAATAAAAATAAAATGAATATAGATTTCTTATTAGAGTTGAGATAATTTGATGAAAAAAGAACAATATAGATGATGCAAGACTATATTTTAAAATTGGACTGAAGGCATATAATATTAGGCTTATCTAAGAAAGTGAATGAGTTACAAACACTTTTTTTATATAAAACGACAATTGTTAACTTTTTTATGAAAATGAGTTTTATGATAATAAAGTATGTTATAAAATTTTAACAATCTTTTTTCTTTTAGCAAAGACATTTTCTAATTGATTCAATATATTTTATTATATATTTGGAATTTACATAGAGAAGTTCATTAATATATCTTATATTATTTATAAATTATTTTTAAAAAATAAGTAATTTTTGCTATATATTATATTTAGTTTCAATTATTTGAATTTTAGATGAATTCTTTTATTAAAATTATTTAGATTTTAAATAAAAAATGACTTAGTTTGAGCCCTTGCCTTGAGGCCCAATCGAGCTTCGGGCTACCGAAAGCTTGATTTAACTCAAGCCTGAGCATAGGCCAAGGAGAACTTGATCCTAATCCAGCCCATTGCCACTCATAATCAAGATGTAGATTTGCATATTTTATAGGCAAACTCTCAATTTATTCACTATAAAGTCATCACCAAAACTGAAGGATTTCAATTCCAATTGACAATAGTGTATGCAATGTATGGTAAATAGCAAATAAAATGTCTGAGAGAGAATCTAAAATAGTTAGGTGAACATAAAAAGAACCCTAGATTATTTTTAAAGATTTTAATATGGTAGTTAAGGCGGAAAAAATGTACCTAAAATGGTTAGGTGAGGAGCTTCAGACCAAAAATTAGAGATTTTTTAGTGGAAGATGAGGTTCAAGATTTGAGATATTATGGTAATCAAATGACTACGTGATAGCATGCATGAAGTAAACATATCATATTATTTCCTATGTTTTGATTGATAAAATGCTTGTAATTATGAATTATAATTATATTTTATGTATTGTAAAAAATATTAGAGATTTAGATGAAAATGTGATTAAAAGTGGATTAGTAAAGAAGGAACAAAGGTTACAAATTTTAGAGAAGAATGAAGGCTTGTAGGAGAAAGGTTCCAAGAAAAGTTTGAGTGTAAGGTGTTCCCACACTTTACTCAATATTGATGCTCTAAGATTTAATGTGTTTCAATAGATAAGGCCCTTCAAAAATCTCCGAGCCCTAGTTATTTTTACCTCTATTTTGCTCTATTTATGAGTCTTATTTACGAAGGACTTATTTTGGTAAGATAATCGTAATAGAAATGGGATTTTTATTCATATTTAATCTTTATATTAACTTTTATCCCCCCTTTTAGGAAGATTAGCTAGGATTTTAGGGATTTTGGAATTATTTATAAGAATGAGTCACAGCAGGTAGTTATCTATCTGTCTCTCTTATTGGTTTATCTTAGTTTTTCTCTGTGTTCTTGTGATAGATCTTTATTTTTCTCCTATGTTATCATTGAGAATCGTTTGTAACAATATTCTCTTTTTCTAATCAAAAGTTAATTGAAGTTTGATTATTCAAGAATTGTGAGATCTAATTATTCTTCTTTACCTTTTTATTCTTTAGTATTTATATATCTGTTAAGAATATTAAAGTTAATATTTTTTAAAAGTAAACAAGTATCATATTAGGACTAGCTCAAGGTGAGCAAAAGTTAGTTATAGCTAGAACATTTGGCCAACTAATAGCTAGAATAGGAAGGAACTTTGTCTATAAACCCATAACAAACTTATGCTAGTTAGGCAATGTAAAGAAGCATAAATAGTTATAGATTTTGAATACAATAGTAGCTTATAGCAACCTCCACCTAAAAGCCAATTAGGGATTATTGTCCTATCTATGTTCCTTATAATTACAACCTCTCTAATCTTATACAAGAGCTTATGATAGATGGTAGTGGTACATATGTGGACACCATTAAATATTTTGTTGTTTTGCTCAAACCATATAATATACACTAAAGCTACCTAATAGCTAGAACATGAAGGAACTTTGTTTATAGACCTACAACAAATTTATGCAAATTAGTAATGTATAGGAGAATAAATAATTATAAATTTTGAGTATAATAGCAACTTATAGAAACCGCCACCTTAAGAGCCAATTAGGGGTCATTTTCTTATATATGTTTCTTATAATTATAGTGTCTCTAATCTTATGTAGGAGCTTATGATAGATGGTAGTGGGATATATGTGGACACCCTAAATATTTTGTTGTTTTTTTCAAGTCATATAGTATGCACTAAAGCTTGAAAAGGAATCCTAAACATGTTAAGATTATTTGAGAGTAAGAAAAGTTGCACAATGCTAAAATATAGTTCAAGAAGAGGCTAGAGAAATGATAATTAAAGAAGAAATGTTCTATATCCTCTTAATACTCCTAAAAAATGATGTAAATAAGATCTAGTTAATGGAAGTTTAAAATTTTCTTTGTTCCTAATTTTCCTTTAATAGTAAGCCATAAGATAAAAGTTGAGCTACATATGATATTAGTATTCCAAATCTATTTATGTCACTCTATAGGATTCATAAAACTAGTGAACAACTTCTTATAAGAACTATGTGAGTAAGCCATGGACTTACTCTTAAGCTATGAGATTGAATTCTCTTTATAAGAGTTTGGGAGGTATGCTAGGAGGCTATTTATGATAAGGTCAAATCCCTTTTGAGCATTTTTAGGCCATTTCCATCAGTTGCGTTCAATTATCAGTTCCACCTTAGTTGTAAGTGGTATATTAGCTTTTAATCTATCAAAACCTTGAATCTATTTAGGGGGCCAAAATCATACAAATATTCAAACTAGAAGAATGTATTTATTCTATTTCAAATATTGCATTTAATTTTTCTACAAACCAACTCTCTCATCATTAAGATCTACCTCAAGGTCGGTCCAAAAGGTGTTAGTTTTAGCTTTGATTGACCATATGATTGTCCTTTTCAAGAAGTTTATATGAATCCATTTTTTCCAAAGGACTCTTTATCTATAAAGATCTTCTGTAGTCTTTTTATTAATAGCATTTTACTAAGGATTTTGGTTAAGATGATTCCTAGCCCCTTATTTTTTTTGGGTATGCAAATTTCTCACCATTTAACTTTATGTACTTTAGCATTACCTTATGAGCTAGAACTTAGGAATCTTTTATGTAAACTCTTAATTGATTGTAAAATCTCTTTAGGAAGTGCTAAATGATCAATTAATAAATATACAAATTACTTATAATAAATATGATCAATTAAAGCTTACCTCTATTAGAAAGAGACATATTGCGCTAACTATTCAACTTCCGTTGTATTTAATCAATCAAATGAGCACAATTTGTGTAACAGAATTTTCTGGTGGTAACGGCAACACCCAACTATTTGAATGAGAGTTACTCCTATTTGAATTCATTAATAATGTTTAAAAGATCATTCACCTTACTAGTCCCAATAGAAATATAGAAACCATTTTTTTTGGTTATAGCTTAAACTAGACTAGGTATTGAATTGCTCCTGGAAATTTGGTAACATCTTCACTAATTGAAAAGTTTCCCCATAAAGTAAAAGTAGGTCATCTATAAAAGAAAGGTTATAGACGCCTATCATGTCACATTTATAATAGAATTTAAAGTAAGGCTCCTTAGAGATGTTAAGAATAATAAGTCTAGATAACATTTCAATATATAGAACAAATAAGGGGACAAAGGTTTCACTTGCCTGAGCCTTTTACTAACCTTGAACAATCTTATTGGTTCACTGTTAACTAGCATTGAGAATGAGATAGAAATGACATATTCCTTTATCCAAGAAATGAAAGTAGTAGGGAAGCGTAATAACCTATATGTTTAAAAAGAAACTCTTAGCATAAAGAATCAAATGCCTTTTTGATATCAATCTTTAAGGCATAACTTCTAATATCCTTTCTCTTGTAATATCCCTCGAACAATCTTATTTGTTTGATTGATACAAAAGGCCTATTGTTCAATTTTCAAAATATTATATCATAATTTATAATTGTTGAACATATGACTAGAATTAGAATCATCAACATATATGTCTCTAATATTCTCAAAACTAATCATTTTAGTATGCACAGTCATCAATAAATCATATCTCATAAATAATGCATCAACTATTACATTTTCTTACCTTAAGTATACTTTACCCTATAAGGAAAAGTCTTAATAAACTCCACCCACTTGTCAAGTCTCTTATTCTGCTTATTTTTGAACTCAAATATAGTTCAATAACTTATAGTCCTTATGTATCACAAACTCTTTAGCCCACAAGTAGTGTTACCAAGTCTCTAATGCTTGCACCGATATGCACATCTCTTTATCGTAATTCAGGTAATTCAAAGTTGCTTTACTAAGCTTCTCACTTAAGTATGCTATTATTTTTCTAACCAGCGTCAAAATCTCCCCAAATTCTTACACTTAGATTATTACACTTAATCTTAAAGGTGTTGACAAAGTTATGTCTAACAATGGAGTTATGCTTACTTCTCTTTCAATATATTAAAGGCTTTCTCTTGATCTTCACTACACTTAAATCATACAATCTTTGTCAATATCTTTTTCAAAGGTTCATCAATTATATTAAAGTCTTTGAAAAATGGCTAATAGAAGCTGGCTAACCTATAGAAACTCCTAACATCACTCACAATTTTAGGTGTTGGCCATTTTCTAATGGCTCTCACTTTTTTCTTATATACCTCTACTCCCCTTGAATTCACCATATAACCAAGAAATATAATTTTTTATTGAAAAAGTACAAATTTTTAAATTTGCATACAACTTGTCTTACCTAAGCGTATACAAAACCTTTGCCAAATGTCCAACATACTCTTTTAAGGTCCTACTATAGACAAAAATATTATTAAAGTAAACAACTAAAGAACTTGCCTAAAAACTCATGCAAAACATGGCTCATTAACTTTTTTAAAAAATAAAAGAAATTTTCATTAATAAAGAATTGAATTACAAGCTATAGAAGATACTTAAGGGGTACCCTTTTCCACATAAGGTTGTAGCATTGCTACCTATTCAAAATATATGATTAACATACATAGTATACATAGAGAAATTTGAAGCTCCAATATGATCCTCCCAACAGTAAAAGATCATTAATGTTGTCCATGGTCTTATATATAAGAAATGTGATAGGTTTATGCTTAGCTTCAAATTGTCTAACATTCCTTTATTTCCAAATAGTTTGCACACATATGCTAACTGCTGCAATGTGTTTCACCTTCGGGAGAGTTCTTTAAGAATAAAGCCATTGAATAGCACTTGGAAATGTATTAGCTTAAATTTCCCAGCTGCAACTCATTTTAACTGCTTCCTATATACGGTTGGTGATCACACACAGGAAGAATAATTGATCTCTTGTTTCTTTATCTACTGAACAAAAAGGACGGGAAGAATCAATATTTAAATAACTGAGTCTATCTATAGTGTTAAGCTGGTTATAAATAGTTAGCCATAGGAGAAAAGAGGATTTAGGTGGTATGACTTTGTTCCAGATGATTCTATACCACTCCACTACTGGTTTCTTAAACCTTAAGTAGTCTCTCGTGAATTTATTAGAAAGATGATGAGTAGGTCAATTATGCCAAAAGAAGGTGTTTTGATTGAGAAGATTAGAAGAATATTGAGTTTGCAAATGACTAAGACTTGAAGGGAACTACCAGTTGCTCTCGTTGATGAGTGAGTCCATTTTTGTGTGAAGTGGGAGCCATTTTTGTGTGAAGTGGGGGATCGATAGAATTCCTTAGTACACTTGAGGAGTTAATGAGAGCACCATAACCAGACCAGTTTTTAAACCACAAGGATATTAGCTTCCCATTGCCAATAGAGTAAGACATGTCATCTTGGAAAAAAATATCATTTGGAGAAGTTAGTTCAGGAAGAAGGAATTGGATGCTTTCTTACTAACTTCCCATATGCTTCTGCCTTTGAGAAAATAGGAATGAATCCATCTAATCCATAATGAATTTCTATTTTTAAGGATCCACCAAAACCTTTTCAGGATGAGTGTTTGATTAGTGAGTTCCACTGAAGAAACACTTAGTCCCCCTTCTTCTTTTGGATAATAGATGTCTAACCATTTGACTTTAGCACTTCCCTTTCACCATTAGAATGGATCCATAGGAAGTCTTTGAAGATTCTCTTAATTGTCTTAGAAACAATTTTTGAAAGGAAAATGTGTGAACTCCAATATATGTGCAAAGAGTTGAGAACCGATTTTATGAGTTGAAGTCTTCCTGTAAAGGATAGTAATTTATTTACCCAGGAGCTGATTCTTCTCTAAATTTGCTCTATAATAGGATTGTATTTAAGGAAAGTGAGTCTTTTTATTGAGACTAGCACACCTAAGTATAGAAAAGGTAGGGCTTTTTCCATGATCCTAGTTATGGAAGCAATATATGAAGCCATATTAGAAGCACCTTTTGAAATTATAAGCTGAATTTGGTTAAGGTTGATTTTCAGTCTAAAGAATTTTTTTAATTTGTGAAGAGCCTTCATATAGCTATGGATGGATTCCACTTTTACATTGCAAAAAAGAAGCAATTCATCTGCAAATAAAAAGTTAGTAAGTTCAATTTTCTTACATTTTGAATGGTATTTAAATCTTGGATTTGAGTCCACTTCAAGATTGATTATAAAATTGAGTACATCTATGCATATGATGAAAAGGTAAAGGAAAGATGGTCCCCCTACTTGAGTCCTTTCCCAACTTTAAATACTTTGAAGGGCTCTCATTTATTAGAATTGAATAACTAGTAGTGGATATGCATTCTCTAATCTAGTCGATGTAAGCTCTTAGGAATCCATAAGCTTCTGTCATCTTCCAAAAAAAATTTCAACTAATTACTATCATAAACCTTGTGAAATTCGACTTTGATAGTGCAATTGGGAGCTAAATCAACTCTTGAATAACCTTTACGAACTCTTACACAATTAATATATTATCCCCCAATGTATCTGTTACAGGTAAAGGCACCCTAATTTTCACTTATGAGTGAAGCAATTACCTTTTTTAGTCTTGATGTAAGAATCTTGGAGATGATTTTGTAAAGAAATTTTTACAAGTAATTGGTTTGAATTCATTAAATTTATAGGGATTAGAACCTTTTGGTATCAAGTATATAAATGCATTGTTGATTTCTTTAAGTAGCACACCTTTTAAGAAGAATTCTTGCACTATATTTTTGACAAATGTACCTATAATGTCCCAAGACTTTTGGAAGAAGAAACCATTCAGTCTATCAGGACTTGGGGCTTTCATGCCATGCATATTGAATACTACTTCCTTAATCTCCTTTTCCTCCATAGCTTTTCCTAAAAATGCATTGTCATCCTGCTTAATTTTCTTTAGATTGAGCGTAGAGAGATCTGCACTAGAAACTGATGCTAAATTTGGGGTTCTAAGCAAATTGTTAAAGTAATTCATAGATTTATTTTGAATATCCATATAGTTATAAAGGATCAGTCCCTCATTATTGGTAATTGAGCAAATTTTGTTTTTATTTTTATGAGATAGGATTGAGTTAAAGAAGAACTTCGAACGTCCATCTCCATATTTAAACAAATTCACTCTAGCTCTTTACTGACGTTGAGAGTCATGATTTTTGACAGAAAGCAAATAGTATGAGAGAGCTTGTTTTTCTTTGGCAAGGAGTGAAAGATCATATAGTGAAAGTACAAGTAATTTCTAGATTTCAGAGAGATCATCCTTAGCTTTAAATAAAATTTCGTCAATAGATCCCCTTAAAGAATGTAGTAGTTTAAGTTCTTGTTTGATTGCCTTCATCTTTTGTACACATGTAAAGACTCCCCTAAAGGAACATTCAACTCCTTTCCTATAAGCATCATTGAATTATGGATCTTTGGCCAAATAGTTGTTAAATCTAAATGAGTGGAAACCAGTAGCCTTCTAAAATAGATTCTCAAATTTAATGAGGGTGTGATCTGAGAAGAGAGGATCTTGAAATATAGCATTGCTATTGGTGAAATGTGCTAGCCATTTGGCATTCACCAATGCTCGATCAAATTTCTTTTGAATGAACCAGCTTGAGGATTGTTTGTTTGACCTTATCAACAAGTGGCCTGTGTACTTCAAGTATGTCACCCCTAATTTATCTACACATTGCTTGAAATCTTCTGAATAGCAATGAAGATTGCAATTGCCTTGAGCCTCAGACCTATAAAGAGTGGACTTGAAATCTCCTTATATTAACCAAGGAAATTTTAAACCTTTACTGAATTTAATTAGATCATTCCATAATACTAATCTTTGGAACCCGAAGTCAATTACATAAATGAAAGAGACAATGATGTCAATTTTCTCATATAAAAAAGATAATCTGTGATTCTTAATTTGGTTAGTGGAATTGAGGATTTCCCTTCTAATCTCATCAGACTTGTAGCAAATGGTGATTCTCTTATATGCATAGTGTGAATATTTTTTAATCTACTTCCAATTAGATCCTAATATTTAACTTGCCAACATTGTCTAGCTTTATTTTTGTCTCAAGTAGTCCCACTATTAAACGCTTCTCGCTCTTGACAAAATTCTTTAAAGCAACTTGTTTTGTAGGGCAATTTAATCCTTTGAGATTCCACACTATGATTGACATATTAAGAGTGTTTGTTTATGGATCCTTTACTCTTTCTCCTCTGTGATCTTCTCTCCTCTACTGTCTGAAATGGCATACTCAATTCCTCATGAACAATGTCAGCATCCTTTCCAGATTGGTTGCTTTCAGTATTGGTATGAATGATTGGTGAAGAATCAAGTCTGGTTTTAACTAGAAGGATCTGTTTGGATTTTTTCAATCAAAGGAGAGTGCTCAACTGTGGAATCTATAGGTGATGAATGTAAATTATTATAAAAAGATACTATTTCTGTGTTAGGAGTAACAACAACTCCTATATTATTAGGACTCACTACTTCTGTTAGGGGGTCAACATTTGTAATTTCCTTAGTGTTGGTGCTAATCATTTCTTCCTCAGTTAACTCGTTCCCTATTAGCTTAAGATAGCTTCCTATTTTGAATTTTTTCGCCATGGCTTTCCAAAATTTACCTTAATGTTTTGGAAGTGGCTTCCATTGGTATGAGACAGCAATACTATCCTCCCATAGCTTGCTTCCCTCTCTTAGTCTCATAATAGGTATTTCTTTGGAAGTTCCTTAATGAGTTCCACACTTACACATATATAAGGATAACCCACTCTCTTTTCTTAACAGTAGTCTCATCAATACTGCTATGAAGCTAGCAAGGGCACTCAATCCTTATGTAGTCTAATATTCAAGGGGTACATTATGGAAATTAATCCATAGAGGAATGTTCTAAACTTTGATAGATTCTCGCTTCAAACTAGGCTGCCAATTTTACAAAAATAAAGGTTGATTCCCCACATGCCAAGGATCTTCCTCTAATATGTTATAAGCCAGAAAGGTTGAATTGAAAGTGAATAAAATGAGATTTTCCTCAATAAGAAACACATATGCCAAACCTTTGTTATGCCATACTCGGTGAGCCCATTTACGAATGTTTGGGAACTAGGTTGTTGATCAAAGAAAAAGCCAACTAGTGTAGCTTCCCAGCTACGTGCTCTCTCCTCTATCACTTCAATCTCTGGACATACTATAAGCTTCTCGTCTATTTCTTTAGGAGGTTTGAAGTTGAGACTCAAAGTTTGGCAATCCCCGACTACTTGCTTCCAGCTTTTCTAGGGGTTCAACACTACTGGTGGATTGATGGAGGTGGTGTCTAGTAGAGTTTGGCTTGTTTGAAGTGCAGGAAGGATGCAGGTTGGGAAAGTTAGGAATTCATCATTTCCATTGTCAGGTAAATTCTGCATTTTCAGGACCTAAAGATAGAAAAGGAAACAAACAACTTTGACAAGTATGAAAGAATGGAAAGGTAATGGTGCAAAAAGGAAAAGAAGGATGGCAGGATAAGGAATATGTTATGGTGGTAATAAAATGCCCCTGGAAAGATCTAGTTACCCAAAGAGAAAAAAAGAAGAAGAGGAGGAAGAGAAAGTCTAACGAGTATACAATAAATGAAGAAGAAGAGAGGGAGAAAGAGTAAGTGTTCGCCCTTTAAGTTAACCAATTCTGTATCAATTTCCATGCATGGACGTAGTCAAGAGCACCTTCATAGTCGAGAGCTTCATACTTTCAAAAGGAAGATCAATTTGGTAATCATCATAAGTTCTAAGTTTCATATTCATGGCTCATTAACTTCGTGCAAGTGTTATGTGCATTAATCAAACTAAAATACATTAATAACCACTCGTACAACCTATTTTTATTGTTAAAAGAATTTTTCCATTTATATCCTTCTTATCCTAATTCAATAGCAGTCAAATTTTAAATAAATATTCGAGAATAAATAGGAACCAAACAACTCATCAAGTATGTTATATAACCTAAGAATATAGTGTCGATACTTTATAATAATTCGCAACAATCTATACATATTCTACATGTTTCATCTTTCTTTGATATTAGTAAAATAGGAATAGCAAATAGGCTCAAGCTCTCACTTATATAACCTTTCTTCAAAAGTGCTTCAACTTACTTTTAAATATCTTTTGTCTCTTCTAGATTTGTTCTATAAGCTAGTCATTTAGGAATTTAAGATTTAAAAATTAAGTCTATTTGATGTTTAATCCCTCTCATCATTGGTAATCCGCTCAGAATATCCTTTTGAAAGAGAATCCGTACAAAAGAGACATAACATATTAGGCAAAGCAATATTAGCATTAACATCATGAGAAAGGACGGATCCTTTGTAAATAAAAAAATGCGTTTGATGCTTGACCAAGGATGCATCTATCATATTCCTCTACTAGCTACCAAGCTCACACCTTTATCCTCATGTTTATCTCTTATTTTTTCTTTACTTAAAGTTTTTAAAATTTCTCATAACATTTGCTCTTGTTTTTTCCCCATAATATCTCTTTGTCACTCTTATAGATCTTGTGTTAATCTTCATAATCTTAGTTTTTAGTGACAATAGAGTAACGGTGACCTATTTGTCACTTATGGTAAAAGAATATATATTTTTTATCCATCATACATGACTCTCTAGTGAAATTATCAAAGACTATCCAGTACGATGTGGCCAGCTTATATAAGTACCACATCATATAAAACCTCATACTTGTACTTCCCAATCAAAAAAGAAATTAGTACCTATTTGTTATCCTAACCTTTTTACTCTAATTCAACTATGATAAGTTGTATGATTTAGGGTGTTTTTTAGTTATCAACCCTAACTTCTCCACCAACTCGACATTATCTACATTAGCATAACTCCATTTATGACTATTTTACATACTCGATCCGTTATTACACATCTTGTATAAAAAGGTTCTCTTGTTACTTATTCACATCATCCTCTCCTACATGTATGCTCAATGCCCTCCTATTGACCAACATCCTTCCCATTTTAGGTATCTTAAGGAGCTTATCATCACTCGTATCCTTCAAGTTAAGCATATCATTATCTGCCTCTTATTCACTCTCAAACATATACTCCCCGTCCTCCCTCATCATCATCACTCGCTTGTTGAGAAATTGTAATGATATATGTCCCCCTCCAAAATATATGAAACGCTTAATCTTGATTCCTGGTTATTAAATTAGAATTGGCCTTAACCTTCTCTCCATTTTATGCTTGCACTTTCAATTAGATTACTTCATATTTAAGTTTTAAAACTTTGTCTTCTTTTTTACTCTATGCTTTGCTCTATGTTGAAGTCTTCACTTAAAACATTCTAATGTTTGTAGGTCTTATTTTTACGTTGTCTTTCTACCCTTAGGGTCATATGTATCATATCCTTCAACTCTAGTTAAAAGTGTAGCTCTATAATATTGATAATTTTGGGGTTAATGCAGAGATAAATTGAGTCATTGTCACTTCATGATCTTCCTCTACGTTCACCCTAGCCTTGCAACCTCCATATCCTTATAGAACTCTTTATCACTTTTGAAACCTTGATTTAAAATTTGTAACATTTGGTAAGAGCTCGATATAGTAGGAAATTGGCATAAAATGTTTCCTCATAACCATTTTCATCTCTATCCAAGTTCTAATTGGCAGCTTTTGATTCCTTAAGTAAGAATGTGTCGATCTCACTAATCTATAACATAGGCACTAAACTCCACAATAGTTAGTTAACCTTTCTTCTTTTGTTAATAAGTTGTAGCAATAAAAAACTAGCTCAACATGCTTCTCTACACTAAGTAAGAATTTAGGTGTATCTTCCTAAATGTGATATTATCATCTTAATGCTACCCATATTATTATTGTTCATAACCTCTTTCATAACCTATATCATATATTTCCCTTCCTTCTCTACTCATTCTACCTTATCTTCTATCTCTTTCTCCTTTATAACTCCTTATGTTTAGCTCTTTCAAGTAATCAACAACACCCTCAACCTCATTGTATACCTCAAAGTCATCCATCTTAATAGTAATAGGTGAGCTATATTATAAGCTAGTTATGATAGCTTCATCTATCCTTAACTTCACCAAATTGTTAAATAAGTTACTTATATTGGCCTTGTATGACATTCGTAATGGACTCCTGGATTAATCTCACTCGTTCGTCCTTACTTTCTTATATTTGGATATGTTTTATGTTGGGTTTGAGTCATAATGTGCCTACATAAAAAAGTTAGTAGTTCCTCACTTTTTTTCCTTAAAGTTTCACTTGACTTATAACCTAAACTCTTGAGTCAAGGTCCTTAGCAAACTAGATAATCTAAATAAAGAAAAATAGTTTAATTATTTTCCCTTTATCAAGTAACATCTAAGGAAGAAAATTTGGATATAATACAAAATAAAGAAATGTAATTAGAGGCCAATGAACAAAAAAATTTTGAGCTTAAAGGAACCCAATTAGTCCTAATAGAAAAGTAGAAGAATTTGACAATTTTTAATTATATAAGAAGAGAAACAAGACTATTAATAAATATAATATATATGATATATCAAATACTTCATCCTTATTAGAGTAAAATTAGAAATCATGGTTTGTAATAGGTATTGCAACTAGCCACCCCTTTTGATGTAAACTTTAGATGATACCTTTTAAGGCTTCTCTTGATAAACCCTAACTAAATAATTTTCTTTTCTTTTCCTTTTTTAACTTTTTTTATTAATGTGGAAAATCAAGAAATAAGGAACAAAATAGATAAAAATAATTTATTCTTAATGAATCTTTAAAATGATAAGAACAATAAGAAGATATAAGCATATTAAAAATGTAAACAAACGATACTAAGAACAAACCTGAATATAAAAGACGAATATGATATATTCAATATTAGTAAGAATTATGATGGACGATTATTATTTAGAAATAGATTAATTTAATACATAATTAGAAGGATATGAATTACCATACTGTAAAAAAAAAAGGAAAATCTCTATAAAGTTTTTGATTAATCAATAATGATGTTAAGATGTCTATTACCATCATAATAATTGCTTTTATAGTTATAAAACTCTAAAATTCAAGTTTTAAAAGGAAACAACATCTTAAGTTCACAAAGTCCTAACCAATTAAAACACGAGTTCATCATTTGTCTTAGGATGCACGCACCAATTTTGTCCTAGAACTCCTAGTGTATGTAACAAAGATGAGTTCAAACTCAATTATAAGTTAGACTATAACATTTTCTTCATTTTATAAAACTAGTATAAGTCTGGATTGATCACACGTATGACTCTAATGTTGTTTACATTTTTTTCCTCATCCTACCAAAATTTAGTTTAAGATTAGCAATAGTTGTTTGCTATATTTGGTGCCAGTTACATTATGTAATCTTTTAGGAGTGCTTTCTACTTCACTTAAATCATCATTATAGGCCTTACTTTAATTTCTCAAAGAAGCAAAGCTTTAGTTCTTGTATATAGATCCATGATTAAGTTATTAAAGGCTTCAAACATCCAGTAACTTTCAACATTTGAGTAGCTAATGCTTGATTTCCATCAACATGAATCGTAAATTGTATCTTATTATAAATTTTGATTTCATTCTTTACATCTTTCCTTGAATTTATGTCATATGTAAAAATAACCATAATCACACAAAATGTCTAGCCTCTAACATTATCCTCACTATCCTCACGAATAAGTTAAGAGAATTGTACAAGTGGTACATATAGGTGTAAGCCAAAAGTGTTATCTTTTATAAAGCTTACACATATTTATAATAGAGTTTAGACCTTTTAATGATTAATTCGAAATATATTTCTAATTTCAGCTAAATTTTAATTAAGATTATAATTAAATCTACTTAAATACTAGTTAAATCCTTTTAAGATCCAATATATAATATCAGTAATTATTGATTAAATATCTTATATTTGATTTTAAAAATTTTCAAACTTTACAATCAAGTCTAACTTGATTAAATTATTCTATTATCTTTGCAATTGATCTTTGTATATGACACATTAAATTCTTAAATAAGTTGGTATTAGATATAAATTGTAATCTTAGACCGTACTTAATTAAACTCTTTTAATTTACATTTAATTATCTAATTAAATAATTTATATCTATAGATCAAGATTATCTCTTACCAAAGATTATCACTTACTAACATATCATGACTATCCAAATATTAAGAATGTTAAAAATAATTTTGATTAACCTTTCTGAAATGATTTTGATTAACCTTTTCATGCATAATTTTTCATATAATTCAATTATTTCATCATATAATATCCTAATTAAATATATAATTTATAATTAATATATACTTTATTTAAGACCAATCATACTATTTCTCCAGCTTGAGTAACTGATTCTTTTAATAAAATTTAAAAACTATTTTCAAAATATGGTTTCATTTTGGCCAAATATTTCTCAAATCATTAACAGAACATTCTTACTAATTACTTTAAGGTGACGAATCATATATTAATCAGACAGCTACCATCATATAAGATATTTCACAAGTAGTATCAAAACATAACAACTTTTACATAAGACACTTTAGAAATATCAAGTCAAATGATCACTTATATAATCATTATAACTTCTGTATGAAATTTTCTTGCTAAGCCAGTTCAGTGAACTTATTATCTAACTAGTATTTATATGTTTAATTAAGTATCACCATATTTTAGTTTGTAAGATCAACTATTTCTTTCATAAAAAAGAAATATAACGTATTTTTTCTACTTTACAAATAAGAACAATTTAAATATAATATAAATATCATAATTTTGTTTTCATTATAAATTCATTTGTAAAAATGTATTTATCCTATAAATTTAATTTATATATTAAATATGTATAAAATTAAAAAATACATTTTATTAATTATGTCACGTGGTTGGTTGTTTGTAATACATAAATCAACAATATTAAAAAGACAAACGGTACGTTTAAGGTTTTCGTCAATACTTTTCTTGTGTTAGCAGCTAGTGTATCCCTGATTTGATAATAAGTGCGCAGGACAAGAGAAAAGATAACTATTCACGTCACACCTAAAAGACAAAAGAAAAAGATACCTTTGTGTTGATCCGGCCAACTCAATTTTGGTTCTACAAAAATTCAAAAGAAAGCTGTAGCCACATTGTCCGTAACCATGATGTGGATTGCGGAAAGCTGTAGTTAATTACTTCTATAAAAGGACTTTGATGACAAGGAACGAGTCATCTTCTTATGCTTAATGTTGAATTTGCTGTATGTCTTCCTCTCGTAACAAAAACGGTGGGCTATTGGCTATGCTCAGGTTAGGTTACAGGCCATCTTATGAGTTTATAATAGGATTGGCATAAGAACAAAGATCGAATAGCTCAGCAGTGATCCCTTCTGTAAGTGGAGAATGACTAGGCATCAATCAATCAAATTTGGCTACGGGAAGGACTGGACTTAATTTTGTTTTTCTTAAGACGAAATTTCGTAGCCTAAAGTACTTGATCTCGTATGAAATTCAAGATAGGTTAGCAATTTATGTAGCTTGTTGCGAAACAAGGGTCTCTGTCATGACGTTTCCCGTGCGGCATTGGTTGAGAAAATAGTTGCCAATGGTGAGCCAAGAACAATGCAACGACAAAGGCTGCCATTATTAAGTTCATTCTAGGCCATTAATTATATAAAGACTGCGTGTTGTTTGACTTGTACTGATGCTCGAAACATTCTGCACTTGTTTCGGACCAGAATGTTGACTATCTATTTTACCACTTGATTTGGCCATCATCATGAAAGAATTAAAACCTTGGTTTGCAAGATAATCCCTGTCAGTTTAGCATAGCTACTAGCTTATTTAATCTGGAATGTTGAGGATGCATCACTGAGATTAAGATTATCATATGCAAAGTTTTAGACAGTTTCTGTGGTTAGTTAAGTTCTGTGGAAGCGGTAGTAGTTGATGCAGGTCATGGATATCCGATTTCCTAAACTCTTAAATCATAAACCATGCAGGCGTTTACTAATTGTGCTTGTGGACTGTGATATAGATTCTCGCCTATACGCATCAACTTGAATCGTCGAGTCATAAGCTGCATATCGTTGTCCATGTGATTCTTAATAGCTTAATTTCAGGCTAAGCTCGTTCCACTAAAGACTAGTTTATCATAGCCAAGCATTAAGGGAAAGAAGGTAGGCATTAATGGACTAAAGAAGGAGATGCTTATTCGAGTCTTTTGTTATAGAAAAAGAAAAGAAAAGAAGTCTTACTTCTTTTGGTAATTAAAAGACGCTTTCTGCATCTTAATTTTGCTCATGGAGAGTTTTTCCAGCCCTTACTTTCCTGATACTCTTCCATCACATTGACAAATATTGAAACGGACTGAATGTAAGTTTCCATACCCGGATAATGAAGTTTCCATACCCGGATAATGCTTTCACGTCTATAATTGGATAGAGCTTTTATGTCTTTAACATGAACTATAAACATTTAATTACAAGTCCACAAAAATAAGGATAGCACGATTTTGAGTTCAAACCTCTGAGTCACTAACATTTTGACAGCATGTTTATAAACCATTTAATCCAAGTTCTTACATAAGGCCGTAAATTACTTGTATATGATTCTAACGGCAGACATAATAGGAAAAGACAGGAAACATGAGCATTGTGACATTCTTTTCATTTGATCTCCTGAGTTGGGTACAAAGCAGCTTCAAGAAAATGTCAGATTTTCATCAATCAAACAAGAAACTTCTTTTTCTACAACCGTGTCCTCAATACATTTCACTCGGCTCTAAGCAGTTCTGCAGTCTGTTTCTCTCCTCTGACGACTAGGAGGTTCCGTTTATATATTGCTATGTACATGCTCTTGAAATCTTTTTGGAGCTCAAAGGCCAAGATTACAATACATTGTCTTCCTGTTGCAGTTGTAGAGCTGTAAGCCTCTCAACGAATCTGTCCAATGCTTCCTTCATCCACAAATGTCTACAAACTTCCCGAGCTTCCTCTATCGTCATCTGATTAATACATAGTTTCACGTTTATTAGCATTCGGTTACTGTAAAAAAGAGTAATTAGCCATTTCTTTTGTGCAAATTAGAAACTGTCAAGCAGCAGCTAGCTAGCGTACCCAAATTCTATGTCTCACGTTCTTCTCTGGCCAGATATCAAGTTGCTCCGTCACAAGTAAAGGGAACATGTAGCCTTCGTAAAATGTACCGGTCCTTTTGCTTAAAAAGCTCCACTTGCCAAGTTTTGCCTGTCGTTTGCATGAGAAAACCACATTAGACAACGGAATGAAATTAGCCATGGCTATACCTGTATTGCAACATGAAACAACCTAGTCAAGGGTATGTTGTGAATGGACACTAACCTCGACTTTGCCAACAACTCCAGCTTCTTCAAGTGACTCTCTAGAGGCTGCTTGTTCAACAGATTCATCAAGTTCCCACCCACCCTGATCACGAGATAACAATAAATATGTTAATACACTAAAATATCAATACGTGTGCCTGTGGTTTTAATTAATAGAAGCTATAGAACGTATCTGGATTACCTTCGGGAACATCATTCCTCCACTACCCTTCTGAGAAGTGATAACTAGAACCTCCAATTCATCACTGACAGAGCCGTCGCTACATATCTTGTATCTATACGGAATGCATCTGCAAGTTGAGCAAAATTCAAGAAAATAAGTTTGCAGCTAAGTAAGGTATGTTCAAAGAAAACAGTATGCATAATATGGAAGATTAGACCGTGGCCTCAATCAGAAGAAGGTTTATGGGAAAGGCACTCATCTCTTGGCTAATTCTGAACACAAATCTAAATGACAAAACCCCAAGAAACGAGAAGAAATTCAAGTTCTCACCCAACAACTTGGCGACGACCCATGTTATCGTACCTCTGCAACTGTCTCCCTGTTCGAGCCACCAAACATGCCATATCTTCTAAAAATTCTTGTTCAAAAAGGATTGAGCACGATCCTCTTTACCAAACAAATTTAACCAATATAGAACAAATCACTTGTCCTTCCGGTCCACTATGCATACAACCTAGGTAGAGATGAATATTATATATATCAACAACCTCAGATTGATTAGAGACGAAGAAAGGTTTAGATATGTGTAGATAAGCTACAAGGAAACTGGATATGAAGAATATGAGTGAAAAAGATGGAAGAAGATGAAGAATGAAGGAAGCTATATATAGAAAAAAAGAGGGGTCCTATATGATGTACTTAACTAACACCGTGGATGCGTTAAAGCTAATGATGAATAGACAAAGAAGTAGACAAAGTCCAAATTTTATTATGAGAAGCATAGACTTTATATATACATCCCTCGCTTTCTTGGTTACAACAGGCAGTAACTCGGAAGCAACGCAAGTCCTACGCGTCTGTCCTCATTTGCCCGAGGTTCTCTGTCGTTTCCTGACAAGCATGGATCGTTTCATGTTTTTACTCTTTTTTTTTTTATCAAATTACATGGAGAGTAGTTCAGCATGCAATTAGCCATTTATGTTATACAACTAATATACAGAAAGATGCACCACTAAATGTAAATGAGGTGCAAAAATCCATTATATAAACCTAGCCATTCCATTTGTTAAAAATTATTATTTTAGTTTTCAATTATTGCTATAGTTTTATTAATTAAGTTGAAACATTTAGGTTTTACTTCATATTAAATTATGTTGTCAACAAATATTTTTAGATTCATTCGTATATTTAGATTGTTAAGGAATATATAAAATTAATTAAGTTAACTTCACATAACAGCTTAAATTATTGTGATAAAATGATCGCTTAATTAGTATCAAAGTGGTCGCTTAATATGGTTCTTCGTTTTACGGGATGCATAATTAATTTGAACGAACTATATATAGGATTGACTCATTATCGTGTACAAAGAAGAAAAGGGCGAGAGTACTGGTGAGGTGACCGACGTTATGAATTCTCAAACGTATGTGTGTTACATACGTGTGCGTACAGTGTATTTCTCTTATTTCTTTCTTTCCACTGTTGGCAAGGTCCACACGCACGGGAGGAGAAAGACTAATAAACAAATATAAAAACGTCCTCCGACAGATTTAGAAGTGAAATGCCCTGGTTAGGGTTAGATAGTTATGCAAGCTGACTTAGGAGAACATGAGCACGTGTGAGAGTATTTGCTGCCTTTATAGTTGGGAAGGTAGAAAACCCTATTTACGGGACTATTGTTCACATTGTTAACTTATTCTCTACTCCATTGCCTCATGGATGATGACCATCATTGGTTTGCCCCCGCGTTACTTGGTCTAGAAGGCTTATTATTAACGTGTTCTCTCCAGTACTTGCTCAATTTTTTTTATAATCAAAACTTACAGCGAATAATTTTTTAATAACACCAAAATAATAAAAAGTCAATTTAAACTTCAAGATTATCATCATAATATAATTTGAATATTAATGTTTTAGAGTATTTAAATTCAAGTCTAACATTTTCAAACATTTAAAATAAATTTTAATGGATTAAAATTTTAAGGGCATGGGACGTTTATATTTTTTAAAACAATAATAATAACAGTAGCAAAAAATCTAGCAGAAATTATGTTGACACTTAGAGTCGGGAAAGTTTTAGTAGTACGTAATTTTATATTAAT
Organism: Erythroxylum echinodendron; assembly: GCA_027575705.1. Taxonomy (NCBI): domain Eukaryota; kingdom Viridiplantae; phylum Streptophyta; class Magnoliopsida; order Malpighiales; family Erythroxylaceae; genus Erythroxylum; species Erythroxylum echinodendron. Next base: position 7,616,522 of record JANZXR010000170.1, on the reverse strand, counting down.
TAATAGAGAGATTATTTTATATTTTTTAAAAATTATTAGTAAAGTTTCAAATGTTTTAAAATTTCTGGATGTCTTTAGTTTAATAATATTTTGATTCTCGTCTTCATTAATTGCTAATTTGTACACACTAGTGCTGGATTCTAATGAAAATTTTTAATCACAACTTCATATGGGACAAAACTTGGCTAAGTTCCTGACTGAACTATTTTTTTTATATACCTAAACTAAGAAATGCAAAGAAAACGAAAACAAAAGAATTGAGTTTTAATTAATGACTAAGTAAAATAACTCTCGATTGCTTTCTGACGTACCACAGGAGCATACCCTTCTAGCAAGAAATCATGTTTGTTTTTTGTTTTTTTTTTTTTTGGTAAGGCTAGACGAAAAGAAAAGATTGGGTTTTAGTGATGGGACCTAATCAACGCTTAACTTTAAAAAAGTGGAAGACACGTCCTACTTCACTGGCAAGTTCGTTGCCCTCAACAACCACTTGTTCCTTTTTTTATATGTATATATATTTGGTTGCAGAAACAACTCCCAAGTCCCATGTTCAAACGTTAAGAATGGATCATCATAAAAAATAAAATAGACACAAGTCAAAAATAGATCCTGGATAGAAGGCGTTTTACCCATATCCTGTAAAATATTACAAATAGGATATGATCCAAGAGTTAGGTAGCGTCAAATAAGGCTTAGATCTAGCCTAGCTCTACAACATGATAAGTGCCATAAAACTAATCATCGTAACATCAAAGAAAGAGACAATTAACGGAAGTAAAGTTATCATCATCCACACTAATAATTAGGTTTACAGTGTCCCCATTCTGCCCGCAACTTACTCTATATGTGATTTCAACGGTAAGTATAGTATATCCGTCAACTTAAATAATTAATATCTTTTCATATCATTAGGTTGCATTGAATAAAATATAAAATGATGTATAATTCCTAAAAACATACTAATATTATTAGATAAAACATATACATTTTCCATATTTTATTTATTATGGTATTTTAGTTTACTCTTTTTGTTTGTATATCAAAGTTACAATATATACATATATGCTAAAATTTTAACAGTACACTCGCCTTCTCATATTTGCATATTGATGAATGAGGTAATAATGTTATATAAGAATTTTATTTTTAATGTTATATAAGAATTTTATTTTTAATGTTATATAAGAATTTTATTTTAACTTCTCTTTCTATATGATATCCAAAAGATATTACCTTTTACAATAAATAGGATGAGGCTTGAAATGATGGGACACACATGATGTGGAAAATACGTGCTATCTCCCGCACACGACATGAGAATTTATTGTCTTTCTGTCTCCTTGTTGTTCCGTTTTCAAATATATACAACCATATCATTAAACAATGACCGATCAAGTTACCAGAACGGCCCTGCTTTGTCAATAAATTAATAGAAGAGAGAGGATCTTCCAACTTTTCTTGGACACCGTCCCATGTGGACGTTTTTGCTCCTTCAATTGTCTATTGTTATTTGTATACCTTTCTTTATCGCTCTCTTTTCAAGGTTACATGAAATAATCAATAGATTTTATACAGAGGTATCACTTTCTGTACACTCTCAATGTAGCATAATAGTCTCGATATTTGTAATAGTATAGTCCCGTTTGTTTGAGGGCGGATCCAACTGGTGATGGGAGATTCGTCAAGTGCCTCTAATCCTTAGGTTACGGAGATGAACAGCAAATTAAGTAAAAACTCTATGAGAAAAAAGAATGCATAGCACGTGAGCTTCCTAATATTAGTTTAGATTGAATATGATATTTAATTCAGTTTTAATTCATCAATTTATTAAGTGATTTATACATAAATTACGAGTCATTATAAATATTTAATAAATTATTTAGTGTGTACTTAAAATTATATATTCAACAAATAACTCGGTAATTTATAAATTATAAATTTTAAAAAATTATCTTAAGAGCTTCGTGTTTGAATGCTACTGGTTGAAAGTTAATTTACGCTAGGCACTAGCATCAAGCCTATAGTTTAGCCTTTTAATTGTCATTTTTCTTACCATAAATGCTTATTTCACAGGATCTCATTGTAGAAACATCGTAGAATTTGACCCCAATAGGTACAATGCGAAATTTTGAAAAACATATGCGGGTTTTGATTTACTTTACACCCTACCTACTCGAAATGAAGTCTGACTATATTTATATTTACCTCATGTTTTTGCTTCATTTTGTTGATCATCCTCACTAGTCAGTTGTTGAGTCGATTGAAGTCTTGGTGAGACACAAAATTTGGAGAGGTCCAATAATACGTAATTTGACTCTTATTTAATATAAAAGTTGTTTCCGAATTTCAATAAAAATGATTTTCTTACTTATTTTATTGTCAATAAAAATTATTGTCTTGCTTCATTTCGATCATAGGATGTATATAGACTACATATCTCGCATACTTTTTGCTGTTTTAAAACATGTTTCCATATTTCTCAAGCCACCAATTTTTGTATTTTCTTATAACATTTTATTTAATTTTAGATATTATATTTTTCATCTTAAAATTTTTCAGATATCTGTTATGCTTTTTATCTAATTTCTATTTATTATGTTCGTGTATGATAATAATGAATACTTCTATTATTTATAATTATCTAAATAAATATATTAATTAAAATTTAAAAATAAAAGTACATGTATTTTGTATATTTTTTAAACGTTTCCTACAACGTTTCTAATATTTGCATTGTTTTTTGGTATAACATTAACAAACTAACTCATAAATCAATTTAAAAAAGACGTACAATTATTAACAAAACTGCCGCATTAACTAATAAGTCCTGTCATCGTGGTAGAAGTACCCAAATTTTGACGAGTGACAAAAGCATATACACCAATATATGCATGCATGATGTTCCTTAACAGCTTATTAAATTAATGCACCATAACCCTAAGTATTTAATATAGCATGGCCGTTGCCTGTCTAGAATTAACAAAGAGGTTGGTTCTGTGTTCTCCAACCCATGCCGTGCCCTTTTTGAATACAAAAGAGTAATATTATCGGTTGTTCCAAAGTTTACTTTCAATAATAATAATAATAATAAAACATATACATTTACTCTTAAAATTAACGAGAGAAGTAGAGAAAATTCAATTAATTTGGTTAGGTATATCAAATTTGAAAAAATCAAATAAAGAATTAATGGAGTGGTGTATGATTCGGATGTATATGAACGCATCGTGACTTTTCAGGTCCACCAGACAAGGTCAATTTTGGATTGTACTGTTGTGTGGAATGCTTTTCCATCAATATTGGCTTGCGTGAACGATTCATTTATCAGAAGGAGATAGCGGCTATGGTTTGAAATTTGAATAGTGCAAGGGTGGCAATTTTAAGACCAAGTACAAGGAAAGAGACTATTCAGGCTAAAGTCATGCAGAGTCGTTCAATGCTAAACCTCAAAACAGTAAGGATTATATTGTGGGCGTGTAGAAGTTTCCACATCGCAGTATATATATGTAATTTCTGCGGCGAGCAAATAGCTAGAAGAAAAAACGTTTATAGTAAAATGCAGATGAAGTGATCACTGAAACTTTGTATACTTCAAAAAATGTTACCTGAGAAATTTCTGTAAATCACTCGGACAATCCAGGTACAGCAAGAACATTCTTGGGTTTGAGAGCGAAAGGCTGGGTAGCATTCTTTGTGGACTTCCTTACCTAACCTAATAAAAGTCGTACCTGCCACATATTAACAAAACCCCGAGAGGATAGAAAATACACTCAAGATAATTCATTGTATTCTTCGTATATTCCGTAACGAGCGAGACACGACGACTTGTTTTGCTAGATGTTCGACAACCATAGACAAGTCTTCCATGCGCTTATCCATTCCAGAACTTTTCAAATTGAAGTAATTAAGCAGATGATACAAAAATGTCTTAATCATCATCATCATCATCGTCGTAATCGTCTGTAGTGTGTGGATACCATTTCTACTCAGTATCATTCTAGAGTAGTTGAAAGGTTCTGCCTTGAGCCGTCACTTGAGCATATATAGTACAGCAGGCATCATCATGCCGCTGTTTTCGTATACCTGAGGTTCTCTGGAAATTTTGTGCGAACCTTTGGCGAGTTGTTGACTTTTGGTACAAGTGTTCATTTATCGGCCTTTCTACCCAATAAAAGAGCACTGACTGAGACATGCACGAAAAAATGTGATCTTATCCGTTAAGGCAAAAAAGAAAAGACAGCTTCACATACACCACATTCCACAAATAAATAAAAACGTACTAGGTCCCATAGAAATTCTGTAAAAAGCATTTTATTAGTGAGTGGCCAATTGGGTAATTAAAAAGGATAAATTAAAGAAAATGTATTCTAGGTAATTACATATAAACATAACATATATTTTTATTTACATGTACTCTGTAAAACAGCAGAATGGTATAAGCTACACAGTGCTTAGTACGTTGAAGAAAAGCCCACAGTATTTAGAAGATAGCGGCGCCAGAACTCATGAATGATGAGGTCTCATCGAGTCTGAGTTTTAGTTCCATGCCAGATTGGATCATGACTAATAAGTTATCTTATGGCATGACAAATACGTGACTCACATTTTCCATTCACATGCTATGACTTAAAACCCAAGATAAACATCACGATTTGTAAAGTAAGCTTTTCAATGCTTACTTTGCATCTTACCTCATTATCTAATTCTAGAATAGGATGCCCAGGGTGCATAGCATATTAGTGGTGATCACACTCATTGGATTCTTTGGACACGTTGGACGGCGTAAGTGAACATATTTACGGCGAAAACAGCGGATTGCATGTGTATCACGTAAGTTGTTCGTTAAAAATATTTGATAAAATTAATTGTTTAGTATTGATTATTAATATATAAAATAAGTTATAGAAAATGATTTAAAAAATTATAAGGATATAAATATTATAATTCTTAATATTTTGTTGAATATTTTATAAGAATTTATAATTTAGATATTTAATTTTACAAAATTTAAGTTAATAATAATAATAATAATATAATCCAATGTTAAATTCTCTATCAATATGAATAATGCAGCGAACTATATTATATTAGTATTTTTCATATAATATGAATGAATTTTATTATTTAATAAATTAAAATACCTATAATTATAGTATGAAACAAATACGATATATAGTAGTTATATACTAAAAATATTAATTTGATGCGACTCTTTATGTTTAAAAATTTAACATTATGGTATTTTTAAATGTAAACTACTATTATAAAATTAAATAAAGATTAAAAAGCTTAGTTAACTCATTTATTATATTCTTCCAAATTTCAGTATGATAAAAAAAAAGTTAACTTTAAAAATACACAGAACAAAAATAGAAAGTAAAATAAAGGGCAATATTATCATTAAACAAACAACTAACTCTAAAAGTTCTCTTATAAAATTTTTAGAAATTAGATTATCGGAATTAAATAAGTTTTAATAAGTCATTCTTTAAACATATCAATAACTTTTTAAAAAGTTAACTTTTAGTCTAAAAGGTATTTGTCAAACATCTCCATTATCAACCCAACTGATTACTTCTTCTCCTTTTGGTTCACAATCAGTTAATTCTTTTGTCATCAGCTATCAAATCAAATGTGCATGTATGCTTTTTTTATACGGTAAGAGATAATGGCTTGATTGTAATTTAATTGATTTTAAAAAATGTTTAATTTCTTAAATCAATCAAAGATTTATAAATTTTGATTTTTATAAAATTATCTTTCTTAAAGATCAAATATACGAGACATGAATATCAAACATTAATCAATTAAATATTGATGATATAATATTCCAATTTAAGTTTTAAATTATTATTTTAAATCAATTTTAATTAAGTCTGGCCAATTTTAAGAACTAAGTTGAGTCATTATGTTGTTAGCATCTAAATGGTTTATGTCTATTATATCACTAGTGTTTTGATATTATTTTTCAACAAAAATTTAAAAGAAGAGTTTTTCTAAAAAAAACGTAAAAATGACACGATAGTATTGTATCTTTTATCCTTTTTATTACAAAAATTTTTTTATTTTAAATTTTTTAGCATACGATATTTGAATTTAGTTTGATTAAATATAATAATTTTTAATCATTCAAGATTTAAAATTAAATTATAAAGTTTTACATAATTAGTATCCTCCTTAAGTAGTACAAAATCGCGAAGTCAATTAGTACGAAATTTTAAAGAAAAATTGGAGACTTGAACTCAAGATCTTCGATTCTAGAATTCCTCATAAAGTTTGTCTATCAATCGAATGCTATAATGCCACCATCCATGGGGATCTTGGGCCTATAATTGAGATCCTGACAAGAAAACAATGCTTGTATTTACAATCCAGAGCCCAATTTAACATCGTCATAACGAACTAAGCTAAAGGGTCCGTAAAGACGGTTGGAGTTTAGATAAAGGTATCCCCTCTTCCATTTGTTGTTGGTATGTGAATTAACCATACATATTGTGTACCTTTTTGCTCATTTTTGTGGGTTGAGTTAACCAGAGAGTGAGAGACTCTTCTCTTTCCCTTAAATGAGTATATTTTGGTTTTAGCTTAACAAACGAAACGATTGTGTTTTTCCTTTATCTAAGCTCCCTCAAAGCCACATATACGCTGAAAGAAGCGAGAGATAGGCTTTAGTCCTTTCCTTGGTTAGTATTGCCGAACCCACTTTTGCATATCATCCCTTTGAGGAGTTATCACTCCAACCGACTCATGATCAATCCGTATATTAAAAGAGTATAACTAAAAGGGACACGATCAAGTAATTGAGATTAGTTTAATCAAGTAGGGCTATTCAGCTTGAGACTTCATATGCAAGGGAAAGCGGCCAGAAAATGAGTAGCAAAACCACTTTACTTAACGTGCATGCTAATTCCTTCTTTTTAAAACTTCCAACTCGTGAATGTCACTTCACCATCATTTCGTTTAAAATGCAAAAGAAGCTTTCAATTCTTTCTTCTTTTTTTAACAAGTTCCAATCAGGTGATATCAGTCTTGCCACGTGCGGTTAAAGGATTCCCGGAATGCAACTTCCAAAACGCATCACGTTATAATTAGTATACGTATTGAAATATAAACCATCCCTTCAAGTAAACTAAACTGTTTCAACACTTCACTTGGATAGTGAGATTCTTACATAAACAAGATTGATTATAGACAAAAACAACCTATTATTTTGTTTACTTGTTAGGTTTAATATGAATGTATCTTTTAGTTCTAGCGGGACTCCTATCAACGCATTGAATTTACTGGTACAAAACAATCATACTCTGCCTTAAAGCCTCTCAAGTTTTAGAAAATTATTTCAATCACTATATAAATCTCTGGATCTGATTATGTATAGCATGATCAATTTTGTTAAATGTCCTTTCTTATATTGTTTTTTAGGTAAAATAACAAGATTAATTTCACGAGACAGTTATATGATTTTACTTTTTAAAAATAATTTCAATCTCGTAGGTTTATATGATTTAATAATCAAGCAAACAAACATTTTAACATTTTGCTTCTAACTGAAGTTAATCTCAACAAAACAACAATAATGACCTCAGGTCTAGTATACGAAACTTTACTCTTAATCAGTAGAGAGGTTGCTTCCGATGGCTCTAATCTCAATTAATTATACCAAAGGACAATTCACAAGTAGTTAAATATATTTTGTTTTGATAATATAAGAATAATTTTATTAACAAATCATAAAAAGTTGCCTATTTGAATAATTAAAGTGCAAATTTTTCTTTAATCAAATTAAAATCATGAATACTTGTTTAGAAATAGGGAAATCACATAGGGTTTTGGTGTAATTGATTAAAAACATAACAAATTTTAAAGACAAACAATACAATATACATCATTTGTTTCTATTTATTTTTAATTTCTTAACTGTCTTGAATGATTTCTTTTACATATTTATATACTTTTTCTGTCAATTTTTTTCTTGAAATCAAAGATATAATATCTTATTAATCTAAAATTTCAAAGTCGAAGTATAATGTTTTATTAATTTGAAACTTCACATGCAAATTACTTACAATTAAGTTTTAAGTACAAAAAGTATTAAGAAGAACTTATTTAATTAATTATTGAATTCAAAATATATTTTAATAAAACTTCTTTAAACAAATTAAAACTAAAGAGATTTTGCATAATAAATATTTTTCCTGTGAGTACAAAACCTATATGAAAGGATTTTGAATTAATTACTAAACATTTAAATGAGATGAATAATCTTTTATCAGATGTCACATAATGAGTTGAGGGACTAATATAATAGGTGACATTCCTTTCAAGTAAGAGATTAAGGAAAGATTAGAGCATTTTCGAAGTCAACTTTGTACAATAATTTTGAATACTCTAATTAAGGTTTGTTTTCAATTTTTTTAATTGTTAAAAGTAATTTCTTCTTGTTTGTTCTTCTCAATTCTTAAAGTAGATAAACTTTTCTCCATTATTTATTTTGTCCACTCTCAATATTACATGTATCAAAAGAATATAAAAATATTGTGTTTTTAATTGACTTAACGACCTTATTAACTTCAATATATATAATTCTTATTAGATAAACTTTATATTTTTATTGTATTTCATCTTATCATATACAAGCATACACTATGTATAAATATTTTGAAAATTTCATAAAATATATCAGTGAAGAATAAATACATATTCTTTTTATTATATTTGCACATTCCATCATAATATCGTAGCCATCAAACTAACCCATATTCCTTCATAAAATACCATAAACACGTTCGACCAACAAAACTAAAAAATAATTCCCTTTTTAAAATACCATAAAGGCATAGACATACTCATCCAACAAACTCAAAAAACAAATATGCACATATAAAACTACAGAATACACTATGTTAAAACATAATTCTTCCACACTATCATTCAATCACCTCACCAATTTTTAGACTAGACAATTAGATTCTTCAAATTAACTCATCTAGCAAAATCAAATTTAAGCAATTCTCATTGAATCAAACCTCTTAAGCTATGTCGATGGTACTGCTCTTCCACCCGATGATGCTCTTCATGTCTAAATTATGTCAAATGGAAGAAGTTTGATGAGTTATTCTATTGCTTCCTCATAACATCTTTCTCAAACTCCATCGCAAGGCTGGCCCTTAGCTCCTACATAACTCATGATCTCTGGATTAAGCTAAGGAACCAGCTCAAGCAACATTTGAGCTCTTAAGGCTCTCTTTTGTGATGGAAGCTTCATACCTTAAAAATAAGAGACATATCATTAACTTTCTCACATTGGTCTCAACCAATGTAGACGAGATTTCAACCATCAGGGATGAATTTTTTTGCGAGGATCTTGTACTCTTTAACCTAAATGAACTCCCACCACATTATGAATTCTTGATCACCGCCATGGAAAATTGTGAGTCACTCATCACCTTCAGTGAACCTCACGTGAAACTTCTTATTCACCAGGAGAGACTACTCTATAGGTTTCACAATTAGGCCATGGCTTAACCCAACCTGACTTGACCCCAAATCAATAGGCCTGAGGCTTGACGGGTAATGACAAAATGACATTGTTTTGCCAAAAATGATATAATTTTAAATTTATTTTTAAAAAATAAGTTAGGTTGGCCAGTCTCATGTCAAATGTTGCCTGCCCAACCCCGACCTTGCCCATTGCCATCCATACTTCTCTCTTATCATGCTCGTGCTCCACATAATGTAACTCGCAGTTCCATCTCTTTTAGAGAACGCTTCTCACACTACTTCAATAGATACGACACACCTGGGAGACCAAGAGGATGAAATTTCCATCGTCCTAACTTGAGCAACAACATAGGTCATAGCCCATTTAATTCTACTATTTCATATGGACCTATTAATTCTAACCATGGATCATAAGCCCAATTCTAGCCTTCATCCCATTATTCCTCTCCAAACACTCACTAGCCCTATTCACCAATTCTCACAATTTTACCAAGCCTAATTATCACCCAAAATCTCCTACTTAGTGCTAGTTGCTCACTATCCTCTTCCATATCTACCTGATTCCAAAACAATTTCTACATCCTTATTGCCTTAAATATCCAAACTTCACTTGATAACTTCCCTTTTACCTCCAACACTATTATCGAATAGCTTCTTGATATTGGTGCCACTTTCCACATGATGCCTAATTCTCAATTCCTCGACTCTACAACTTCATACATTGGATCCAACCAAGTTATTATTAGTAATCGTCAAAACTTCCAATTTCTTCTACTACTAATCTCACTCTTTAATATCACACTCATCCACTTCGTCTTAATGATGCTTTAGTTGTTCCACATCATACTGTTAATCTTATTTTTGTTGCCAAATTTATTCAAGACAACTCATTTCTTACTAAGTTAAACCCTTTTGGTTACATTGTAAAGGATCTAAAAATCAAGATACTGCTACTTGTGGGTTTCATCCATAATAATCTTTATCCTTTGAAGGTTCCAATCCACTAGCTCTTATAGTCACCTCTAGTTTGATCTCTATGACATCAAGGAATTAGACATCCTTATTTTACTACTTTGTTTAGTTTATCTTCTATCTTGTATAGGAAATCACAAATTTTACATAATTTTACTTCCTGTCTTCTACGAAAATGCATTAGACTTCTATTTCTATTATTTACTCAGGTCTCAAATACACCTCTTCAATTTATTCATTGTGACATTTGGGGACTCTCACCATCCGTATCTCTTTTTTGTAATTGATATTTTATTATTTTATTAATAACTTTAGTCGCTACATATGGATCTTTCCTCAAACTCATAAATTTCAAACATTTTCTCATTTTTAACTTTTCAAAACTCATGTTGAAAATTTATTCTCTACCATCATAAAAAATAAAAAATTTTATTGTGATGAAGCTTCTCAACTCATTAAAGGCAACTTTGCTCACTATTTTGCCATCTATGACATTACATTACATTATAAATACTAGCCTCACCCTCCTTATTCACGCCTCTCTCCCTAAATACTTTTGATACAATGCCCTTTTTATTGCTATGTGCCTTATCAATTTGTTATGAACTCATGTTCTTCACAACAAGTCACCCCATAAACTTCTTTTTCACACTAAATCCTCCCTTTCTCACCTTTGGGTATTTGACTTTACTTGCTTTCCTTTTTTGGGGTCTACTCATCCTGGCAAGCTCATTCTAAATCCACCTTTTGTGTTTTTATTGGTTATTCCTCTCACTAAAAAGGCTATTGTTGTATTAACACTCAAAACTTCACAATTTTCATCTCTCACAATGTTCGTTTTCTTGAAACTGATTTTCATTTTGCAAAACATTCTATACTTGTTTATTCGATTTCTCCATCCACAATCACATTACCTCTACCAGCTTCAGCCTTTAGTGCATCTAACACCTTCTTTTCTTCTACTACTTCCTCTTCCTCTATACCTCATTCTCACCCTACGATCACTTGCACACAAGATCACACTTGTATCTCTTACACCTTTTCTTTACTATATTACATATTTCACTCTCACTACCGTACTTAACCCTACTTCATTCACTTAAGAAAACAAATTTTCTCATTAGCACCAACCTATGCTTGATGAGTTCAATACTCTTCATCGAAATCAAACATAGACTCTTGTCCTTCCACCTTCCAATGCAAATGTTGTCAATTGTAAATAGGTTTTTTTGCATCAAGAGGAATCTTGATGGTACTTTTGACCACTACAAAGCTCATCTTGTGATCAATGGTTATCACTAAGCTCCAGGAATTGAGTCTATAGATACATTTCATCCTATTGTCATACCCACCACCATTCACATTACCTTACTACTACTCTCTCCCAAAACTAGTCAGTCTATTAATTTGATATCAATAATTTTTTTATTAGGAACACAAATTACATAAGTGTTCGTGGGTACCTAACCCCCAACTCATCCTCTGCGAGGATATGTAAGCACCCTGTAGGCGAGTGGTCAAAAGTAGTGATTCCTAAAGAGAACTGTTCTGCATGATTTGTAAGCCAGTCCGTACTCTAGTTACCTTCTCGGTAAATATACCGAATGACTATGACCCAATTTCGGGACAATAATTCATGAATTCCCAACACTAAAGGGTTTAAGGAAGTAGCCCGTGCCATTGGCGAGGAGAGCATATCAGTCACTGGGTGCGAGTCCACTTCTAAGACTATATGGCGGTACCCCAAGGACTAAGCCAGCTGAAGGCCCGAAAGCACCCCCCACAATTTCGCTGTTAGCAGGGAATACCTGCCAATGTTCTGGACGAATCCTCCCAACCAAGCGCCGGAACTGTCGCGTAACAGGCCACCTGACTTAATTTTCTTCATGGTCATCTTCAAAAACCAGTTTTCATGACTTAGCCTCTTGGATTTTAGGGTCCTCACCATCCCTCTTATGTTTGTCAACTTCAAAAAGCTCTTTATGGTCTAAAGCAAGCTCCTAGTATAAAACCTCTAACTTTTCCTTTCATTGAATATAAATTTTTATTTTCAGTGAATAGTATTTTTAGATGAATATTGATTTTTGGGGACCTAACACTGAAGAAAAAATTAAAAATATCTGGAATAAGTATTAGAGTCTAATAAAACTGAAAAGAACTAAAAATATGTCCGATTGGATGGATTTCGGGAGTTCTGAAAGTTTAGGACAAAAATGCCCTTTTTGGAAATAATGGTTATTGATGATTTTAAACCCATTCAAAAATTTTTAAAGCATCCAATCAATAAGTATTGACCCTAATTAGAGTATTTCATTATCAATTTGATGATGAGATAGTTGTGGAATATTTTCATAATTTAATTCGGTTAGTGGGGGAATTAAACTTATTAAGGGCAATTTGGTCTTTTAACATGGTGATAGTTGATTAATGAGTCATCAAAGATGACCAATTAGAGAGTGACATGTGTAATGCACTAAAGGAGTATAAAAAGCAAAAAGTAAGAAAAATTAGCTTCATTTGATAGCATAACTGTGAGAGTCCAAAACAAAAAAAGAAAAGAAAAGAGATGAAGGTAAATGTCAGTCAAGGAGGAGAGGAAGAAGAGGGCAGCTGATTTTTCATAGATTTTGAGTTGGATATGGAGAAATCTTGATCAAGACTAAATGCTTACCAATTACCCAAAAAATTAGAGAAAAAAGTGGTAAGGTTTCTTAACTTAAATTTTTAGTTTTGTGTTTTTGAGTGGAATGGATTTGTTTAAGATTAATGGTGATTTTTGACTTTTCATGAAGTAGATAATAAGTGTGGAACCATTTAAGGGTTCAAATCAAGAAAGTAAAACAAGAAAATTAAAATTCAGAAAATTGGCCATGGCCAGGGTTCTTTAATGTGAAATTATCCAAAATTATATTTTGATGTTTTATGATGTTCATAGCATGGTTATGACGGTAATGAAGTAAAGAAATGAAAAGGAATTGATTTGGAATTGAATTGGAAAAGTTAATATAAAATGTGTTAAGTTTCGCCTTAAGGGCGTTTTTGGTATAAAAGTATGCTTATGATGTAATGACCATGTGAATGTGATTAAGAACGGTCATTAAGTGTATTTGTGGCATAAATGAAGTGTTATGTTATTATTGAAAAAATTTTAGTATGTGGAGTGTATGTAGAAAGTAATGAAGTTGAAATGGTTTATGATGTGTTTGCATGAGAAAGCAACGAAGTTGAAATGGTTTGTGATGTGTTTGGATGATGCTTGGCATAGATCTTAGGTGAATTGCGTTGAAAAATTGGAAAGAAAATGAAATGATAATATAAGTGTGGTGAGGACAATTTTTCCATTAGAGGAAATGTAGTTATTGGTGTGAGTTGTTGAAGTTTGATTACGGTTATGGTGAATTAATTGGGTGAGATACTGTTTTGAAGAAATTGGAAAGATATAATAAGTAAAGGATGGTATTTAAGTAATTTTGAAGTTAGATTTTGAAACAGAGAACAATAGGTTAGCTTACAGAAGTTAAAGCGGAAATACGATTAGTGTACGTGTTATGTGATTAAATACTAATCTCAAATTTTGTTAAACTGAATA
>JANZXR010000170.1:7563442-7590815 GCA_027575705.1 Erythroxylum echinodendron | reverse complement strand
TTAGTTATTAGAATTAAATTTATATAGCTAGATATGAAAGGCATTTTACTATACTAATCTCAGTTTATAGACAGTGTACTAAAGGTATTTAGTATTTAAGATATCTGATACTTATGAAGTATTAAGATATCTATTATATTATAATAAGTTGAAATTTGAGTTTAAAGTTATATATATATATATATATATATATATATATATTATCCTTAGAAGTAAAACCTTTTTAAGGTACATTTTACTTAGAACAATATTATTTTAAGATTGGAAAGGTTCTATTGTAGCATTAATTGTTAATCAAGCCATAACATTTTTTTTTATTTAATAGAAATGATTATTTGGATCAATATGATCTTTAATGAACTAATATAATATGAAACATGAGAGCCATTAGGTATGTGAAAGGAGCTAAGGTCCCATCAAAGATCTAAATATATATTTAGATAGTTTCTTTTAATTACGATGATAAATGAGATAAAACTTATAAGATTTAAGTAAGTCTCCAGATAATCTTGTCTATGTCTCTTACTATACTATTATCTTAATAGTAACATAATCTTCATATGATGATGATACATACCAAGTGCACTAAAAATAATTTCCTTACCTTAGATAGACAAAAAATGATTATCAATAATAAGAGTGCTAATAAATAAGTAGGTTAGAGGAACTGTATGAATTAAACTTATATAAATTAACAAAAACGAATGTCATGTAATTAAGAAAATTATGATAAGAACACAGCGATTTTAGCAAGCCCAATGACTAGCTCAGTTTCCACCTCCACTCAAATAGCATAATCAATTATAATGTTATCTTTTTACTTTTCTAAAATTACTATTTGTAGGCAACAAGAAGCTCTATTAACTCAATTTTTCTTTGATCATATCTAACTAAAACAAACGCTTTGATTAGATCCAGCCACTAGAAAAATTAGACTAAGCTCGTACAACAACATTATTAAGAATTAAAAAAATAGGTTAGCCTAAGCAACAATTACACAAGCTCGAATTCTTTAACTTAGGTAATGTTATTACTAATGATGGACAATCACTAGTTAGCTACTTATGAATTAAAAATAATAATAATTACATACTAGTAAACTTGATAATTCCAAGAAAGCTAGACTTAAATGGTGTGAAGTAACCATACCAAAGAAATTTTGCAGCCTAGGTATCATTTCTATCTCCAATATGCAAAATGTATTAATTTGCAAAAGGATATGGAGATTAATGACTCATAAGAAAGCTCTTTGGATAAAGTGAATACTTGAAATTTATCTAAAGCTCACAAACTTATGGCAAGCAGATTTTTTAAGAGAAGGCTCATAGATACTCAAGCAAATGATGAAAATAAGGAATATTATCTATCCTTGTATCAAACACAGAATTGCTAATGGTGAGAGGACATAGATTTGGTATGATCATTGGCTGGATATCAGTCCTTTAATCTATTCGAATGAATTTAAGCATCTCAGAAATAGGATGCCATTTCATAAAAATGTTAATTCAATGAATATGTAAAGAAATTGGCATAGAACATTAAGGGGATTTCAATCTCTTGTTGCTCATCTACCTTCTTTGAATTCTGTGCATAGACAAAGATACCATTACCTGGACTTTGAATTCAAATGGGAACTCCTCTAATCACTCTTGTTATAAGTTGTTCACGAACTACACTAGGGGAGTCATATGGTTCAATCTCTTATGGAAGAGCACTATATGTCCTAAAGGCATCTTTTATTATTTGGATTGCAATTAAAAATAGACTTAAAACAAAGAACCAGTGGCATGGAAGTGAGGATGTTATGTGTCTATTATGCAACCAATCTGTGGAGGACCGTGAGCACCTCTTCTTCGGGTGCAGCTTTTCCAAGGTAGTCTGGAGTAGACTGCTTCATATGCTACCTGTTAATAACAGTGGATATCAGTAGGAGCAGGTGCTAAAATGCATCATCAAGAACTCCAAGCATGGTAGTCCTAATTCCGCTCTATTTAAAGCAACCTTCACCATCACTATTTACAATATTTGGAGAGAACGGAACTGAAGACGATTCATAGATATGAAACAAGAGAAATAACAGCTCGCAGATTACATAGTTAATCAAACTAGAGCTTGCATGCTGGCTCACAATGTTCAGACCAATCTTTCCATGGACAGAAAGCACAAGTAGTGTCTATAGTTGTATTTTTTGTTGTCTATCTTGTAAATAAATGCAATACATACTTAGAGAATTTTTTTATCATATTGTAAATACGATCATAGGTATAATGCCATGACCTCACTGTAATGTAGAGATAGTTTTTAACTATAGTAAAAATTCTAATTTTTTTAAATAATTACATATTAAAGCCTAATTTTAGAAATAAATTTGCATATGAATGATCTAATAGCTTAAAACTTGATAAAAAATATAAATCATAAACATTATTATCAGAATAACACGATCCATTTCATAGAAGAGTAAAGAATAACGTTACTGTAATTGATTAATCCATAAATGAGGTTATAGACTTCAACATCTACTTGAATTAAAATAAATAGATCTAGCTTTGTACAGTTTTGGAAAACACATGTCCAAAAAAGAGGAGAGAAAGTGAAAATATGATAGTGTGTTGCCTCAACAACAAGAAAATAAATAGTTTAAATAGCCTATAGTTTTTAAAGAAGTTAAGAAAAATAAAGTTCTTAAAATAATCCTACTAAAATATAATAAACTAAGAAAGTAAATAAAATAATTCCCAAATGAGGTAAGAAATTAATTATTCAGCTACATATCTCATACTTTGAGGCTTTAAAAGCTTCTAAATAAAATCGCCTCCATATTTATTGAACCACTTAATATAGAAATAGAAACTTTTGATAGCATTATTTTCAAGTGAGATCTCGACCTTGATAATGTTTTATTATGGAAAAGCTTAAAATATGAAAGTTGTATCTCTCTTTTTAATCTTTTCAAAACATCTTTAATCTTCTTAATCAAAATTCAAACAAGAAAGTTAATGTTATAAAATTAAACAATAGTAAAACTATCTAAAATTGTGAAATTAAGCTTGTTTTACTTCTTTTGCCTCCATTTACTATCTAAATTACAATATGAACCAAAATGAGTATTTTAGGGAAAAAAAATTTAAACACTAAGTATTAGGGAATAAATAAATAGTCAATTAAGTACTTATAATATGATATAAGATATTTAAATGATTAGCTTAAGTAAGTGAGAGATTATTGATTTATATCCCATAGCTAATCAAGTGATTGTAGTTTTAGTGACTTAATTATTTAAAGATATGTTATTTTATATATATCTAAATAATTAGTTGATGTACAAGATAAAATCCTTATGATAAATGTACATTGTAAATGAAATTATGATGAGATCATTGAAATTCATAGCACATTTATGTATTATCCTTAAAAATTTTCTAATCATTATTCTAATAAGATTGTGCATTAATAGAGTGTAAGAAGAATAATGCGCATTATGTTTCTTCTTTTTACAAGAAGTATTTAATCTTATATACTAAAATATGAAGATACTTCAATAAATATGTGAGTGTTTATTAGATAACAATTTCACTGAGCTAACCCCTTATGAGAATTTTATTTGGAATATTACTTATATATCTATGAAAATTCTCATTATGATGATTGTATATATGATTTTTTGACTAAAGATCTCTAAAGTATGTTATATAGGGATTGTCATTTTTTATACTACTTTTATTAAGAGTAGCTTAATCAATAGTCATTGAATGTAATATGAACTATATAAAAATAATTAAGACATTAATGTAGTTTATCACCTTAAAGAGATAAGGAAGGCTATTCGCATTATTCTCAATTAGTATTAATCCAAAAAATCCTTAACCATGGTATAATGAAACTTTAAAAATAATTTTCAAGTATCACTAATAAAATCAAATAATAATAGTAAAGAACCAATATAATTAAACTTAAATAGAGTAAACATTAATTTTATGTTCTATATTTAGTCAGACTATTGTGTGATAAAATGATTAAATTATGTGAAAAATTGTATATGAAAAGGTTAAGTAAAAGAATATTGACATTCATAATATTTAAATGATCATGACACATTATTAGACTCAAAATCTCAATTTATAATATACATAGGGATGACAATTATGGCCCGGGCCACTCAGCCCGATCATGGTCAGCTCGTGCGGGCCACAGGCTTGCTTAACTTTGCCCGTGGCCCACCCATTTTTTCGAAATGACATTGTTTTGTCTAAAATGATGTCATTTTGAAAAATTTTCTTTAAAAATAAATGAGTGGGCCACCATGGGAGGCCCGACGCATTGTCATGTCTAAATATAAATAATTTAATTAGAGAATAAAAGATAATCAATAGAGGTTAATTTATATAATTTTGATTATGATTTAGGCTTATAATTTATATCAATTGATAACATATTTAAGAACATAATAAGTCATACACAAGTAACAATTGATGATAAAAAAGGTAATTTATTCAAGTTTGAATGTAAAGTTTGAAAAACTTTAGGATTAAACATAAGATGTTTTATAAGTAAAAAAATTAGTATAAAATATTGGATCTTATTTAAAATTAATTGATATTTAATTAGAATTAACTGTAACTCTAATTAAAATTTAATTGAAATTAAAATTATATTTCAATTAAATTGCTATAAGTTCCAAACTCTATAATCAAGAGGTACAGGGCCTAAAGAACTTAGTAATTCTTATCTAGCATCTATACACTACTTATAGAATTCTTTTAACTCATTTATGTAGATATAACTGGAGGTCAAAAATATGTGTGACTATAGTGATTTTTGATAAATTAATTTCAGAAACAATTTGAGAGAAATAATAAAAAATAATTAAGTTACACAATACAATATAGTTTTTTAATTATATTAATGTAGTAATTATATTATAAAATTTAAATAATTTTAAATTCAAAATGTTAAATAAAATTTTATTGTTTCACTATGTGCGTAATCAGATCCTAGCCTAATTTTGTGACATTATAATATAGTCAGTTTCATGAAAGGTAAACAACATTGTCGTCGAAGGATGTGAAGCATGCAATTTTAAATTTTGCGCGTCGACTGATGATGTAAATGGGGATGATATAGTACCTGGCTGCAGCTGACAAAAGTCCCGAAAGGCGATTTAGTTTTACTTCTTTTTTTTTTTAATTTTTAATTTTCGTTTTTAAATTTTTTTGTTTCTTTTTTCATTTCAAATAAAAATAAAAATTTGTTTGGTTGGCTGTTACTATTGGGTTACTTCTTATGTGGTATCTTTATGCTTAATCTTTGATATAATTTACATCGATCCCTTATATAGCAGGCAGTTTTATGTTTGAATATCATGCAATTGAGACGAAGCTCAATGTTAATTATAGAAAGTATATCCTATATTGTGATAATTTTCAGCTATATGATTAAACAATATGTAGGGCACTGTATAGGTCTCTAGGAGACATACTATTGAGAAATGGGAGAACAGAGAATGAAGAATGAAAATAAATTTTCTTCTATTTACTCTTAACTACCCCAAAATAAATTATGGTATTTATAAAGATGTTCATTCTTTATTTATGAAAAAACCATAAATGAAAATATAAATGACTTATTTAATACTATAAGACTTTTAAAGTTACAAGAAAACTTTTGAATTAATTTATAATATTTCTAACACCATATTATCCTTAGAGTCATATTCTAGAATTTCAAATTACTATTTCTAACATTCCCCTTAATTTGAAATTTCTTCATTATGATAAGTCAGCTCTCAGATTTTAAAAATCTTCAGTCTTTAATGCATTTGTGAAAATATCTGCAACTGGATCTTGAGTTTTCATATAATTGAGCTTTATTTCCTTTTTGGTAATATATTCTCTAATAAAATTATACCTTGTATGTATACACTTTCTTTCATCATGAAACGCTAGATTCTTAACAAGTGCTTATGCAGACTTGTTATCAATGCAAATCTAAGCGGCTTCTTTTTATGGTAAGTTAAGTTCCTTCAATAATTTTCTATGACAAATAGTATGACAAGTAAATGAAGTTGCTACCACATATTTTGATTCACAAATTGAAAATGTAACAATAGGTTGCTTTTTTGACGTTTATGAGGGAGCACAATTACCTATAAAAAATGCAAAAAATAATTGTGCTCTTTTTATCTTCAATATCTCTTATAAAATTACTATCACAAAATCCCACAAGATTTATTAAAAGGGGAATAAAATAGTTCAGAGTTAATTGTACCTTTTAGATTTCGAAGAATCCTTTTAGCCACTTTCATATGGGTTGAGGTAGGAGCTTCCATAAGCCGGCTTACTACTTTAATTGAATAAAGGATATCGGGTCTTATACATATTAAATATCTTAAAATTCCCAAAAGAATTTTGAAAATAGTGGGATTTTCTTCTTTTCCATCTTCATATTTTGGTAACTTTAACTTCCACAGGTGTGTTTACATAATTAAAATCAATCATTTAAAACTTTTTTAAGATATCCTTTGTTTAATCTTCTTAAGAAATGAACATTCCTTACAATTAAGAAGTGCATATGCTATTTATTTATACTTATTTAATTACATTTACTTTACAGATAAATAGAGGGAAGCTCAAGTACTCATAATAATTCAATCTCTTCAAGAAGATTCGATGATCTAGCTTATGTTTATGTGAGATTGGTTCATGATAAGGAGAACCATACTATCTATTTATATTAAAACAAACATTTGAAAGTTAAAGGAATCACCATAATAAAGAAGCATTTAATTGGGATCATAGATATTGTAGAATCTTGTACGAATGTTAGTCATTATATGAAATGGTAGATGAAAATTTTGCTTGAAGAGTATTAGGTTGAGAAAGATAAAAGTCAAAGTTTGAATTACGAAATTGGTAGTAGAAGTTCTTGTTATAGTAGTCAGGATGATATTAGCAATATTAATTGTGATATTCCTACCTAATATAAAGAGGTTATTAAACCTAATAGGAGAAAGAGAAAAAGACAAGTGTCTAACATTTTTACTCCACAGACAACTCTTAGAGCTCAACCTTTAGTTTATTATACCTTACAATCTAAAGAAGTAGCTCATAATGTAGACATGATAATGGCTAGATGGTGGTATAATAAAGGTGTGTCATTCATTACTACTCAGTCTTATTATTACCAGCCTATGGTAAATGATATTGCCTCTTACATTCCAAGATATAAAACTCTTTTAATTGATGACTACATAAGTAATCTTCTAAACAACCCTGTTTGTGAAATAAAAAATTACATGGATGAAAGAAAAATGACTTGGGCAACTAATGGATAGAAAATAGAAAATATGAGCCTATTATCAATTTTCTTTAATTCTGCTAAAGGGACTATGTTTTTGTGGTCCATTGATGCATATAGCCTTGTTAGAAATGTTGATACTCTATTTGAGATATTTGATAAATCTGTGAATAAAGTTGGGCTTGAAAACATTATATAGTTCATCACTGATAATGATTCGGATTATAAAGCAACTGGAAAAGGTTATAAAATAGGTATAATTCTTTTTATTAGAGTCCTTGTGTTGCTTATTACATTGATATGATGTTAGAAAAAGTAGAAGATGTTAGATATTTTTTGATCATTAATCATACTATGTAAAAAGCAAGAAAAGTGTTTAAGTTCATTTTCAATCATATATGGGTTCTAAATTTGATGAGAAAGGGTTTCACCAATGTAGGAATTTGTATCGTATTATTGTTATAAAATTTGAAAATTCTTATTACTTTAGTGTTTTATTCTAATAAATAAGGAGCTAAGATAAATGTTTATAAATGATAAGTAAGTTGTATCTCAGTGTGTCATGTCTAATGCTAAAAAAGAGGTTTTTAGAATTATACTTGAAGATCATTAATTTTAGTCCTAATGTCAATTTGTCATATAAGTTTATGAGCTTTTAGTAAGAGTATTTCATTTGGATTATAGTGATGAAAAGGCAATAATAGGTTATTTTCATAATTCTATGAAGAGAGAGAAGGAAGTAATCAAGGATAATATGAAAAAATGCCCTATCTTGCAATCATTAATGAAATATAGGAAAGCTAACTTTGCTTTCCTTTGTTTATTAGTAAGGCATTTTTGAATCCTAATGTTTATTTTAAACTAGGTTTTACAAAGAACGCTGAAGTTCATAGGGAATTTTATTAAATGTGATAACAATTGTTTTCCATGAGATGATATAAGATCTCCTTAGCTTAAAAATAGAGAAATATAAGGATGCGTGGGGTGATTTTGGGATGCTCACTGCAATTCATAAAAGAGACAAACTTAATCTCGGTGTATATTTCTTCACTTTTGTTACTTATTTGAAATTAATCATTACTTTATTTTTTATAAGGTTACTTTTACTGTCTTATAGTTGCTTGGTAGGAAAGTGGTGTTCTAGGATTGTGAAGGTTTTATTCCAAATTCTAAGTCAATGTGTGAGCACAACTGTATATGAAAGGAATTAGAACACATTGGAATTCATAAATTCTAAGAAAAGAAATAGATTGGAACACATAAAATTGAATGATTTGGTCTTTGTTCTATACAAACATGACACTTCGAGAAAGGTATATTATTATTATTATTAAGTTGAATATAATTTCTTATAATGTTTAATAATTTTATTTTATTTACTTATTAGTACTCTTAATAGAACAAGTAGTTCTATAATCTAATTTGCCATGACCACATCAATTTTTTAACGGGTTGAGCTTATGAGGAACCAAATTTCATAAATTTGAGTAACTTAAAAAATATTCCTGGATGCAAAAATATCAACATTTCATTTGGTGCAATAAATTTGAATGATGACGATAATGAGACTCCTCTTAATAATAAGAATTTTATACTAAATAAACATTGAGATCATTGTGATTTGAGCAGATATGTGATTGAATGATATTCTAGGTTTTTTATGTTTTCTCTTTTCTATTAATTTTATTTGTATTTCATGTATAAGTTAAAATTTATATATGCAATATAAATATGAAACTTTTATCTATAAGTGTTTCTGTTTATTGTTTCACTTCTGTTTTGTTGTGTTCTTCACTAAGAACTCTTATTTTAATGTTTATGGAATCATGGACGTATATTATTCTTACTATATGATGTTTTGGTAAGAATAAGATGTTTGACGTAATTATTCTTTACTATATGATGTAAATTATAACATTTAAGTACTTTTATCATTCTTAGCTTTTATTTCTATTTGATAATTAAATAATATTTTTATATTAATTGTAATTATTGTTTATATGTGAACTATGTGAAAGTAATATTAATAGAAATAAAGAGATAATTGTTATTTCAAATTTAAATTATTTTGATTTTTAAGAATTAATTGATGTAAATTAGAAATCATATAGCAAGACATATTGAGGTACTATTTTATAATTTTAAAAAATTTAAGGTCCATTTTATAATTTTAAAAATTACCCAAAATAGTACTCTGTATTGATCGATTTTATTACTATAGCATACCAGAACTAAATCTTGTATCGATATTGGTATGCTATTCATAACATTGAAGAATACACATTCGAGTACAAAACTTTTTAAAATATCAATAAAAATTTATATCATTTATTAATATAATATGATAATATATTTGTTCTTATAGTAAAATTTTATGATTTCCATAAGAGCCTAGATTAGACCTCATTAAAAACAAAAGAGAAAACTTTTAAACAATGACACAAAATGACCCAAATAAGAAATATATTCCAAATGACAAATTCCAATTCATTTCAATACAATATGATAAGGAAAAATAAAGAATCAAGTTACATGCCTTAAAATAAAAATATAATAAAAATAACTTTAACCAAAAGGTCCATTTATCACTATATTTTTAATCAAAATCTCTGATTGAAAAGAGCTACATATTTTGTTACCAAAATAAAAAATCAATTAAATGAGAATTAAAGGATAAACTGATCTCTTTTTCTAATTACTTATTTTAATATCGTATATCCATAAAATTTTATTTTAATTTAAATAAATAAGTACATGTTTATTTAAAGTCATATTAAAAAATTTTATACCTTTCATTTGAGTTTAATTAGTTAAATCTAAAATTATAGATAATACAAATAAAATTAATAAAAATGTGTAAGTTATAAGTATCTCCCATTTATTATGTAACATCTGGTTTTCCCATACTAAGGGTTAGAACGCTAGATTTCTATAAATGAGAAATAACAATGAGAGATTAGAAAAATGCATTTCATACTCATGCATAATATTAGTATACACATATTTGAATTTGATTGTATTGCACACATTACAATGACTGTACATGCACTCATTTGACATTTTCCAGGTATAATTGATATTTAATGTGATTATAATGTGAATTGTAGATTATGTGTCTTAAAAATTGAGTTGGTGTGTATAATTAATGACTTATGGGGAATTTTTGATAATTATGAGTATTTTTGGAATAGAAAAAACGCCAAGTGGCAGAACAATTGATAAATAGTAGTAGAATTAAGTGTCAAATGATAGTAGAAATTATTGAAAAGTGGCATTAGGATTTAATGACAAGTGACATTGAAAATTAGGAGACAATTGGATTAGAAATTGGAGGACAAAAGGACTAGATATTTAAGATACCAAATGAAAACCATAAGGTAGTGACATGTGGCAAATGACAAGTCTCACTTGCCATTCCACACACCTCACTCTTATATTTACCATTTGCAAGACTAATGTCCCCTTGTTTTCTTCACTTTGCCAAATGTTCTCTTTTCTTCTCTTCTTCTTCGTATTTTCTTCTTTCTTCTTCTCCATATCACGACAATCTCTTCTCCAAGCATCAAAGTTGAACCTTGCTTTCTTCCATCACTAGCTACTTCAAAGTTCTTGCTATCTTTTCTTCTTGATAAAAGCCCACTTATTCTACCTTGGTAAGATGATGATCGTGTGATATTAGGAAGCTAGGGTTAAGAGAGATTTGAAGAATCTAAAGCTAAATAAGTAAGTATAAAGCATTACTCTTCTTGATTTGTTAAATGAAGCATGTATGATGATAGTTATAAGTTAAATGATTATGAAATGGTAAGGTGTGTATGCTGAAATGTAAATGAGTAAGTTGAATATGTTCTTGTCTTGCGTTTACATTTATGATGATTGATAATTCATAAGATGTTGTAATGATGATTTAGAGATAGAAAGATCATCAAAATGATGTAGAAATTGTGCACAAATTTCATGCAGAGATGATATGCTCATGTTTTGTTTTAATGTTTAATCATATGAATTTTTAGGTAGTTGTTATATGGATGAACTAAAATGATCTTGAGGTTAAATAAGGGGCTAATGTGGTGTCTTGAAATGAGGTAAGTTAGAATGATAAGTTAGAAGTGAAGTGAAGGTGGAAATGAAGTTGAACATGTGCAGAAAATTGAAGATGAATGTGTATATAAATATGTTCTGTTTTTGGTGTTTATGATCAATCGTAGATTTTGAATTATGTATGGATAATATTGGGCTGAAATGGAGTTAAGAATGAAGAGGAAATGAAGAGATTATAAATCCTAAGTGATAAACTATGGAAATGAATTATGAATGAAATATATTATGGAAAGAGTTAGGATTTTATGTATGATGAGATTAAGTTAGAAATGATGAGAAATTAAGCTAGAAATAATAGACTAAGCATATGAAGTGTTGGATAAAGCTTGGAATGGTTGAAAGAGTTGGAAAAATTGGAGAAAATGGTTGGGAGTGGGTTAAACATGAATATGCCTTTTTGATGTCTGTTGGGCGCACTTTAGGTCCACTGGGCTGACATTCTTTGGAATTCCAGCATCCCAGCTCTGCGTATGTCCGTTAGGAGGGACATAAGTCTACTGAGCAGACATTCTCTAGAAGTCCTCTTTGAAAATGTACTTGAATGACTTTAATCTGACATCCACAGCAAAAGTTATGTCATTTTTCCCAAAATCATATATATAAGTTATTGACTTATCAATGCTTAACTATGATACATTTGGACTTAATTAGGCTTGAATGAAGCTTGAATTGAACCTAGAATGATGCGTGGATTAAGTAACTAAATGTGTGATATGTGTGAGGTGATATTTGAGGTTATAACTTAGTGAATGAATTGTTGATATCAAAGTACCAAAAGCATGAGTATAATAGGAATGAAGATGATAATATGATTGTAGTTGGGATTCAAAGGATTGGAGAAATATGTATTAAGTAAAGGTGAATGAGACTTGGATATTATGAGAGCATATAATGCTGAAAAGAAATGACAAGTGATTGATTTATGGTATTAGAATAACCAATTGTTCTTGAGGTGTAAAACTAAGAATAAGCTATACACATACAAATGATAAGGTTTGAATAATCAAGAGACGTGATTAAGGAAATATACCCGGAATAGTCAATTTGAGCATGCATTAAACATTACACACCTACATATGTGTATAATTGAATGTTTATGTGATTATGAAATTAATAATGTGTGTGCAATATGTGTATTGCATGGTGTTGATATACAGGATAAAACGTCTGTATCCAGATGTTTCCAAATCATAGAAGCAAATGCCAATCTGAAGCGTATTGTGAGTAACCTAAGATGGTCTCACATTGAATTATTGTTTGTTTACATTCTGTATTGTATTATTATGTGATGTGAATGTATTGATTTTGGACATTGAATGTCCGAGGTGTTTGATGCATGAAAATTTTGGAAGTGCTCATTGTATGCAAATTTGACTAAATAAATGATACTCAACTTAATTGTTGAATGCCTGACCAAGCTCTGAGGATAAATGTGAATGTGGAAAATGGTGCACAAATGATTGATTGAATATATGTGAATGTGATGCATGAACAGATAAAGGCTATTATGATCGGAGTAACCACCGAAAAAGAGCTTAAAGCTCAAAAAGTGAAAAGGAGCTTAAAGCTCATAATGTGGTAAGAGCCTCTGGCTCACTATGTAAAATGAGCCTTGTATCTCCAACGGATAAGGGATAGTTATTAATGATCCTGGTATCCACAACTGATACAGGACAGTTATGGGCACTCGATTACAACCATAACAATTGATAGTGAGTCTCATGAGCATTGCATAAACATTTAATATGTATGTTTTGAATGAATGAAATGTATTGTTGAATTGTGTTGAATGCGAAATGTGAAAATTATGAACAAAGAGTTTTGTGATGCTACATGATGATAAATGAAATGATGTGAATTATATGATTATATGAATTGATGTGATATATGATATGAGTGAACCATCGAGGATGGTTAACTCACTGGGTTCGCAAAACTCACCAAAATTGCAACGTTGACTTTTCAGTTTGGGGATACCCTAGTTAGACTAATTGGAGTATAACCACTGCAATCGAATAACAGATAGAGGTTAGGATCAGTTGCATCTGCACAAGTCTTTAGTGATTTTTGTATATATCTGAATTATATTCTGCAAATAATGTACCTTTTATATGTGACAAATTCTATCATGTAATGAATTCATGATTAGAAGTGTTTTGTAATTGTAATAGGCCCAAATGATTTCTGGAATTATGATGATATGTTTATTGTTAGCAGTTGTAACTGAAAATGTTTTGAATAAAATGGGCCATTATTGATTATTGGTTTTCCAAAATATGCATGTGATGCGTGAAATTTTTTTATCTATAATGAGTATGATTAACTAACTATCCTAGCATGCTACCCTCATAGAGTATGTTCTCAAATACCGACAGTATGTACGGGAATATACACTATGAGAATGGGGTGCTACATATTAGATAAGATTAAAATTAACGTGTCTTAAACTCAAATTCTATTATACTTAAACAAATAGTTGAAATAAGATACTATTGATGGGAAAAATATTTCTGATCAACTTATAGATATAGTGGAAAATAAATTTTTATAATTTTTGATCTGATCTCTTCGATTGAAAAACTTGAAAAATATAAATCATAAATAAAAGGGTTGAAACATACTTAATCTGAATTCTTACATAAATTTTTGGCAAAAGGTCCAATTTTGCCTAACTTTTTAGCCAAAAGTC
This sequence comes from Erythroxylum echinodendron, assembly GCA_027575705.1. Classification (NCBI taxonomy): domain Eukaryota; kingdom Viridiplantae; phylum Streptophyta; class Magnoliopsida; order Malpighiales; family Erythroxylaceae; genus Erythroxylum; species Erythroxylum echinodendron. The sequence goes on along the minus strand of JANZXR010000170.1, from coordinate 7,576,729 downwards.
TAAGATGGCCCCTGCCATTATCTCTAGTATCAATTTACCCCTTAATATTTCAAAATGGAGCAATTTACCTTAAAAATTGCTCACTCAATTAAATAAACATAACGTCCTTGTTAAGTTTGGCCATCTAGCTATGCCATATAAGGTCAGCTGCCATGTATATAAATATTAATTTCTTATTTTAACTAATTATTTAATTATAATTTATTTTTCCATAAATTAAAAAAACACTAAAAAATAAAACCTAAAAATTTTCCTGAAACCTAAAACAATTGAATGCCTAATTTTACCCTTATTTTCATATGTTTTCCCTAAAACCTAATAATTCTCTTTACTTCTTCTTCGTTTATCTTCTGGCATCTTCATTCTCCACTCATTTTAGTTAAGTCTTCCAGTCGAAATATCTTCTTTCTTCACTCACTCCAATCACATCTTTGTTCTTCAATCCAGGTATCTTCATTCTCCACTCATTTTGATTGCGTCTTTGTTCTCCACTCCTTCTATTTACAGTTTTTTTCTCCACTCATTCTAGTCACAGCTTAGTTCTCCAATCTAAGTCTGACTTTGGTCTCCACTCAGATATTTATATTTTCTTTTGGATTATAAGATAAGATGCTCTCATGCAATAGTGCTATGCATACTAAAGCCATGCATTATGACTTATATGCACTATAACATATAATTATACTTCAAAGTTTAAGCCATTTATTGTGAACCCATTATAGAGATACAAAATCAATGAATTTATATGACTTATATGCCATATTTGTATGATAATTATGTATGAAATAGTAAAATCAATAAAATAGAAAGAGCTAGGAAGTTTTAATTCACCATATCATAAAATGGTTAACTATTGATATTTGACTTATGTTGGAAATGACATGAAAATTGAGGAAATTATAACTATCCATCTATGTTTTATTGGGTTGCTGGTTTCTCTATGCTTTGATTGGTGTTTTAGATGTGTAAATTATAAATATGTGGTTCATTAATAAGTTACTAAGTTTAACTTGGAGCTTCTTTATCCATTCCTCTAAGACTTTGAGTATTGACTTGTTTTAAGCTTAGCGTTAGCATTCTTAATTAGTTTGAAAGTGTAATTGTTTGAATGGAATGACTTTTATCTTTGAAAAAATGAATGAGTGGCCATTTGTGAGAATTATGACATGCTTTTAAAAATTTGGTGATTACTATAACAATCTAAATTATTAATTGTTAATAATGGCCATAAAGGTTCTATTTTCTATTTATATGACCATTTAGGAGTTAAAATAAGTGTTTAACATGTGATGCATGACTTTATGCTTATGCACATTATTATAAGTGAAAGAGAAGGAATGAAAGTAGAAATGGGAGATGGAATTGAACTTTGGATTATAATTTGATTCCTATTTATTTATATAGTTTGGATTATATTTGAATGTGGGATGAGATCAGAATCTTGTCAAAAATGTTATGACATTATAACGAACAATTTTTCTTTGTTTATATAAATAAGCAAATTCTAGACTTTTTGTAGTGCTAATACATGTTCATCAATACTTTGTAGAGAAACACATTTTCATTAATAGTTTGGCTCAAATTCTAGATCTTCTATAGTGTTAATTGTGATAAACGAAACTAAGTTTCTATCATAAACTAGGCTAGTAACAAAATCGTCAAGGATAAAATAGACACAACAATATTCAATATTGGTTTTAGTTGTATCTATACACTTTAGATAAAAATGAACAAAAGATAATTTTAGAACATGTATAATGATACACTATATTTTTCAATGACACTTTCATTTGGATCATGAAAATAAGGTTTTTATGAATGGTCAGGAATATACCTATTCTTTATTTTTTTGGTATTTGATTGACCTTTTTCGTGAGTGATCAATATTTAATACCTCAAGTGCATAGTGTAGTTATAGCTAGTACCTACAAATACGGGTTGATCTTACGAGGATGATAAGTACTAGTAATTACTGTTTTTCTATTATCTAGCCTACTAATTGATTGTGGTTAAATTAATGAAACTAAAATTAAATAATCAAAGTAAAGAAAGCAACATGATTTAAATAAGAATTGGCTAAGTCACTAAATTATTTATCGATATCAAATAATTAGTATCTAGGCTTTGAGTCACCATAAACCCATAACCGATTGATTGTTTTTTATGCAATTGCGTTGATGAATTGTTAGATCGTCGAGATTCCTAAGGTATACAAGTAGCTAACCTTGAGTATATTAATAACTAATTCTAAGATCTCTAATTGAATTACTCAGGTTAGAACTTATAGAATTGCTTTACCGTATTATGAATCCATCTATTAGGTTTGACCCTAATTTAGAAAATTTATATCGTTCTATCTTTAGGATTGCAATTAACTCTTTACAATTATCGTGGATCTATTCAACCTAGGATTTCTCAATTATTAAGTATGAAATCATATTAAATTATAATAAATCAGATTAATAGACAATTATAAAATAGATAATTAGATCACAACAATCAATCAACTCAATTGCATTAACAAAGCAATCAAAACATGTCAAAGTATTCAACTAGGGTTTATCTGACCTAGATATTAATAAAAAAATTAGCTATACTTTGGTAAACATGAAATCATATCCATATATACAGAAAATAGAAAATAATACATCGGAATCATAATTCTAAATCTCTTTGATTGTTCTCTATTGTGTATTTGACAATATAAATGACTGATCTTCTGTTCTGATGGATCTCTCAATAAAAACTCCACATCTCTTGCTCCTTAAGCTGCAAATCACTTCTATAATCACCTTTGAACGTCTCAGAACAGTTCCATTTGCTTCTTTTCTTTCATTTGCCTCTGAAACATCACTTTTATATGAAAATCTAACTTTTTAGGTTACACATGATCATGTGCATGGTCTTGCACAGGAATGTGCATAATTGGAAATCGTTGGATATCAAAAATGTATGAGTGGGCAAAATTGCATAGTTGTGAACTCCTTCTAGATTGCTGATTTTCTGTTTTGTATTGTGTTTTTGTTAGAATTCCTCTCCTTTAAGTCCATGAAGGCAATTATCACTGAAAACACACTTGGAGCATATTAAGTACCAAATATATGATAAAAGTATAAAATATCAAGTAAAATACTTTAAATATGGGTGAGAAAATATAGTTAAATATTCATCTATCAAACATCCTCATACTTAACTTTTTGCTTATCCTTAAGCAAACTATAATCAAAATTATAAATTTCACAACATCAATCCATCTCAACCTGTCCATTCATACTATACATCATCATATCCTATTAAATGAAATTAACATATAATTATAGTCAAGTTGCCCTAAAATTAACTTCCTAAGCAATATTAATAGTAATCAGATCAACAACTGCATTGAAATAAAAAACATATGTCTTTATACATTAATAGTAATCAGATCAACAACTGTATTGAAATAAAAAACATATGTTTTTATACCCTCACCAAGATTTCAGTCAATGTGCTTAAATTTTAGGGTGAAAAGCATCAAAACTCTCTCAATCAATACATAGTATAACTCTTACTATAGGCTTGCAATAAAATAACATCTCCACCATTTATGAACAAACTAGAAACAACAATCAAAATGACTTTATAAGGTTGTAATAAGGTTTAGGTGCGGTATGATTGGGATAATAAATGGTTACATTGAAGGAAATTTACTTATAGAAATAGTACAACACTTGTTTACAAAATACAGAGTTCTTTTCAATGCAACTCTATTAGTACCATAAACATTTTTTCATTTTTTATTTTTTTCATAATAAACATTCAGTACCACAATTTAAGAAATATTGGTCCTTTCACAAAATTCAAGACTCAACAATTAAATAATGTAAATAACCTTCAAAGTTCAAAACAGTTAAAAGTCTTTAAAGGAAAATAGGATAAAGGTTTATAATTTGAGTTTAAATAATGAAAAAGGCTAAGAGTCAACTTGGTTATTCCTAGCGGTAAATTTTGGGTATGGTAATTTCAAAGAAATAGGCTAAGCAAGTTAGTAAATCTAAGTGCCTTCATCATATCAACGCTTCTAATTTAACAAATACGATCTCAATAGCATAATAAAAGCAAGTTTTAGAATTATATTACTATACATAATAACATATATGAAAGAATAAAAGGAGCTTTAAAAATTTTATGAAAAATTCTCTTTAAGCTCAAAAGCTCACGAAAAAGATGGATATATATGTGTGTAAATAATATGCAAATTTTATTCAACTTGAAATTTTCAATGATTACAAAAAATATGACATAGAAAATTAACTTCGTTACCCTCATCTTCTTGCACTTTAATTCAAATCAATATTCCATAACAACATATAGTATTCATGGACAGATCTTAATTAATTCAAGACATCAGTTAACAAAACTTATAACCAGGATTATAATAAATTTGAAGAATTCAATTAAAAATTCAGAATTCTTTCAACCCATCCTAACATTTAAAATTAGACATTGCCCTTAATGTTAATACAATTAAATATGCAAGTGAGAGGGTTTTTGGTACTTTCATGAATATGGTAATTTCTTGATATTGATCCATTCGATGTTAACTTATCCTTGCAAGAATAAAAGAAAATAAAATGAGAAAAAATAGAGGAAATAATAATAAAAATAACATAATTAAAAACAATCAAATAATAAAAACAAAATAAAAATACAAAAGTAATATAACAAAATAAAATCCTAAATCTTAGGCTGCCTCCCAAGGAGCGCTAGGTTAACGTCTCTAGCTCGACTTACTTCTTTTGGTCAAGGTGTTTCAAATGATTTATGCGATTGTAGCCTAACTACAGGTGTCTTGATAGTATCCATAATTTCAAAAGGATTTTCCTTAACTTTAGAGACTCTAAATGTAATCTTCTCGTCTCCCATTCTCAAAATTAACTCGTCTTCGTCAATGTCTATAAGAGACTTGGTGGTCGCTAAGAATGTTCACCTAAGGATAATGGATATCACTGAGTCTTGATCTACATCCAAGATGGTAAAATTATTAGGAAAGGTGAATTTAACCTTAATAGGTACATTATTGATTATGCCCTAGGATGGTGAAGTGATCTATTAGCCATTTCCACGCATATGCTAGTCGATGTTAGTTAACCTAATTCCATCTTTTTACTTAGAGTGTAAGGCATCATACTCATGTCAGCTCCTAAATATGTAAAAACCTTATCCACTTTAACATTACTGATAATACAAGGAATATAAAAATTCCCTAGGTCACCTTGTTTCTATAGTAGTGTTGTTATCCCGTTGGAGCTCTCCTTAATTAACACTTCACTCTCCAACTTCTTCAGTTCCTCTTTGTTTAATAACTTCTCTTTTATAGATTCAGCAAGGTCAAGTCACATCTTCAATTGTCCTATTATATCTTGGAACTCATTCAACTATGCTTCTTTTGACATTCCCTGTGCTGAGATGGGGTATAAAATTACAGGTTGATACTCCTTGATTTTCTTTAGATTATATTTACTATGTATGAACCATTCACTAGCCCTTTTATGATCTGTAAATCTTTGTTTTTCTTCCAGAATCTCTCTTTAAAATGTCCCTCCGTTCATGAAACCAACCTTTTATCTTTTCTTTATTCTCAATTTTGCGTCGATTAGTTTTCATTTCAGTAAGGATTTCCATTAATTTGTCTCTAGTTCTTACTTCCTTTTCTTCTTTTGCTTATTTGAACATCTTTTTAGTGGCCCAGGTGATTGCCATTATCCTTTCCTTCGGATTTATTTCAATTGTGCTCGGCAAACTCCCTTTAGGTCTCTCCGCAACAAATTTGGCAAGTTGGTCAAAATTTATCTCCAAGTTTCATATAGATGTTTTGTTTTGGTAATGTTTCACCTTTAAATCCTGAATGAATTCTAGTATTAGCTCATCCATCCCCGATTTCCTTGCTTATGATGTTTGTGCTTAAAATCCAATTGGAGGGTTGTTCCTTTGTTGTCCCTAATTTTCCTATGAGAAGTTGGGATGGTTCCTTTATCCTAGATTGTATGTGTTACTATAGGGGTTATTTTGAGATCTTGGAGCATTTCCCAAATAGTCTATGTGTTTGGGTTGATTTGATTGACAATCTTGTCCTAAGTGATCTATCCCGTAGGATTCACACTGCATCACTCTTCCTTATGGAGCTATAGTAATTTTATCTATATTCTTGTTCAGGGCCTCCACTTGACTTGCCAGTATCATTACTACGTCTACTTCGTATACTCCAAATGGCCTATTGGTGGTTTATGTTCAAACTGAGAATATTGATAATTATTTATAGCCATATCCTCTATCAACTATTGGGCCGCTTCAGGTGTCTTATTATTCAATGTTCCTCCAGCTGCTGCACCAATTGATTGCCTCATATTCTGACTTATCTTGTTATAAAATGTTTGGATTTGCATCCACAGAGGTAATCCATGATGTGGGCATCGTCAAAGCATCTCCTTAAATCTCACCAAATGTCGTATAATGTTATCCTTCAGTTTGGGAGTACGAAGAGATATCGTTTCTTAGCTTCGTAATCTTCACAGGAGGAAAATACTTTTGTGAAAAAATTTCCGCCACTTATTCCCATGTGGTCAGTGATGGACGTGGCATAGAATTGATCCACTCTTTGCTTTTCCTCTCAAAGAGAAAGAAAATAGACACAATCTGATGGCATCATCATTTGCTCCATTTATTTTAAAAGTATCACAGATCTTTAAGAAGTTAGAGATGTGCAAGTTGGGATCCTCATCTTAAAGTCAGTCAAATTGGATTGATTGTTAAACCACCTGAATAATGCTCGGCTTGATCTCAAAATTGTTCGTTTGTACAGTCGATCTCACTATACTAGATTTCTTGCCATTTAAATACAACCTAGCATAGTTAAACATTGTTCGTGGTTGGTCCGCCATATTATGTGATTCTTCAGTGTCCGCTTTACCTTCCAAGTCCTCTATTCGACAATCTAGTTCAAATTCGCTAAGGTCTGTTTTATGATGATTCCTACGTACAGTTCTTTCTATCTTAGGATCTACATCAAATAAGTTCTTATTGTTACTATGGATCATAAACTGACCTATAGTCTAGCCTATACTAAGGAAATAACCTATCTAACAAAAATAAATTAACTATCATAAAATAAAAACAAGAAATTAAAGCAAAACAAACTAAATCATGTAAAGTAAAGACAAATAAATAAAACACGACAAACAAACCAAAGTATAACTAGATTAACAAAACTAAAGTGTTGCTAATAGCACCGTCTTTGGCAACGAAGCCAAAAACTTGGTTGATCTTTTTCATGATTGATCAATATTTAACATCACAAGTGCACAGTGTAGTTATAGCTAGTACCGACAAGTACAAGTTGATCCCATAAGGACGGTAAATACTAATGATTACTGTTATTTTATTATCTAGTCTGCTAATTGATTATGGTTGAATTAATGAAACTAAAATTAGACAATTAAAGTAAACAAAGCAACATGATTTAAGCAAGAAATGGGTAAGTTTCTAAGTTATTTATCGATATCAAGTGATTAGTATCTAGGCTTCAAATCCCCCATAAACCCTTAACTGATTGACTGTTTGTCATGCAATTGTGTTGTTGATTTGTTGGACCGTGGAGATTCCTAGGGTATGCTAGTAGATGATCTTGAGTCTACAAACAACTAATTCTAAGATCTCTAACCGAATTACTCAGGTTAAAACTTATAGAATTGTTTTATCATATTATGAATCCCTCTATTAGGTTTGACCCTAATCTAAAAGATTTATGTCGTCCTATCTCTATGATTGCAATAAACTCTTTCCAATTATTATAGATCTATTCAACTTGGGATTTCTCAATCACTAAGTATGAAATCATATTAAAGTATAATAAATCAAATTAATAGACAATCATAAAACAGAAAATTAGATCATAACAATCAATCAACTCAATTGCATTAACAAAACAATCAAAACATGTCAAAGTATTCAACTAGGGTTTATTTGACCTAGATATTAATAGAAAAATTATATAAGTGAACATCAAATCATATCCATATATATAGAAAACTAGAATAGAAAACATTGGAAACATAATTCCAAATATTCCTTATTATTCTATATCACGTATTCTGACAATGTAGAGAACTGATCTTGTGTTCTAATGGATCTCTCGATAAAAACTCCATGTCTCCTACTTCTTAAGCTCCGAATCTCTTCTGGAATCACCTTTAAACATCTTAGAATAGTTCCAGCTGCTTCCTTTCTTTCATTTAACTCTAAAATGTCCTTTTATATGAAAACCTAACCTTTTAGGTTATGCACAATTGTGTGCACAGTCGTGCACAAGAACGTGCATAATTGGAAATCGCTAGATATCGAGAGTACACGGCTATATTTTTGTTTAAATTCCTCTCTTTTAAGTCCAGGAAGGCAATTATCACATGTAAACGCACTTAGAGCATATTAAATACCAAATATACAATAAAAGTATAAAATATCAAGTAAAATACATCAAATATGGGTGGTAAAATATAGTTAAATATCCATCTATCAGTATTTTTATGGAATCACATATTAGTAACACATGTTAATTTATTAACATATTATGGTTAACAATTTCTCTTTATTTTTTTCCAATTTTAATGGAATCAAGATTTACAAAAAATGAATTTGGTATCCATACATGTGAATAACTCACATAAAGTTGACAAATTAATTACGACGAGAGTAGGCATTTCACAAAATGTTACTATTTTGCATTGAAAAAGAAAATAATTCTTTCAACATGAGACGATGGTCATATGTTAGTTTTTAAAGGTATATTGCTTCTATAATAACATTTTATTTTTAAAATTTATCTAAATAAGATGGAAGTAAATGGAAGAGATAGTATGAGGATATTTCATAGTGGACATTTTATGCTAAAAGGTACTCTGAAGTATGATGGTAAGCCACTAGAAAATTTTGACAACGTGGGCTTAGATTATGTTAGTTTAACAGAGGTATGAGAAATGGGGGCTATTTTAGGATATATAATTATTATTAGTTCATGGTTGTTGTTCCCTAAGAATGGGTTGGAAGAAGGTTTGAGGAGGTTAGAATCCAATCAGAGTGCATTAGATTTGATTAAATTGTTAGAGGTGTATGGTATAATTAATGTTTATCTAGAGCATGTAGATAAATCCACAACATCTATACATCTATACTAATGTTAATATAGTATGATAATTGGCATAAAAATGAGATGGTTGTGGAATTGGGGGGTGGTACTAAAATGGATTTGAGTTCTAACAGTGGTGTAGGAGTTAAATTGAGTTATGATAGTGGAGTAGGATTTGATTTAGGAGGTTATAGTGATGCTGGTGTTAACTTGGGAGGTAATACTAATATTGGAGTATATGTGGGAGGTAATAGTAATATTGGAGTGGATATGGGAGGTAATAATGATGTTGGAGTGGATGATGGAGGTGATTTAGCAGATGTAGAATCAATTGGTAGTGATATTGAAATTAGTGATGATGGTGCTTCTAATATAGGTGCTCAAGAAAAAGGAGAGTTGGGTGGTGATTTAGAATATAAAGATGTGGACGAAATGGGTGCTCAAGAAGGAAGTGAGTTGTTTAGTTATAGTAGAAGTGAATTTAACTCAGATTTTAAAATTAGTGTTGATGAAAATTATAACATAATGTATATTGACTCTTATAATCTTAAGATTTTGTTGGTCGTGGTGAATATCCCAATGGTTAAGAATCAGATGCTATTTTGAGGTGACTCGGTGAAATTAATAGGCGTGTTCCTAGAGTTATTCCAAGTGAATGAATGTTAAGGATAATTTTGATAATGATAAACACTTTAAAGTGGTTACTGATTATACAGTAATCATAGGATTTAACTTGAGTTTTAATATGCTTCATATGGAAGAAAAATAAATATTGGAAGCTAAAAACTTACAATGTAGAGCATATATGCAATCCAACAAACAAATAATTATATAGAACTGTATCATGAGACACATTAAGAAAAACATCTTAGGCAAGCCAGGCATTAAAATCGAGAACGATGTATTGCCCTCTACTACAAATAAGATGTTTACAAGGCATATATAGCATAGTTGGGTAGGGAAATGAAAGGGAAAGGATCTTAATATGGAATTATTTATGGGCAACATTATCACAAGAATTTGATTACAGGCTTATCAAATTAAACCAACTTGCATTAGGATGTATACAAACTTACTTAAATATCCAAAGAAAATATAAAGTAAGGCTTTCCAAAGCATCAAGTCTAAATGTTCAATTACGGACAATAATATGAGTGAAAAGTTCAACTATTAGATTTTGGTGGATAAAGATTGCCCTATCATTAGCATGTTGGAGACTATTAGAACCATGTTAATGAAAAGGCATTTTGACCTTAAGGAGCAATCTAAGAGATGAAAGGGGGAAGATGAAAAGATTGAACAAGAATAAAAAGAATGCAATGAGATGGAGAGTTATTTAGAATGGGGATAAAAACGTATAAAGAGACTAATGGAGATGACACACATGTTATCTAATTAAGGAGGGAACAAACTTGCATTTGTAGGCAATGAGAACTTTATGGATATCCTTGTAGTCATGCAATTGGTGCCATTTTCCATGTCAAACAACAACCAGAGGCGTAAGTGGATGATTGTTTTCATGAATAGAGGTTTATGGAAGTTTATGAGAATGTCTTGCAACCAATTAGAGGGCAAAAATTCTAGCCAACATACACCCATAAGGAGATACATCCACCTTCGGAAAGAGTTATGCTTGGTAGGCCTAAAAAGAATAGGCAAAAAGATAAAGATGAATTAAAGCGAGTGAAGAATCCTCATAGGCTATCACAAAAAGGGAAATTCTAGCCATCTGTCAAATATTGCTAAAATGGTCATAATAAGAGAAGCCACAAATCAAGTCTGCTTCCTTCCATTTAAGATGGACTAGAGGTTGTTATTTAATATAATTTTGTAATTTATGTGTATTTTAGTAACTACTAGTTAATATATCAATATTGGATAGTCATCTAGCCCTAATGAAGATCTAATAACAAAAGCAATTTTGTCTCAACCACATTCTTTAATTTCTAGCAGACAACCTTTAAAAGTTGGTGGAGTTAGGTTAGTTTGATACAATTATCAATTATCATATATTGTTATTAATGTATATTATTCTTTTTTATATCTTGGTTAAATGAATAATTTTATTGTTTAAATCTTATTTGGAATAGTTATTTGTAGCTCTACCTCCACTATAAAGGAGAAAGAGAACATTTTGATCAATTGATCGAAACACATTTCAACTATCATTCTAACCAAGAGGGTTGAGGTGGAAGGGAGTCCCAAGGATCACATCATGAGTGAGATTCTAAATGAAGAGTTATTAGAAATTCAATATGCTTATAATATTTAAATTGGAAGTCAACAAATTGTAAATTACAAATAGTTGTCCATAAGTTTATTGTAGAGAATGAGATTCTAAATGAAGAGTTGTTAGAAATTCAAACTAATAAGCTTATAATATTTAAATTGTAAGTCAACAAATTGTAAATTACAAATAGTTGTCCATAAGTTTATTGTAGAGAATCTGGCTGGATCCAATATTTTTTTATTTCTTACAAGATTACTAACAAATCCTACAAAGATTGTAGCAAAGTTCCAGGAAATTAAAGTTGGTTTCTTTACCAAAAACAAAGAAGATACCATAAAAAAACCCAAACCAAATTGAAACTATATGAGCAAGTCCCAAAACTTCCTTTTAACATCAAAATTTAGAGACATAACATATTATAAGTGCAACAAAAAAAGGTTGTATAGCTAGAAATTTTCAATTTTTAAAATTATAAGTAAATTTGAAAATTTATAATTATTAGTAATAATTAACTTCAAAGATTAGATTTGGAACAAGAAATATTAATGATCTCTAATAATAAAACCTCTAATGATTATTCTGACAAGGAATTTCACAATGAAGCATTAGGATTGGAAACTGATGGCTCTTTAAATAGTAATAAAACAATAGATAATAATCAATTAGAAGAGAAAAACAAATCAATGTACTAACAGAAGATCAAAGATACTTTTTATAAGTTATAAACCATATCCCAGACCCCCACTTTCAAAATGAATACTTAGTGAAACCATAACAATCATTTGAAGCACCTAATTAAAGGAAGACATACTTCTCTACTTATAACTTAACAAACATATAGATAAAACCAAGACAAACAAAAATTCACAATTAACATTATGTAGTCTAAACCATATGATAAAACAATAACTGAAATTACTCCAACAAAACCAAAAGGAAGATAGTGAAATAATAAAAATTTCACTTCAATAAATAAACAAGGAAGAATGTGATTCAGATAACGAAATCAATGAAAAAATTAAGTTTAACATTGCTAAAAAATTACTCGAAGGCTTCTTGTTTATACTCAACTAGATAATGTGGGATAACCCAAAGGATTAGTGAAGATTTTCATATTAACACAATTGTGTTATTTGACACAGGAGCTGATTTGAATTGCATTAAACAAGGAATATTCACCAAAAAATTATTACAAAAAACTAACAAAGACTCAAAGCTCCTAATAACTTAAAGTTTGCTAAGGTGAGTTTTCAATTAAAACCTCTTTTGTGATAGTTAAGGATATACACCATATGGTCATTTTATGGACACCTTTCATAAAGTTAATAACCCATTAAATAGTGAGCCATGAAGTATTTCAACAAAAATCAACAATAAAAAACCTTTTCTTTCTTTTTATAGAAAAATCCAAAACTAAGCGATCAAGTTGATAAAAGCTTATTTAATTTATAGAAACCAACTGAATAACATAATGTAACATCCCGTTTCCACATAACGGGTCGGATCAGGGAAACGGGTATACGAAAAGACCAATAAGAGAAGTTAGGACAAACACATCTCATGCTCATGCATATGTGAAAATGTGATTTTTGCACATGAAAATTTCTGTACATGCATTCATGACATTTTCCCGGTATAAGTGTGAATAAACAGTGATTTTTTTTCAAAAATAGACTTTGTGTGTGTAAAATTGAATTGGAGAGGGTTCTAGTGGTTTTTCAATTTTTAGAGAATTATAGAAATTTTCTGGGAATTTTTCGGAGTCAATTTCGGACCCGAAAAAAATTGGCAAGTGACAGTTAGGGGTTGTCCAGTAGTAAAAATTTGTGGTCCAATGGCGATGGAAACTTAGACTTATGAAATTAAGAAATTTTGAATCGAGCCATTGGAATTTTTG
>JANZXR010000170.1:7541502-7563342 GCA_027575705.1 Erythroxylum echinodendron | reverse complement strand
TAAATAATTTTATTATAAAATAAAATATAGTTAAAATTAATAAAAGTGCTTTTTATTTTTATGTTGCCAAACAGTCTGCTGTATGAAGCTCTTTTTTTAATTGACAGCCAAACAGTCAACTGACTTTTTAAAAAAGCTCTTCTCAGAAAAGCTCTACTGACAAAAGCTCTATTGACAAAAGCTCTACTGATATAAGCTCAACCAAACAGGCACTAAGTTTATTAAAGAACTTATTAATCCAATTAATCATATCACTAAATGAAAAATGGATTTGGCTCGATTAGCAATTAATGCTATATTGAAACATTTCCAATTTCAGAGCAATATTGCTATAAGTAAAACATACCTTAATTAAGATTTATTTCTAAAGTTAATATCTATATAACATTGAACTCAAATATCAACTCATATATAAAATACTGAATATCTCTAAATACATTACAAGTATTAGATATCTCAAATATTAAACACTTTTAGTACTTGGATTTAGAATAGGTATACAACTTTCATGTCTATCTTTATAAATCTAATTCCTAGAATTGAGATGTTATCTTTTATATTCAACAAGATTTATTAGCGATGATTATTTCAAAAATTGAAAAAAATGAATTATTGTTCTCTCTATGAGCAATATGTCTCTATATACTCTCATTGAAAGTGACAACTATACTCTCACTAACCTTCTTATAAACATGATAAATTCGCAATCTTCTCTAAAATAAACTCTTTGAATTCACCATGAAAGTGAATCTTTCAACATCTCATAGCCTTTCAAATATACATTAAATGTATCAATAAAGGAACTAATTCCAATTGGATGCATTATCATAAGATTTAAACTTTTTAAATTTCATTTACTACGACAACTTATCTTGATAACCATTCTTTTATAAGTATACATTGAAACAAACATCTTGTTCAATAGGATATGGAAAATTATATCTAACTTTTTGGATCTTTGATAAACTTTTATTATCCAATTCAGTTTAAAATGTATTTCACAATACATACTTCAACTAAACATCGCATCCCAAAATCATTAACTTTGACTCTTTCAAAATCTTGGTGTTCATATCTAATATGAAATCTTGTTAATTGATTTAATTGAAACTTTCAAAGATACGTTGTAGTACTGGACTTAACCATAGAAGAAATAATTATTGTATCATATAATATCTCATTTGTCATTTTTCTTCTTACGCAAATGAATATTTTTTATAAAATTTAGATGTGGAGATATTTACTAGAGAATTTTATTCCCTATAGATAACCAAAAAGTTAAATGTTACTCCATCAATCTCATCAATGTACTTTAGCACTCTCAATGCTTAATTTCTACTTAGATTTAAATAATTTGAACTTTTCAAAATTTTAAATCAATATTTCATTTAATACATATGACTATCACATAAAGTCATTAGTAATATAATGAGATGTAAGTATCATCCTTTTATGAATTGTTATTACTTCCAATACATCACATTTATAAATTTAACAATTCAATGTCACTTATGTTAACCGTAAGCTTCCTTTGATCCAATTTATACAAAATGTTTGTATAAATATGGATATACTATTTTTACTCAAGGACTTATTTCTTATCATGCCTTAAATATTATAATAACGTTGAATCCAAATTTACTATCAAATACTCAAAACTATGAACTCAAAATACATATGATATCTATCAAATCACATAGAGGCAAGAAAAGTCATATAATCATTTTTTTCTAACGGCAACTATTATCATATCATATTATAGAAATTGCCTTCAATTGTAGTCCATATTTATGGTTTTAGTAAGCTAAATTGAGTGGAATAATTTCATCAAGGTACTATTCTTTTCAACTCTACTCCATGCAACCTATTGCATTATGTTATCATAGTGTTAACATATATCTTCCATGTTGTCATCAAAGTTTATGAGACATTAGTCTACTAAAAATGTCATTATATTTTATCATCTGCATAATTTTGAAATATCTCTAAAACTTTACCACTGAATCCTCAACAGGAATTATAGGAATATCACGTAAGGACATACAACTTTTTTCTTTTATCTTTCTTTGAAAAATATTCTCAAACCTAACATATTTCCAATAAATTTAGTTTATTAACAGCTTAGTATCAACTATACTAACACAAAGGTAACTTATGCTCATAGCAAAATATAAATGTAAGAAAAACAAGTGATTGGTTATATATCATGACTACTAAATAAGATCAAGACTTTAATTATGTATTTAGTTACTTTACCTACTTTATTCGAAATGATATCCCTTACGTCTATTCAAAAACATTACTCTAATCTCTATGGTGGGTTAAGATCCTGTTCAAATTTAGTTGACTGGAATTTGTTCAACAAACCAACTAAATTTAGATTAGGTAAATAACAATTTTATAAATTGCATCTCATGTGACTCCTAGATTTGTTAGGTTATAACCCTTGTCAAATCATATTTTATATGTTCTTCCTAACTTTGCCTCTAAATTCATATAATCATGATTTTGCTCATCTAAATCACACAAATTTAGTTAAATATGACTCATTTTTATAAGACTAAACATATTCAAGTTAAAATAGCCTTGAGTTTGTTCAACAAGCCTAACAATAAACATAACTTCGGTTTATTCTCATAAGAATAAAAGACAACAATTATGTTCTTAACGTATACTTAAAATTTTAATGATATATTTAATTTTCTTTGTCTCATTAAACATAAAATTGCATATGAAACATGCAATTTAACATGCATCTAATATATATATATGTACACATAATCAAATTATATGCATAAAATATTAAGCTTTATTTAAATCTAGTTATTATCTTCGTAATCTAAAATAATATATTCAAATCCTTAAATAACTAAATTAGATTAATCTCAATAATTCCTAAATAACTCGAATTCCTATTCCAAATATAAATTGATTTGAAAACAATTTCTAATTATCTCGACACCTTTAATAAAATTTAATTGAAAATAATTTTAAATAAATTACGCTTCTCACTTATTCTAGTTTAGAAAAATACTTTTTCCAAAATTTTATAAGTAAAAAATTCTAATCAAATTAGAGAATTATTTTCAATATAATTAAAAAACATATTTTCTTAATTAAAAATTATTTTTTAATATTAAAGGAAACTACTTTCAAAACTAAATAAAACAAAATTTAAATTTAACTAAGAAAGTCCTTTTAGAAAATTTTTCATTAACAAGTTAGAAAACTATTCTAAAAAATATTAAAGGAAGCTCATTTTTCTTAATTATCAAATGAGAACATTTTTCAAAAATTTAATCAAGAAAAATACTTTTTCTAATAAATCAAGAAACTTATTATTCATAAATAGAGAAATAATTTTTAAATAAATAGAAAAATAATTCTCTAAAATAATAATTTTATTTATTTCAATCAAATTGAAATAAATAAATTTAATTAAAAATATATTTTAAAATTACTTTTAAATCACTTTTCTTAATTTTAATGAGTTTAATTAATTATTTTCAATCTAATTGAAATATAATTAATTTTAATTTTAGAAATAACTTTTCTAAAATTTAAATAAGAATCAATTTAATATAATTATAGAATTGATTGTAAATTTAAATTATATTTGACTATAGATTATTACAATATTGGATTACTCTTAATCTAAGAATGAAACATGCTCAAAATTAGAACTGTAATACATTATTTCAATACCTAAACAACATTTATCTTAATTCTATAATACACAGTCCTAATTACCAAACAAACCTTATTATAGGTTAAGGCTTCCCTATTCCCGACTTAAAATAATATATCCTGCATATCTAAACATACCCATCTTCATCCTAAAAACCATAATTTCACAAACAAGATGAAAACCCAGCCACCCAAGGTTGTTGTAATTGCCACTATTGCTGTCGCCAGTTAGTACCTGTAGTCATTGTCATCTACGAAAGCACCTCATCACCGGTAGCTAGTCCATCAGACATCCAAAATCTCTAGTAGTAGCCATCAACTCTTTCCTATAATATGTAACGATACCTTAGTTATGTATCCCGGATCAAACGTAAAAAGGCAATAAATGAAGAAATGCGAAAAATACCTGATTTTTGTTCCATAACTTCAAACGAGTTTTTTAAAGTCGAAACGAGCGTGAATCCACCGTCGTCTTTACGGGAATCTGCCAACGAGACGCGGTCAATGTCTTTCTACAATATTTTCAAACATAAGCTCTTTTAACGGGTAAGAGGATCCTTGTAATTAAAATTGATATGAGCAACTGTAGGAGACCTTAACTTTTATATATAGCATCCATATTGGACTTCCCCATCACAAGACCGACATGGGTCCGGTTTATACTAATCGGGATCCATTTTTTACCCGAACTTTGACCCATTGATTTAAGTCATTTATTGGGTGACTTTATTATCTTTATCTGGATCAAATTACGTAATTTAACCAATCATTTATTTAAAAACCAAATAATGCAATTAAATATTGTCCAACTTTATAGGAAAGGACAAAATGTCCAATATTCTCCCCCTTGGACAATACTTAATTGCAGTTTTGACTCAAGTTTAAAAACAGTTTTAAAACTCGGTTAAGCTACACTACTGTATTAGTTTAAGCTACACTACTATATTAGTTAACTAAGTTTAAAAACAAAACATTTGATCTAAAGATAACGAAAGTCCATCATTCCATTCTACAAGGCTTTCGATATCGAAAAGTATCAAATGCATGTGTCATGTGCGACAAAGATCCAATACAATCACGTATAACTAATACCTCACTAACATAAATGGGAAGATAGAGCGAGGCAAACTAAGATGATATCTGTATAATCTAAATTATATCATTTTCATTTGTAGGTCTCGATTTCTCCAACT
Source organism: Erythroxylum echinodendron (assembly GCA_027575705.1). Classification (NCBI taxonomy): domain Eukaryota; kingdom Viridiplantae; phylum Streptophyta; class Magnoliopsida; order Malpighiales; family Erythroxylaceae; genus Erythroxylum; species Erythroxylum echinodendron. Next base: position 7,558,462 of record JANZXR010000170.1, on the reverse strand, counting down.
TTATGCTAAAGTACATGTGCTAAATTGCAGCAGAGTTCTGTTTTCTCTCACTGAATGCTAAACAACATTAGAGAAAACTTGTTTCCTCTCACCAAATGCTAAACAACATTAGAAAAAACCTTTATGTTCTCCAATTGAATGCTAACTGCATCAGACAACCTTTATGGGATTAAAAACTCATATCCCCTATGTCATGTGAAACTTTAAGGATATCCGTACAAAACTGTATGAGTCTAAATGACATAGGCTCAAGATCAATCTACATATGCATAATGACCTTTAAATGCTTAAGATTGACACAAATTTTAAGACTTTCATACATATTATGACAATGTATGATAACATGTATTACTGAGGATAAACAATGATCATATTTATTGATGAACCATCATACCATCGTAATACATCAAAACATACAAATGTATATAGAGCAAATATAACGATCCCCTAACTACCAGTGTCTTGTTTTCCAAACACAAGTGGGCAAAGTTTTTTAGTTAAAGAATCGACTTATAGTTCCTCAGTCCTTAAATGCTATAAACCTTAATTTCACCTTTTCGTATTAACTACTTCACGGTCAAATATTTAACCTCAAAATGCTAATACCTTGTGATATTCAATGTTGTTATTAAACAACACAGTAGCTTAATTATAATTGAATGGGTCTAGCCACTGAATCAGCCACGGACAACTCAGAAATCAAAATTTTGAGCTAAACCTTCAGTGAAGCAGCCCCATAGCATGCACTCTACATGCATGGTCCAGGAAATCTCCCGTGTCTACTTGACACTCTTCCACGACATTGTATCATCTGCTAACTTAAAAACTGTAACCTTAAGTGGACTTTTGATCATCCAGACACAGCATCATTTGAATATGCATTCCCTACGAGATTTAGTATGTTGACTTTTCTATATGTCAACACATAATCCTTGATTCCCTTTAATTATCTCAATATTTGATTAAATGTATTCCAATGGTCTACATCTGGGTTAACCAGATACTAACCAAATAGTCAACTATTAAATGCAATGTCCTGTCTAGTACATAGCTTAGCATATATCAGGCTATCAATCATACTAGAATACGGAACATTCATCATAACTTCTCTCTTTACTTTATTCTTTGGATACTGTGCCAAAGATTATCTCTCACTATGAGAGATAGGTGCTACGACAAGTTTATTGTTAACCGTATTAAAACTTTGTAATATGTACTCAATGTATGGCCTCTGTGATAGGTATAATGAGTATTAAGATCTGTCCCAGTGAATTTGAATATCTAAGACAAAAGTTGCATGCCAAAGTCTATTATGTCAAAGTTCTTTACCAAATGTTGTTTAACCTTATACAACATGGTCAAGTAATTTGACGTAAGCAATATATCATCCTCATGCAGTAATAGGAAGATAAGTTTGCTCCCCCTGACCTCATAATACAAACATCTTTTTAACTTTATTTTTCATGAATCCAAAAGAGGTCATGACCTCATCAACTGTAAGGTATCATTTTTGAGAGGTTTGATGTAAATCATATATTGATTTGCTTAATATGCAAACCATGCCAGTTCCATCTGGATCCTTAAATCCTTCAGGTTGTACCATATAGATCACTTTATAAATGTCTTTATTTAGGAAAGCGATTTTGACGACATTTTGATGTAACTTTATATCATCAGAAGCCACAATTGCCTTAATCACTCAAAATGTATCATTCGAGGATGAGAGAGAAAAAGTAACATTAAAGTAAACATTTTTTCCTGAGTGAACCATTGGACAATTAAGCGAGCTCATAAACCGTTAAACTTTATCCTGAAATTCTTGAGGTCTTAAGCTTCATTTACAACTGACGAGTTTGTAATTCCCTATAAGTCAACTAGTTCTCAAACCTTACTATGCTTGATGGATTGCATCTCATCAGTCATTGCAACCTACCAAAATTTCGCATTGGGTTCAGTAACACCTTCTGTAGAAGTAACTGGATTCGTAACATGTCTAATATTATAGTCTTATTAACCTAATATACTATGTAATCAGATGAGATAACAGGTCATCTCACTCTGGTGGATCTTCATAACTGCATTAGATCTTGTACCCCTAAGAACCTCTATGTTTACAGGTATGGGTTCCTGTTCCTATATAGGTAGAGTACTAAAACCTATTTCTACCAGATCTAGCTGTATGAGTGGCAGGTACATAATAACTATAATATCTACCCTGCTATCATCTGAACGGTCAAAGGGGCCACCATCATCGTAAACATTGTATTCCAGAAACTTAGTTGTTTATGATTCCACTATTCTGTTCCTGCCTTATCTACAGTAACATCTGTAGCCTTTGGAGTGGTTAGGATATATTACTAAATAGCAATGAGCATAATGAGTATGTATTTTTCTTTATAAGGATTATATTACCTTGGTACGGTAGCCTCACACATGAATGTGTGTGAGACTGGGTTTTCACATTTCTAGATAATTAGGTAGATTAGTCCTATTCTGCATTGACTTCTTCAAGTCCTTTAGGGTACTGTTATGCCTTTCAATAACACACTATTTTGCTCAAGACTACCCAGTATAGTGAATCAAATCACTACCCCAACTAATTCCATATATCTGGCAAACAGCCTTTTCAAGTCCTGAAACATTATGTTTGTCATGATATTCTTCTCCACGGTCATATCGGACATTCTGAATGGATTTTTCCAATTGGTTCTCAACCTTCAATCTTTAAGCAAGAACATATAACTGTAATGAAAATAATCATCAAGAAATGTCAGAATACATTTGGAATTATATAATGCAACTGTATAAGGTCTAATGATATTTTTATGTATCAAACTCAACAAGTCAAAAGCACGAGTTGACCGTTCTTCCTTATTAGTCAACTTACCACTACAATAGTCAACATATGTTCCCAGATCATCATAATCTAGAATTAAGATAATGCTTTCCTTAATCAATCTCTCAACCCTAGCTCAGAAAATATGACCTGAACTTTTATGTCACACCATGTATGACTTTTCATTCATCAGGGTCCTTCATTTTATGACTTGTTTAACAAGATACGAAGAAGCATATATCAAATTCGGGATAAGACACATTCTACTCAAACCATATGACAAGAAAGTTATACCATTATGTTTTGCATTAACAAAACTGTACAACAAAAGCATTAAATACAAAAAGTCAACCTTCTTTGTCCAAAATTGATCCAAAGATCACATATAAAATGTGTCATATAAAAACCAAAATGAGCCTTACAACAAAGTTTAGTACATACATCCCCTATAGATATTACTTCCACTTCTTCATTGATGTGAACTATTAGTTTCTCCTTCCCTTTATTTGGCTTTATCTTGGATATGAAACCTTGCATTGTGGAAGCACCTTGATCAGATGCTCCATTATATAGTCACCAAGTACATAATCGCAAATCAGATTCATAAATTGATAAGCTAAGGAGTTATCTGATAATCACAGTCTTTCCTTCTAGGCCTTATGCTGCTGGTTACTTTATGCCCTAAGTCCTTTATCGACACTAGATTGACCTGCATCAATATATGGAGAAGATTTGTTCTTTCTACCTTTGATCTTAGTGGGCTTTATCTTTGCCTTCTCTTTAGTTCGTTCAAAGGTTGTAGGAGTAGCATACTTGAATTTCTCCTCCTCAACAATGCAATGAGTAATCAAAGCATTGAAGTCTCATCCCTCATCCTGCCAATAATGTATCTTCACCAAATTACTAAACTCTGAAGGGAGTGTATTTAGAGTCTAGTAAATTATGAAGACATCAAGAAGGGGAATGTTTAACATCTTCAGTCTACTGTAAAGATAGCTCATTCTTAATATGTACTCCTTTACTCCCCCTTCTCTCATATACTTCATGGAGAATAATTCTTTCATCAAGGCACTTGTCTCAACATTAGGTGAGACTGTGTACCTCTGGTAGACAATTCTAAGAAATTACTTCGCTTTATATGTGTCCGGACGTCCATTAAGCAAATGGTTAGGTACGGATATCTTAATGGTCATAAGACATAATATGTTAGACCGATCCCAGGCTTTATAGATTGCTTTATAATCTTTCGAGCTCATGGATGTAGGTGGAGATGGCCTATCTTTCCGTATGGCCATATAAACCTCAACTATCTCCATAGCATTCAATACATCCTCAATTCTCTTGTTTATATTGAAACTAGTCATAGTTTCAATAGTGACACTGATTTTATTGATCGAAAACGTGACTATGTAGTAACTTTGATTAAATCAGCAAAAATGTAGGACAACAGTAATACTCAAAGCCATCATATAATATCTTTACCAAAAATCCAATCAAACATATTATGAAACACGTTTGGGCTAAATACATAATATATGCAATTAGACCTCTGCATAAAAACGATCAGAGTACAAACCATCAACTCTTATGACACTACCACCTTTGGGTGAATAGATCATTTAAGAAACGACTTTCCTCCATCTAATGCCTTTATGAATATCTTAAAACGTTATGTAAGGTCAATTCCTTTAGGCAGAATAACCAAACATAAAATCAGAGGCATCCCCTTACATGTAAGCAGAACAATTCAAATACTAACTTGAAAGGGAACTTTGGTGACTACATCCTCATTAGTACTCAAAAAGTCCACAAACACAAGGGATACATCTTTATATTATCCTCACATTCTGATAGGCATATAGTATATGACAATGTAACATCAATAAATGCAAAAACTTGAATGCACAATCTCATTGTCACATATTCGTGCTGAAGACATTCTTTGAAAACTTCATTTGTAACTTTCGTAAAGAAAAATCTCAATAGAGTGACTATTGTACATTCCTGGACATTGAACCGACCACCCAAGACATAAGAACCTTATGTATCTGCTTTATGGCAAGTTCGTTGCACGAAAATTCACTCAAAAATAGTTTCAGAATGTCTTAAAACCTTTTCCAAGTAACTATCATGCGATCCCGAACATAGAACATAAGACTCGAGATATGAAAATGTGAAGTATCTCCCTCATGTGATATCTGAAGTATGAAAATTCACTCGAAATTGGATTCAAAGTATCTTAATTCCTTTTTTTGGAGTTAAACTTTAATTCATTACTAATGTAATAAATCCAGAAAATGGAAAATTTCACTTGATAAATTTCTTGGACTTGGAAACTGACCCAAAACACCCCAGGGCAACCTTACAGGAAATCTGAATTTTTGTGTTTTTTCTTTTAAAATAATGTAGTTGTGACGTCAGCCGACACACAACGTGTCCACCAACTCTAGCACATGCGACACATGCCAGACACACGTTTAGTCGGTATTTAGCCACGTGTTTGGCACGTGTAACGCATGCGCCAAACACATCTGTTTGGTCCATACCATATGCGCCTGACGGTGAGTTGCACCTTGCCAAACAAAGGCAAAATTTGTTGAGTTTCGGGTCTATTTTTCAAGCTTCTGAGCTCATTTTCTCCTTGTTTCTCAAGGCGAAACACATGTATACTACTTTTATGCAATAAAAAGCAAGAAAAAACTGATAAACAAAAGTTAACTCTCCGAAAACCTTATGGAGAGAAAATTGAAAATTTTTCGTTTTTAACCACCCGATCATGTCATCGCTATGATACTACGTGCAACATGTAACGATACCTTAGTTATGTATCTCATATAACGTGAAAGGGCAATAAACGAAAAAATACGAAAAATACCTGATTTCGATTTCATAACTTCAAATGAGTTTTCTGAAGCCGAAACAAGCGCGAACCCACCGCCGTCTTTACGAGAATCCACCACCGACATACGGTCAATGTCTTTCTACAGTTTTCTCAAAGCGTAAGCTCTCTTAATAGGTTAGAAAATCCTTTCGTTTACGATTGATATGATCAACTACAGGAGACCTTAACTTTTATATATAGCATCCATATCGAGCTTCCTCATCACAAGACCAATATGGATTCGGTCCACACTAATCGAGATCCATTTTCTACCTGAATTTCAATTCATTGATTTAGATTATTTATTGAGTCACTTTATTATCTTTATCTGAATCAAATTACATAATTTAACCGATAATTTATTTAAAAATCAAATAATGCAATTAAATATTGTTTAAATTTATGAAAAAGATAAAAAATGTCCAATATTTCCTTCTGCAAGGCTATCGCTGGAGCTCTATGGTTCAGTTGTTGTCACCATATATAATGACAATTGCTTCTCCACTTCATGAAGCATGAATCGCTACCACTTGTCACCACCATGCTGGCAAGGCTCTTGCTCCATCCAGACTTAGCCCTAGCCTTGGGAGAGGAGGATGGACACCGACTTAGGGGGGCCACACCAAGAGAGTAATAAACGGCAGACTTAATATTTTAAACGGTAAAGTAAGTAATAAACCCTATCAAATCCTCTGTTCCATTTAATATTCCATTTAATATGTTCCGATTATGTTCCATTAAATTTCATCCATATATTTATGTAAAGTCTATATAAATGTGTGAATGAGATTTAATAAAACATGATAGGAACATCATAATCGATACAAGAAATCTAATAAACGATAGAATATACAAGACTTTTGGCTTTTATTCCTGTCTTGATGTTGGCCCCATTCTCAAATCTCATTTTTGGCATTTACTACTCTCTTATCGTGGGTTCCACTCTCAAATCTCATTTCTACGTTCTACATCTTTTCATCCAAAGGTTATCGAGTCGCGGTTAATGATTGTAAGAGAAAAATGGAAGAGACAAAATTTTTAGCATACCTTTTATTGTGCCACTTGGTTGTGATAATATTACTAAGGAAGCCAAACTTTCCACGCTTTCAGCTTCATGTTTAAAAGGTTAACGTTAACTTCTTATGTTTATAAATTCTTTGAAACATTTAAATGTATTTTTTACTGAAATTTTTTTATTCTCATTAACATATAAATCTAAAATACTTAATTCAAAAATTAGTAACAAAAAAATTTCACAATTCTAACTTATGCGAGCGATAATTTAAAAATAAAGTATCTGTTTTTTATGTATTTTTAGCTTAGTAAGTATTTGAATATTGAGTGATAATTTATTGTAACACGTATAGTTCATCTATTTGCAGCCTTTTTTCTTTTATTATTATACTCCCTAAATTTATTATATTCGAAAAAAGTATTATTTATTTACATATTATTATTTAAGTGTCATGTATTCTTTTTTATTTTATTTATATTTATTTAAACTAAAATAATACTAAATTTACTTTAAATTTTAATAAAATATAATAAAAATTATTTGATAAATACAATTTTAAGTATGTTGATTTATAAATTGAATAATTTATGTATAAATATTAAATTTTAATAATAAAAATATATTTTTAAAATTTATATATTTATATATTACTAATTTATTGAGTGCTTTTTTTTAATTCGTGCAGGCTGTAAACGTTAGCACTGACTCCATCGCGCAGCTCATATGCTTGAGCCTTGCTGCCAGCCCTTGCGCCATAACCATCTTCAACTCACCACTGCCCGTCATTGTCAATAGGCTTCAACAGATTTTGCTTCTTGTGGCGCCTCAGTCTCATCCAATAAGTAAAACGTAAGCAAATTGTCGGTAACCAGAAATTCGAACCAAATCACAATTGATGGTTTTATGTTTCTCAACCATAATAGCCAGTACCGACAGTAACAACCATATATCCAGTACCCACTCAAGTTGTTAGGCTATTAGCGTATTCCTTTACTACTACTTAGTTCATCACGTGATTCACCAGTCCCAAACCAACTTTCTAGCAAATTTTAGGGTTCTCGAGTCATTAAATTTCCAAAATTATTGTAAATTTTCAAGATTTCTTTGTCTTATATGGCGTAACTTCATAAAGATTCTGATTTCTCAAAACTTTGAATATTTTGGAGGATTTCAATCTTATTGAACATTAAAATTCTCATTTTTTGGTTTCTACAATATTTTGTAAACCTTTGAAATTTAAGGTGAATCTAATTCAATCTTAGGTTAGGGTTCTTAGGATATGCAACTTTTGCACTTCAATTTCATAACGATTCAATAACTATCAAGTAATTTGGATCACATTACATAAGTAAAACTTGCTTACACATTATTGTTGGAAAATTAGGGTGAGATCCAATCTCATGCTCAACAAAATAATTATAAAATCTTTTTTACTTTGATTTTAGAAAGCCAAGATAAATTTAAATTTATAACATCATTAACACATAAAATATAATAAACTATGAATCATAATTTATACCTTATTTTGAAGTTTGATCTTTGTTCCAATCGTTTCTTTCAAACTGTTTCTAAAATCGACTTATATCAACCATTGTAGTAGTACAAGTATTCGACCTCTAACAATATTTACGAACCAAATTAAGAGAATTCTACAACTAATGTAGAGAGAGTTAAGCAAGGAATGCCAACTTTCTTAGAGTCTAAGCCTATTTATACTATATTTTGGACATTTTAGTAATTTAATTAAAATAATATTCTAGTTTTAGTTAAACTTTAATTAGAATTATAATCAACACTAATTAAATACTAATTATGCCTAAATAGGATCTAATTTTTCATATTGATGCTTGTTTATTAAGTATCTCATATTTAATAATAAAGTTTCTCAAACTTTACAATTAAGTCCAAATTGATTGAAACACCTTTTCTCTTTTCAACTCATTATTTATGTGTGACCCATTAGGTTTTCAAATATATTGACAATGGATATAAATTATAATCTTAACTCATATTTAGAATTAGATAAATTGTTAATTTATCTTTAATTCTATAATCAAACAGTTTATGTAACAACCCAGACCACCCGCTCACAGATATTGTCTACTTGCGTTGCCCATTAGGCTAAGACCCTCACGGTTTTGCTCTTCTCACACTCAAGAAAACACGTCTAAGGGGAAGTGGCATTCGTGCCCTTATAAGGCGTACTTCGTTCTTCTCTCTAACTAATGTAGGATCTCACAATCTACTCTTTTTAGAGCCTAGAGTCCTCGCTGACACAACAGGTCGGGAGCCAGCTCTGGTACAATTTCTCGATTTGTGCGTGCCATCCTTACGCAGAGTCATGCTAATCTTTTCTGTATCGTTCCAATTTTATCGGATGTCCCCGAATTGAAACAGGCGTGTGATCATTTATATCCATAGATCGAGACTGACTTATAGCAATGCATTATAACTACTGAAGTATTTAGGAATGTTAAAGTGATTTTGACGAACTGTTCCATGCATATTTTGTATATATAATTCAATTCTTTCACTATACAATATTTCGAGTAGATATACAATATAGAATTAATATCTTCCTTTTAAATCCAGTTATATTACAGTGTGTTTGGTTCACCTGTAAGAACAAATAAGGAATTAAATGATGATTCATTAGGAATAGAATAGAATACATATTATTTAGTTTGGTTTATTCCTAAGACTATCTAACGATGATGTAATGCCAATGTCTAGTTTGAAAGCATAAATTTGGAATAATAAAAGAATAACTAACAAAAAGACCAAAATATCCATTAGTCCTTATTAACTATATTATTATTATTATTATTATTATCATTATTATTATTATTATTATTATTATTATTGTTATTAATAAATTTCTTCTTCTTCTTCTTCTTCTTCTTCTTCTTATTGTTATTATAGTTAAGTAATTATGTGGATTCCTTAAAGGATATTTTTGTCTAACAAGTCATCACTTTTATTCCCAACACACTTGGAATAAATAAAGATAGGCAGAGGATAAGTTTAGTTATGCCCCAAACTCAAGAAATTAGAAAACTCTTTGATTATATATTTTGTATATTTTTTTCAGCCAAACAAGGGAATAACCTATAACCAAGAATAGATAAGGAATGGAATGATGATTCTACTCAACCAAATACCCTACTAGTTTTTTACTATTAATAAATGATTCAATTAATAACATGTGAAAATTATTTTCAAAATGTCATCCCACCTTGCTAAGGATTTTTTGAATTAATAACTAATTAAGAAAAAAATGAAACTTTCTCTCTAATTAATTTAGAGCTATGAATCTTACATTAATCATTCGACTACCTTCATATAGTTAATATTATATCCAATGACTATTGAGATCGACTACTTCATAAGTAAGAAACTTAATGTGTGTTGATCTTTTTATATTCTATTTCAATCTTATGTAACAATGATGAGGAATAATTCAGAGATAATACATAAATGTAATATGAATCTCATAATTATGATCTTATCATAATTTTATTTACAATGTATATTTATCCCATTGACTTTCACTAAATTTATCCCATTGATTTTCACTAAACTATAATCAGCTAATTAACACAATCAACCATAAATTGTTTTTAGTCTTGGCCCTTCAATCGTCAAATTTGTTTTAAATGCTTGCTAATTTTCAATGAGTTCCATGAATTGTAGCTTTGATGCTCATACAATAAATTATTATTTTTTAAAGAATCACTAATTATTGACACATAATGCAATTGGCTATACAGCTAATATTACTTTTGTTTTATTAGTCAGCTGATTGTAATTTAGCAACATGATTATTTAAAGGTTTTCTTTATCTTATACATATTAGATGTATATGATAAAGTACATAAGATAAATATACATTATAGACAAAATTACAATGATATCATAATTATGATATTTATACTACATTTATTTATTATCCCTAAATTGTTCATAGTCAATCAAGATTGAATATTATTTCATGCCTTATTTCTAATTAAAACATTATATGATGAAAGCTTTGAATTATACAGAAAAATCATGTATGAAAAAATTAGTTAAAACTACTTTTATATTCTTAAATATTCGGATAGTCATGATATGTTGCTATACATCCATTTTGATCCATATATATAAATTATTTAATTGGAGAATTAAAGATAAACTAAAGGAAATCGATTGATCTAATTATAAATATAATTTACATCCATTGCTGACATATTTAGGAATTTAATGTCAAACATATAAAACTAGTTGAAAAGAGAAAAAGTGTTTTAATCCAGTTAGACTTAATTGCAAATTTTTAAAAAATATATGATTAAATATAAAATATTTAATAAATAAACCAATATGAGATATTTGATCTTATTTAGGAATAATTGATATTTAATTAGGATTAATTATAATTCTAATTAAAGAGCTTAAGTTTATTTATAATAAGTTTTGAATATTTTAATAATTAATTGAAATTAAAAGAAACTAGCACTTATTGTCTAACCTTTACTCTCTCTACAAATGGTTGTAAAGTTTTCTCAAGTTAATATGTAAATATTGTTAGAGATTGGACATTTATACAGCTATAGTGATTAAATCGATTAGAGAGAAATAGTTATAAAATGATCAGTATTAACAATAAGGTGCAAATTATGATATATACTTTATCATGTTTTAGTTGCTAATTATGTTAGCAATTTTAAAGCGATCTTGACTTTCGAGACATACAAAAAAAGTTTCGTATTTATTCCTTTATGCCAGAGATCAAACCTTCCATTGATTTTTAAAAAATCAATATTATTCTAAATTGCATAAAATAAAGAAACACGAGGAAAAATACTAATTAAAATATCAAATTGTTGATGATAGGTGTTTTTAATTTTCAAAGATAACAATCCTAACGAATTAAATATTTTTCATTCATATTTATTTTATCTTATTAAATTAAATTTATTTTTATTTAATTTTATAAATTTGTTAAATACTACTCTTTTAAGAATCTCCCAAAAAAAAACGATTTCAAGTGTTAACAAAAATTTTATAATAACATTAAGCATCTCCGATTACGACAGTACATACATACATACATAAGGTTCAAAGAGATGTCACCCTGCTCCTGATTTAGGGTCTTTTTGATTAGATGTTAATTAATAAAACAGAAGGGAATATTTTATAATAGAATAGAATGTAATATAGTGAAAAGTTGTTTGAAAGAGATGGAAGAGCTCACAATATAACCTAGTAAAACATTATTTAGAAGATGGATGGAATAGAAAGTAATGTACAATAAATGACTATTATACCCCTGATATTAAAATGATTGTTACAAGAAGTTTAACGCTATGATTTTAAAACAGAAATTATATCTAATTAAAAAATAACACACAACCGTGACAAATAATTTTTTTATATATTTTTTATTTTAAAATAATAAAAGTTTTATTATTTTATTATTAATTATATACAATTTATTATTAATTATATAAAAATATTATTATTAATTATTTAATAAATTTTATTCTATTATATGTGATTTATATTTAAAAATTATTTATTTATATTTTTATTTATATAGAAATATATACAAACAATTAAAGAATAATTTTTATATATTTTCTATTTTTATTAATAAAAATTTTATTAAAATTTTCTATTTTATTATTAATTATATACAATTTTTTATTAATAATATAAAATATTATTATTAGGGTAAGGAGAAATAATATAAAAATATTATTAATTATATACAAGGGGTTAAAATTAGAAGAAATAATTAGTATTAAGAAAAATTATGGAGAGTATATTAAGTAGTATATATTTATTAGTTTACGTTTCATCTTAAACCCTCCAAATCGGAAGTTTCATATTTTCACTATTTAGGATAGAATGGAACGTAACATAAAACTCTCCGCTTCTATTCCATTCTATTATGAAACCCTCAACCAAAAGATAAAAATGTGTTACATTACGATCTATTCCATTTCAAACCTTCCAACCAAACAGACCTTAGTTAAAAAAACAAAAAAGGAAAAAGAAAATCACAAGAATTAGTTTCCGAAAAATCACCATTTACAAAATATCATATTCAAAATCACTTTTTCAACTTTTTGACAAAGCTTTAATGTTTGAAAGCAAGTCAATACTATGATTATCTTTTATATTATTTTTACAATATTCACATAGAAAAATCTCAAACAATAAACACAATTCATAATTAAAAGTGAGTGATTACAAACTTTATAGTAACTTTATATTTTTACCAGAATTATAATTTTTATATAGATTAAATTATTGCATTATAAATATATAATCGTTATCTTATTTAAATTCTACCTATATATATATTCATATCTTCTTTTTCAGAACTTTTCTTTCCTAATTGGTAACCTATTTATCCCGGGTTAAAATTCAACTTTCATCAGCATCATCAACACCTAGTTAAAGTTCCCCCGAAGCATAAAGTCTGAAAATAAATTCAACTTTATCAACTAAAATAATTTATTTAATATAAAACAGTTGACCAAAAATCATCTTTTTGTTATTAAAAAATAGACAAAAGAGAAGCATTAGCTAAAAAGTAAAAACTATTGATGCTTCATAAATTTTAATTATTAAATAGAGCTTCATCAAATAATTAAGAAAGAAAAAGATTGCTCAACCATTCAACTCATCTGAATTAGTTGAATTAGTTTCAAAAAATAATTTGACCAACCCATACACTATTAATAAGCTCAATCCCATCTAAAATATCTTCTTCAGCAGACTCTAAGCACAACAAATTTAATCCATCTCGTACTGACCTTAGTTCCTTCTACCACGTTCTCTACTAAGTAATACCCATAATACCACTCTAGACAAAACAAAACCTGTCATAATATAGATTGAAATTCAGAAAAGCTGGAAAGAAGTTTCAATGGAGCTCATTTCAACATAATAATTGCAAGAGAAGATATTCTAAGATTACAATGATGTTTAAATACCACGAAGTCGTCCAACATCATGAAAAAGTCAATGCCAGTCGCAAGATTTTACACAAGATTCTACTCATAGCACTTACCAGAAGATGAAAATTTTTTGCAAAAGCCTAGTAAGATACCAGATTTCATCAAGGAAGCTTCATTACTGCTCCTGCAACAATATTAAAGTTTCAATACCAACAGAACATCAGCATTGGAGCGTTGATCATGTTCGTGAAACGGGCAAACCCACTCCGGAAAGGGACAGCGACATGCTTGTCATGCTCCACTTCTGCCAATCCCAGGATCAATAGCTCGGCAGTATTGCCATCACTGTTTTGACTTCATGACAAGGACAGACCACTTTCCATAGACCTTGTACTATGTTCTACATTAAAAGTTACCAATGTACACGGCATTACAGAAATATGCATTACCTGAACCAGTTTATCAAATAGGACATTCTGACAACCACAAGTCTATTTTATGAGGATAAAAATCAACACAATGCCACTGCTGCAAAATCATCTCAAAGGGTTGTACCAAACAATGCACCCTATTAGTTAGAACCAATGAACCATCACCAATTTGGAAATTGAATTCAATCAGGAACTTATCTGAGGAGACTTGATACTGTAACTAAATAAGTTTTGATGTACATGCATATTTTTGCATGATACAACCCATTAACTATTAACTTTATTTCCAATCTAGTTTGTGAGGAAAGCTTCATACAACATTCAACCAGAAACAATAATGAGAAGATCGTACAACAAATATGAGAAATGGAAGGATCAAAATCTATTGAAAGAAAAAGGACTTATCAAGGATTCTTCAAGTTCTCGAAATCCTCTGTAAACAGCCTCCGTTTTGTTCTGGGGTAATGGCAACCTCCTAACCTCTGTCATAAACCTGCAATCAAATTTTCACAATGTGAATGGAAAGAATGCAGCAAAATCAGCCATTCAAGCAAATCACTATGTTCGATCAATGTGGAGAAAACAATGTAAACTAGTGCAACTAAATAATTCAAATCAATTGGATGACATTAGTGCTAAATTCTAACTCATTTTGTTTAGAAGATTCCAAAATTTGAGTGCAAAGCATAATATCCATTTCACAAGTTAACATAAACTCTCACTTAAAAGTGAGCAAACATTGCCCTTTTTGGGATTGCTCAAACAGAATGAAGGCACTTGAAACCACTTAAGATTTAGCCCAAGTTATATAGATACAGAAACATCACACCATCCAAGGCTCAGACCTGACAGTTGCCGAGGGAAGGGATATTCTTGCCCCAAAAATGGGCCCATCTAAACATAACAAAGTTTAAAGACACTTGGAAAGGCTGCATTACAACGCAGCTACCAAGTACCGAATGGAGATACAAAGAAATGGAGAACTGTCGGATCTCAGAGCTTAACCCAGTAACCACATAATAATTGATATAAAGCTTCCAAACTAAGCACAACAAACCTATCAGGAAATATCTATTTTACATAATTGCTATCCAAAATCACATTTAAATACCCCAAGGCTTAAATGCCACGGAAGTTTCAACCAAATTGCTCAAGAGATGCTTGGAGAGTTTAATAACCCAAAAGAAAACATATCAAATCTCTACATTATGGGCCCTTATGTTGGCATTCTAAGAAAATCCTAACAACCACTTCAGAACTATTTCAATCCAACATCAAGCAATCAGATAAGTAATCTATACTTGTAAGCTAAAAATTTGTTACAACAATTGAAAGCATCCAAAATATCAGCCACAATTTCAACACTCATCATAAACCCAATTCCAATCAACCGGCTCTCCCATATTAATTCAATTGCATCAATTGAATTCATGGACAATTTCAAAAACCTTAATGTAGATGTAATGCAAACATGACACCACGGATTGGAATTGCATGAAAGACCAATTAACTGCAAAGACAAACTGACCTGTTAGCAGCACTTGAGATCTTATCGCAAATCCCTTGATTAATGATTGTCCTCTGCTCCAGTGAGAATGCTCCCCCTAATATTAAAGAAGTGCCAGTAGCACTTGTACCCATCCTTTCAGCAAATACAGACATAGCCCACTCACGGAGCACCAATAACACGGACTGAAGAAGGCGTAACCTAAGGTTGGGAGATGGCAAAATGGCTCCATTGGATAACAACTGATCATAAGCATTCAATACTGGTTCAGCTGCACCCTTGCAAGCAGCAATGAGAGCTCTTGCTACATCTTCGTCACCAACCATTTCAATCTGTGATTCAACTCTCTCCTAAAAAATGAAAACATTAATATACAAATCTTAGGCATGAAACGAAAAATACAAGGGCAACAACAATTCTGTCACAAAAGATTCATGGAAGGTTTTTAACAGGAAAAAAAAAACTACCACAATTACATTGCGGTACAAAGACTTAAGGCCAGAGAAAAAGAACATGGAAGGAAGCTGAGATTCACCAAAGCAGCCTTCTCGAGATGAAGGCAGAGAGTCTCTAAAGGTAAAACAGCTCCATCACCAGGATATAGGCTAGAACCAATCCTTTTAAGTACTGAACAAGCTTCAGCAATGCCACCCCTTGAAAGAGCTTGATCAATCAGTCTAGCCCAGGTTTCTCTCACAATGCTGTTATCAGCATCACCCGAATAATTTGCAAAGTAAAGCATTTCCAGACATATCTGAAGGAAGAAAAACAAAAGGTTACAGAAAAACTCAACCATAAAATAAAAAGAATTATATAGACATGTCAGCACCAACTGCACCGACATATAAGGGCAGACGTCAATCCACTTAAAGCAAATGTGTCTTTTCAACGTAAATTTAAACTTGCAAAAATTGGAATTGTCTAGAACGGGCACCTTAACTTAATAATGCAACTGCTATTTATTGTTATAATTAAAGTGCATTTTATCATATCCAATCAATACCTTTTATAAGTTTTTCCTAAATAAAAAAAAATTCAAGAAAAAGAAAACAATAGGGCTAGGTAGTTATTGTACGGGGTATACCGATTTTTATAGGGAAAGTCAATAATAGATCAATAAGAACTCATGAACCCTGCAATAAAACTTTTTGTCACCACTACCTTATTTTTAGTTGCTTCTTCTCCTCATACTCATACAAGCTTTTTACTAAATAAGGCTTATCTATCCAGAAACAAATTCTAATGAGACTTCAATTAAGCTTATATTTGTTGAGAATATTTTTAGTTATGTTGTACAGCTGTTAAGTGTAGTTATTACTTGTTAAATATGCTGTTAGTTCCTA
>JANZXR010000170.1:7512249-7541402 GCA_027575705.1 Erythroxylum echinodendron | reverse complement strand
TTCTCTATATAATAACACATTAAGGTGCTGTTTATTTACACACCTCTTTCCCTACAATACCTTTGTCTTATCTGACAATATTCTAACATCTTACAAGTTGCTGAAGATGTAAAATCTCTAACACAAAAAATCAAGGTGTTTCAATTGTAAAAATAAGCAACAAAGATACCAGAAAAAGATAATATCATGATTAATTATTCTCATAGAAATGGAAGGGCAGTTAAACAGCACTGGAAAAAGTAACAGAAGGTGAATTGTCTTTTTATTATTCCTATAATACCTCTGATGGCTCACACAATAAAGATATTGGTTCTAGTATTAACTTAAAAAGCAAACATCTTTGAAGCAACTAACAATAATGCCTTGAACCAGTAAGGTCAATATGAGTAAATACTTCAACAGCATGGTGTTCAACTAAACAATTTCAATCCACTTTCCAACTATTTAAACATGCAAAAAACAGAAGGATTAGGAAAAGAAATACCTCCCAAAGTTCAAATGGAACTGCATATTCATTGTACAATTGAGTAATACTTTTCAGATCCAATGACAGCTCTTTGGCCTTTTCTCGTGCAATTTTTGTATATTCTGTATCACACTCCTGATCAGTGCCTCTTTCATTCTGGTTAGCGTCAGGCATGTCAAGTGAAGATTCTAATCTAGAAGCAATAGATTCCAGTTCTTCTTTTATTTTAATCTGAAAACGAAGCACTGCAAGCTTTCCTTCAAGCAAATCTAGCAATCCACTGTCGAAAGCCCCCCTTGTAGAACCTACCAAACCACCACTATCACCTGCATTCTTGGCCTGAACAACTGCATTACTTAGGTATTGGCGCCTGATTTGATAACGAAAAGGTAATATCAGAAATGAACCACATCAAAGAAATGTAAGAAATTTTAAAATAGCATGAAATAAGCACACATAAGAAATTTTAAAATAGCATGAAATAATGGTTACTTTATAATTTCTACATGCAATGCGAAAACAAATGTAGATTGGCCTACAAGACTATAAATCTATCATAGTAACTAGAGAACTAACATGAACTATTTTTGAATATGCATTGGACATTAAAATCTTCCTTCTTGAACTAATCTTAGAGAAAAGGTAAAAGCACTGTTATTATGATTAATCAGGAACTTTTGACAATTTTGGTACAGTAAAGAAAAGATTGGTTAAGATCATGCATCAATACCATATCAAGCAAATTCTAGAGCTAAACAGAAGGTAAGAACCAAATTATATCAATAAAAGCAACAGTAGAAAGAGAGATCTGTTAACCTCTGCTCAAGGCTCGGGGCATCTCCCATGTCAGTTGAGCGTCTTTCAGCTAGCCTTAGCAAAGCATGAGCTGCAAGCACATGTTGCCTCTTTAAGACATAATACCGCGCCAAAAGATCAAAATATTTGGCTTGATTGGAAGACATAAGTGCTCCTGAATGGCCAATTGGAGATGTTGCAGATATCACGGCAGAAATTGCTCGAACCTGGGAGAGACCAAATAAAAATTTCAGCTGGTACTAACTAATTCAAACTTCCTTTCCAGACTTTTACGTTCCAAATGTATACCTAGTGCCTTATATGGAATTTTATTACTTTTATATAATTTTCAAACAGCAGAACATCAAAATGTATTACCTCTTGTGGGGGTTCACGGCCAGCACTTTGCAGAAAAGGCACTAAATCAGAGCCTCCAAATTCTAACAGCTCATCTTCAAGGCCTAAATCGATCATAGTCCTGTACAGGTACTCACGAAATGCTCTGTCAGATGATTGGACACCAAGTTGAACAATCTGGGAAATATATTTCTTTCGCGAAGCCTGATCGAGCAAAGGTCTCGTGGAAACAGGCCTCACTGGAGACCCAAATTCCTTCTGGGAAGCATCAACTTTCAAAGAGCGTAAAGCACTGGTAATTATCTCATAGCACTGTATGCGACGAGCAAGTGCATGTTCTCTAGTTGCGGCATCAATTTGGTCATTAAAAGCATCACCTGCCGGGTCAAGTGCCTGTGCCTTCTGCAGGGGTAACCGTACCACAGCTTCGTAGAATCTACACAATCACATTTACATTTAAGCAACAATACAAGTTTTACATTTTTGCCTGTCATGAAACAATGAACTCACCTTAAGTCCTCAAAACGCTTACAAACAGTTCTTAAATCTGCGGACTCTGGAATTTTGCTCAAGAAATTGAAGGCCTCTCTAGCAAGATTCTCCTTCTCCACAGGGTCAGAAGTTATAGCAGCTCTTTCAAGACATTCCACAGCTAAGAAGAACTTGTAGTCAGACTCCTTAAAGTAGCTGGGACAACCCTCACGTAATCTCCCACTAATGTCATTTACTGTTCCCCTGCCATCAGGACCAGTATAATACTGGAGCAAAGGAACAGTATCAATTCAGGAAAATGTTTGAATACAGAATAGCAGTACCAAATGCGAAAGACTTAAGGTCCTAGGAGGCAATATATATAATCCTATCATTTGTACCTCCATGATTGCAGATATTAGCATTGTAGCAAGACGGTCACCCTCCTCTGAACAAACAAGCTCGTGGAATGTCAATTGAACAAGAGCTTGCCTCAGACTAGCATCAAACTGCTGAATCAAGCGTGTAACATGGTGCTGAGAGAGTAGCTGAAGCAGAAACAAAGCCTCACCAGATCTCATAAGCAACTGTCTGACACACTCCATTGCCCTCACCTGTAAACCGATAAACATTAAGCTTGGACATAAAATATAAAGATAAGCCAGTTATAATTAAGCACCCACCTCCATGGCAGCCAACTCAGCAGGACTATAAGGTAACCGCTGCCTTTTATTTGATGTAACACTAACATTAGAATCAACGCTCCGTGAATAAGCACCGAATAAGTTTCTTACCATACTCCTGTCACCAGTACCAAAGTCAGAACCAGCTGCATATAATATGGAACCAGTCAAATCTCCCAAACCAGCAACGCAACCATAAAGGCCTCTTCTCTGGTTCCTTCTTGACCTTAAAAACTTCTCTAAAGAGCGAATTTTGCTCTCAAGAACTTGCATAGCTCCAACAGATAGTCTACAGACAACTATTCCATCCGGAGATGTAGCATCAGATGGACCCAAACTGCCTTTTGTCATAAAGATGGGGAGTTCCCATAGTGGAAAAAGCAACCTTGTTGTGCATAAACAGAGACCTTCATGTGCACCTGAAAATACAGGCTCAGCCTCTTGCACAACTTGTCCCATGCTAAAACCCCCAGCTGCTGATCTAGTACTTGCCAATGCACTACTACCCTCAAGTTGGGGCATTCCAACAATTCTTGGGTCTTCATATGCTTCGGCTGCCTTCTCAGCCACGGCATTGCTTATAAGATTTTCATAATGTACTATCCTTGCAGCAAGCATTAAACACATTGCAGCTGCCTCACCAGCCCCAAATCGGTTGAAAAAATCTTCCAAGATTGATCTAGGTGAATTGGACTCAAACAACCTCCTGAGAATGTCAACAGGTCTATTGAAAACAACTTCCATCATTCCCATGGTACTGAAAACAACAATTCTTCGCCTTGGCAAAATATGTTGGGTTGAGAGTTCAGCTCTTGCCCAAAGCTTACCTGATGCCTTCTCACAGGATTCCCTTGAGTTTTCAAATCCAAAAAAAAGTTCCGAGTATAGTGATTGTATAGTGGCAGCTGTATCCGGTAAGGGCAAAACATCTGCCACAAAAAGCATTCGACCTTCAATAGGTAGGGAAGAGACAATTTCTCGCAAAGCTCGAGAACTCCTTGTGCTTGTTCCCATGCTACCTGCTGGCTGGGAGCTTGAGTCCTTGCTCACAATTACAAGAGAAGACATGCTTGGTGGTGATGAATCAGAAAGGACAAGAGTTCCAGTAGAGTAATATGCTGTTTCAACCTTTAGTGTGGGATCTTCATTTGGGGTTCTATTAGCAATAGATACAGCTCCAAATGTAAGTCCACCACTAACTCCTAAAGGAGGAGAGGGTCTAGTAGTAACAACTTTTAAACAATTTGCCTTCTGAGAACTCGTATCAAACCCCCCCAAACCTCCAATGGCACCATTACTGCCACTAGATGGAGAAGTGGAAAAGTACATCCTTCTGCCATCTGATAAAACAGCAACAAGATGCAACCATTTGGATTCCAGAGTAGATAAAGGTGTGATGCAGACTACAGATGGTTTTGTTTGTCTATTTGGCGTTCTTGGTCCTGTCAAATATCTGCTTGCATAATGCACATCTCTGTGACTAAACAAATTTCTCTCTTCAGCAACCTTCTTCAATGGACCATCTCCATTTGGCCCTAAAAGAAATGCCTGAAGTTTCATCTCCTCAGTTCGCGCATACAATATCTGTCTTTCATTGTCAACAACCATTTCCACAACAGGGTCAACAGCTCCAAACTTGAATACATTAGGTACCACCCACCTAAGACCAAAAGAAGTTATTAGTTCTGACCTACGGCATATTAAATGTAAGATAATAATTGAACTTTATATTGATTTAAAGAAACCCAAAAGTAGGTAATTAAATCATTGAAATAACCACTTAGCTCTTAAAATGTTATCAGGTCTGTCCTTGGTAAAAAGTCAATTGTTGTTATGTTACATAAGTTAAAGCCATTACCATGAGACATTCGGGAGAATTAATGGCCATGTACCTCTCCAAAATAAATGAAATAGCATACCTCGATATGACACTACTCAATCCAGCAGTGAGGCAAACTTTTCGACATCGTTTATGCCAGCCTGAACCAGTGGTGTAATGCAACTCATAAATGTGGCCATCTCGCCCAGCCAGGAATATACGGCCCTTTTCAGTACATACAACACAAGTCATAGTAACCCCATCAGATGGTATGGCATATTCTGGCAAAGGCTGTAATGAAAGCTCTGCATATGGATCAGTACCATCACCACCACCAGAACAGCAGACTCCTACAAGAATTAACTGACAACAAGAAAAGTTAATGAGAACCAATCAAAAAGTACATAACTACTTATCCAAACAGAGTCTCACACAGAAGATGCAGCAAAAGAGTCCTCAATCCTATTACAGTTCTCACATCTTGCTTGCTCATTATCTAAGTTTTAGCAATAAAGAATAGGAAAGAAAAAGGAGAAGGGTCCAAGATTAAAAAGCATAAAACATAAGGTAAATTGTCATCTGAATGTCTTCTTTGATCAACATGATGCCACCATAAATTAGGCTCACTTCCACAATAAGAGTTTCAGTTCAGACACAAACTATGAAACAAACCAAACTTATTGTTTAAAGCTCAAAGCCCGCATGTCAATTTGACACCATACATATCAAGTTCGTCTAAGGAGGAAATTAGAAAAAGATAGTCAGAATAAAATCTTCTATGTGCTTCAAATAACATTTAACATTTATTTCTAAACTCTTAGCGTAGCAACCAGAATGTGTAGACCACATGTAACAGAACTTGCAACATGGATAGAAAAACAGAGACAGAGACAGCTCCTAACTTTATTGCCATCAGGCTCTTGTAAACCTTTTTTGACAACTTCCATTTATGAAATAATTAATATCTAACAAAATGGCACATTCAAACAAAACAAACTGTTTAATATACCAGTAATGTCAATAGTTATCACCTCAATAGGAGTAGCTAAAACTAAAAGATATTGAATAGCTTCAATAAAGACACCGGGTTTAGATTTGGCAAGTCCAACTGCACAAATGGCCTGTTCCTCCCCACTGTATTCAGGACATTGTCCATCCCTGAAAAAGACAAGAATATTAGAGATAATTAGCACTTAAATTAACAATTGAATTAGAATAACATAAGGAAGAAGAAAGAACTTTAGCAATAATCAATCTTAAAATATTAAGCTTAGAAATCTTTCTAGATTCGGTATCTGACTGAATCTGGCTGAATTCCACATTATCCAGCCAAAAATCAAGAAATATTGCATTATTCTTTTTAAGTACCGAGTATTAACCATCAGCTTAATTTTCTTCTGTAGATATAACTAATGACCAGAAAGTCAAGATTGGTCTTGATCCATATCAGAGAGCAGGAGATGACCTCACATTACAAGGAGTAGAAAAGGCCAACTAGAATTATAAAACAAGGAAGTTGACAATTAATGGTGATACAATTACGGTCTTAGTCTGATTGAAGAGCCATATAACAATAGATTAAGATGAGAGCCAAAAAAAAAAAGGTCATGAACACTACGTATCTCTCCCAACATTATCAAAAAGATTAACAAAGTGAAAGAATTCAATATACTTGTCTTTATTTAGCCAAAACCACCTGAAGACCCCAACAATCCAAACTAGATATACAATAATTAAACAAACTTCAAGAACATGGTGGAAAATTTTATTGAGAGCAATATGCACCTTTCATTAGGAATATCAAAACTTCATCTTCTAGCAAAACTGTCATCTTAGAACCCAAAAAATTTTTCCAAATGCTTCTCATAAACTAAAAAAAAATTCTTCCTTGACTAACTCTTGAACAGGAGCTTGAACTAAAAGAACTTCAGAACAGGGTATCTTGGAGATTTCCAACCCATACTATCCTCACCATGCCAATTAATATTTTCCACCATGCAGCAAATAAATGAACTTTTGTTCTAACTCCAGCCCATTCTAAAAGGAGACACAACATAGCATGCTCCTTACTTTAAAGATCGATGCAAGATTTTACTAAAGCATATTAACACCAAAAGGAACGCTCCAACAATTAAAAAGGCAAGGAACTTCAAACTTTTAGATGTCTGTCAGAAAAGAATTCACACTACAGACCAAAAAGGGAAATCAAATAATTACAAAGAAATGCTTTTCCTTTATTCATTTTTAAGATACCCATCTCTAATTGCTACCTATGTCATAGCCTGATAGTGCTGCGAAGATAAACTTACCACTTATCAAAACGCCATAGGAACAATGAATTGTCAACAGATGCCCATGCTCTGCGTATCTCAGGAAAAATTCCACATAGAGCAGTTCCTTCCCCTCCAGCTGCATTATATCTTTCAATGAGAACAGGAGGCAACTCCCAGGTATCTCCTACCTCAATCAGTGGAGGCCACTGCAAAAAAAAAAAAAAAGGATAATAGGACATTAGGCATTTGTTAGTGAGGTGTGTCAATGGCTATCCAAGAAATGACTGAAACTTTTTTGATTTAGAAACATTAAAATGGTGAAAAGAAGGTTAAAAGTTTTGGAAACTGAACTATGGAAATTTGATTATTTCCACTGAAAAGAGTGCCACTTTCACATCAATCTATGACGCTGCAGACTAAACATCAATTTACCAAGAATATCAAGATACAATTAAATGGGAGATGTAATACCCTGTGTATGAAGATGTGCAATTCAGATACATTATCTTAAAGAGAAGAAGAACATAATAAAAAACGAGAGAGGCACAAAGCACCAGGAGAGAAGTCATGTGGTTGGATACCTGCCCAAAGAGCAGTCAATCAAGAGAAAACAAGAAACCAAACATCAAATATTAGGAAAAGAAAAAGAAAGAAATCTGAACTGAAGATATGAACATGATACCATCCTATCTAATCCAGATTAAAAGTTCTGAGAATTATATACTAGAAGATGCACTGTCACTCACTACCACAATTCAACAACCCACGCCATCATTAATTTTCCCCTAATGCATCTTCTCAGTCACCAAATAGTAGCCCAAAACCAATCAGCGATTCAACATTGCAATTACAAAGGCAAAGACAAGCAGGCACATAAAATTATGGAATTGGGAAATAAAAAAGAGAAGAAATTTCGGACTAGTACATCTCTCGGGTGAGTGGAATAAGGATGACTAGCATATCTAGAAGCTTCAAGAGCCTCTTCGAGGTCGAGCTGGGCCGTCACTTCCCGCCCAATCCGGTCACTGACAACAAGACCCGCATTGGTGACGTCACGGAGAACAATCTCCTCCTCCCACGACATGAAAACGCGGAGATGAAAAACTCTAGGATAAAGAGGCCGGTTGGGGGTTTGAACTGAAAACCCTGGGAGGTTTAAGGCGTGGGCTTAGATTTAGTGAAATTGAAACAAGAAAAACTACTCCGAGGATTTAGATAGGTATGTGGTGATTTCAATGTTGTTTGGATTTGGGAGCAAAATCTTTGAAATTGATTAAAACAGCAGCAGTAGAAGTAGCATCTTGGAGCTGACAGAAATTAGGGTTTTTGCTTTTCTTTTTGTTTTTTTCCCTTTTCAGTGGCGGGCAAATTTTTGGGTAAATTTTCAAAACCGGGTGCGGATTGAGTTCGTTGTGCTCCGGGTCTTCCACCGGTTCAATCGACATCCATTTTATTTTCACACACATCAGTTGTACTGTATGAGAACAATCCTTGTTATCATCACAAACAATTATATTAAAGACTGAAAGTTGGGCAGTTAAATGGTAAAATAAAAAGTTTAAAATATAAATTATTAAGATGATATTAAATTATTATAAAATTGATTAAAAATTAACTAATTTAAAATATAATTAAAAAATTATTTATTAAAATTGATATTTAATTATAAAAATTAATTAATCAATTTTAGCTAATAAAATTTTATTAATTTATAAAAAATATTAATTAATTAATTAATTCATCTACTTTTAAAATAAATCGAAATAAAATTAAAATTATTAATTATCCGGACGTCCCCAAAGAGATGAAGAAAAAGATATCGCTCCGCTAGAGGAAGGGCTTGAACCTTCGACCTTGTGGTTAACAGCCACACGCTCTAACCAACTGAGCTACTCCAGCCACCTGAACGCGACATCTTTATTAATAATGTAGAAAAATTTTATGGTTTCACAATATTGAACAGAAATAAAAAAATCGAGGGAAAAATACACAAACATGCATCAATTGAATTACGTAAGGTTTCAAAACAAACTTTGATTGAACACGCTCCAATGTATAGGCGGACTAAAAGCTTAAAACTATTACATGACTAGATAAAATCACATAACTGGACCAAAAGTTACATTGTGTATACAAAAGTAAGCTGATGCTAGTTTTGACAACAGGAACAAACAAATAGCACAGGGATAGATGGGAATGGGACAAAAGAAAATTGTGGATGTGGCTTCATTTCTGGACAGGGTTTTCCAATAGCTCATACAATGAATCCAGCCATCTCCGAGGCTTGTCAAGCCACTGTCTTCACCGGAACTTGGAGAACCCTGATTTCTTCTGTACAGATAGACAACAACAACACTGTAAAGTTGGATTTATACTTGAATCTCTTCACTCTTCATTCCCTTTGAGAATGTTGTATTTGCAGAGAGGACATGTAGCATTCATCTTAAGCCATTTCACAATGCACGTGGAATGAAAATGATGGTTGCAAGGAAGTGTGTGAAGCTCCACTCCATCCTCATATGGACTTAGGCAAATACAGCAGTCCTACCCATCAGAAAAGGAAGAGATGTTGGACCAGAAACAATAAAAATCACCATGCATGATTGAATTAATCCAAACATTAGAATTTACAACTAATATTAATGAAAAGTCTCCACAAGCACAGACGCTTGAAAATCCGTCTTACTTCTCACCGATGTATGATCTTTTTTCTTTGTTGTACTGGTTACTGATGTATGATTTAGCAGTTGTGTAATAGCAACGTCACCAGTACTCTTATCAAGCTGATAACAACATTCTTACAGTCTCTATCTACAAATTGCTGCCAATTGCACATTGGAATGTTTTCTTTTTACACAATTTACTGCACCTGTATTGACATAATATTGATGCATTCACTACAACAACAACAACCACCACCCAATAAAAATTCCACTGAAACACAAAAGTCTAAAGAGGTCTAATAATACGCAACCTTATCCCTAACTAACAAAAAGACTGTTAGCATATAAATTTCTTAGAAAACATAGCAGCATAACATATAGCAATGTCATCCCCTACTATAGCCCTCAAAATTGTCAGATTTAGCACACTTCTAACCAAAGAGCAACTTTGACGTAGGAAGGCTACAAAACATGTCAAAACTATTTGAAAAAAAACATTAAGATGTAACTTAAGGGTTGCAGTAGGCTTAGAAAGAAAATAATATGGAAATGATTCCATGGGTTTGTCATAAGAACTGGGAATGAGTCCAGGATTCAGCATAGAAACAATACGTTACCCTTAACAAACTGAAATTCAGAATTCAGAGAATCTTCTTTCTTTCTTCATTCACAAACTGAATTGCTTAACTTACAACAAAACTCCCACCAACTTAAACCTAACCTAACGTGGTTCTTTATTAGTTATCATCTAACAGCAATTATAATTGAATTGAAGTCTATCATTCTAATCATAGAATCAACAATTTTATTTTTAACAAAATTAAAACACCCTTATTTCATGTCTTTCTTTTATCTCTACCTCTGTTCTTTCTCTTTTTCTCCAATCTCAAAATATCTTTCTTTTCTTCTTCTACCTCTCCTCTCTTCCTTATCTCAAAGTTCTATTTTTCATCCTCTTTGTGTCCATCTTTTTTCCTTTACTTCTACCTCTATTTTTTTCTTGTTCTAATTCATTGTTTATATATTGGACACACTCAATTAACAGCTTCAATTAACAACCTTACCTCACATATACTTGTTTTATCTGTACCTCAATTATATTTCTCTTTCTCGAAGTTCTATACAAAGCTTTGGGTCTATATTTCCTTTTCCTAATCTCTACCTCTATTTCTTTTCTTTTCCAATCCATTGTTAAGTGTCATAATATCATCATTATTTCTTTCTTCTTCCAGCTACTATAATTAGTTCATGGTCGATCACCTCCTATTAAATCTCATCTTTGTAACTGCAATATCTTTGTTTAATAATTTCCCATTATTCACACAGTTGATTAGTTAATCGAACAACATTATGAGTCAATTATGAAACTCAATTCTAATTCTTATCGCCTATCAACTTACAGCATCCTCATGCAGAAGTATGCGTTCACTTGCCAAGTATCCACTGCTTGTTTCAATAGGAATCATTTTCCCAGCTCCAACACCCTCCTTTTCACTATTTTTGGTTTCTTGAAATCTGTACTTTGGAAGTACACTAAGATCTGCTTCTGATGCACCTTCCTACAAATTCACAAAACAAGCACAGGATCTTCAGTTACAAACTTGAGAAATTCTAATACCAAGAGGCAGTTAAAGAGATCCATTTACTAGGACTTGATCATCAATTTGAAGGAAATGCAAACCCCTTCATACCTGCCCTGCAACAGCATAAAGAATTGCTATAATGCACGGTAAGCAGCAACAGAGTGCAATCCCAATCAGACATGCCAAAACAACACAAAAGATTGCAAAGAACACATCAAACGCCAGAAATACCACAGCCAGCCTGCAAAATACAAAATCAGATACTATAATATTTGTTGCAAACCAACTTTCTCTTGTGAGATTAATATGACAAAATATCATGACAAATCAGGATTCTTACTATATGCACATGAAGAATCCATTCTAGGACCTAGCAAAACCTCAACCCATGGCTTTGCCCCTTGGGTCTAAGCCCAAAGTAACAGGTTTGTTGTTTTGGAAGGGAAAATTGCTCTTTACTTCAAAAAGAAAGTCAATTAAATTGTCATGCAAAAGCTCAATACTCCAGAAACCATCATGGAGTAAATTTGATGACGAAAACGAATCAAGGATCAAAGCTCAAAGCTCAAAGCTCAAACAGGCTCAACGTGTAGCATTTATACCAAAATTTGTCATTTCCATTCATGATTAATACTCTACAATATTCTTTAAGGATAATTTGGAAGTAAAAGAAATAACCTGTAGCTTAATAAACAATATAACTGAGGGCTAAAAGAATTTTACTTATTAATAAAATTATGTCAATAAATTACCCTTGTGGCAATGTGATAGGATCATAAAAGGAAAAAGCCATAACATACCCTCAGAGTTCATTAAATTACTCTTTAATTTCATTTTCATTCAAATCAATCTCTAAATATTAAAGCGACCAAAACAACTAAATTGACCCTAATGATGAACAATGAACAATATGCCACATATACTAATCAAATATCAGTTTAAACAGAAATCTGTAACCATAAAGTCTTAAATAAATAAGAATTTGACTAAATGTATGAAATTCAGCTTGGCAACCATCGCAGAAAATTTGGAAGCTAGACTTTATTATTCTCTCCATTCTTTTGACACAAAGACTACCATAATGCCTTAAGAAAGTTACTCCCCTGGGACTGTAAGTTATAGTGGGATAATTTGTTTTGGTCTTTCTCCAAACAATTGCTTGTTACTAATGCCAACTGGGGTTGATTTGCTATGAGAAGTTAGACATTGGATTGCATAATATTTGCCGAATTATGATTTAATTTATGCTTCTAGACAATCATATTGTTTAGGATGAAACACAAGTGTAATCCTCCAGAAACTTTATAAATTGAGGACAACACTTTTTGCTTAATTGTGCAAACTGTCATGACTTTGCATGGAATTAAAATTGTAAAACAAGAAATTAGTGTTAAATTTAAATAACTTTATAATATTCAATAATCATAAGCAAAGCATAAAAGATTCACATGACTCTTAAGAGTTTAAAGTTTAAATTTGGGTATGATTCAAACTTTGGAGACAATCAGCTCATCAGATTTTTTACCAAGTCTTTGTTTCTTGATTTTAGCATTTGACCGGCCTGGCTTACCTGGTTCCTGGATTTCCATATTCAATCAGCTAGACAAAATCCACAACACTATTAAAACTTTTATTAACATGCAACAGTAACAGAAACCATCAATTCTATGCAGACTAATGCTCTGAAATAAAAACTGATCAGGAAGACTTACTTTCTGCCCTTGTTCGTTACAATTTTGGTGATAACTTGTGATAGAGAGGATAAAAGACAGAAATAAAAGAAATGCAGAGGCATACCAGTATAAGCGTGGAGCATCTTGTGTGAGAATGTCACCACCAGAGACTACCCAATAAAACCCAACTATCCACCAAAGAAAAGATGCCATTGTATTCACCGACTCACATCGTTTAGTGACACTACACGATGAAATAACCAAAACATCAAGGGGTCAGCTAACTTATAAATTATTAGCACGCCACCTTTTCGTAACTGCCAATGTTAGGTCAAGCAAAAGAGATTGTGGCTTCATTTTATTGTCAGGAATACAAATCAATGGGGATAACAAGCCTGATGCAGGCCCAAGCAATGCCCGTGTTAACCGAAAAGCATATAGCTGTCACACTAAAGCCTTTATTTCTGTGGAAATCCTAATACTTGTTGAACAGAAAATGAAGATTCTAAAAAGGTTAAAAGCAAGGAGTTATTAATATCCAAAAACTTTAAACATTCATAAGTGATGAGATTCGTCAAAAACCTGGTACCTATCAATTAGCTTAGAAATTACTACACACTCCCCATTAGACATACATAAGATAGACCAAAAGAGGTGGCAAGTCCCATGAGAAGCCACAAGCCTAAATATAAAATGTCAAATCAGATCAGTCCAAATTGTTCATCAAGTTGACTGAAACATTTATGTTAATTTATTCATCTTCAGGCCAAATGACTATGGGTTTGAGTATGTACATCATTTAAGGAAGGCATTCAGTGTAATGGATGCACTCAATCTCCATCCATGAATCTAAAAGAAACTTCCGAAATGGTAGAACGAACATAGTGTTTCAGATATGACTTTGGAACCATTTAGTTTTGCCTAAAGTTTCATTCCATTCTTAAAGAAAATATTCTCAACAAAAATGAAAATGAAATTTTATCTAGCATATACAATGTTTCAATCATTGTTGTATATTAGCTAGAAATTATCATAGACACAAATGATAAGAGTAGAAGCAACGTCAGTGATCATAGCAAGATGAGACAGAACTATCTAATCACTGTTGGATCCTAGAATCCTTGTCCATTAATGGAAGAATTAGCAACAATTGAAACAGCATTAGCCATCCCACAAACACTGTTACAGACTGGAATTTCCAGTGTAAACAAGGACAGGCCTGAATTTTCAGGTTCCGGGTGCAGCAAACCAAGTATTCCACTGCAAAGTACCAGCTCAGCCTTCCGAAGACAATGGAGGGAAAATTCTAGAAAATTTTTGCAGCATGCTTGAAATTTGGAAATTGCCGCAATCTAGTTAAGAGTCTCTAAAGGGAATGTCAAGGCTTTGTAGAGATCGTACTCTGATGCTTAGTTTTCATGTTAGATGTCAATGATGACAATACAAGAGTTGTGTAATCTAAATATAATAATCACTCTATACTACAATCTTCAGTTTAAGTTTTAAACCACCTTT
The DNA here is from genome assembly GCA_027575705.1 of Erythroxylum echinodendron. Lineage (NCBI taxonomy): Eukaryota > Viridiplantae > Streptophyta > Magnoliopsida > Malpighiales > Erythroxylaceae > Erythroxylum > Erythroxylum echinodendron. Next base: position 7,527,104 of record JANZXR010000170.1, on the reverse strand, counting down.
ACACCTCTTAAGAGCAATAACAAATTCTCTAACCTAAAAGAAAACATTCCAATTTGCACATAACATGACAACAAATTTTAACCAAATTAACCAGAAGAACATCAAATTGCAAGTTGAGAAACCCAACCTTGATCGCCTAGAACTCAAAGAACCCCTGTCCTCACCATCCTCGTCTTCACTATCAGCATTCCCTCTCTCCACGTCTTGTTGGTTCTCATCGTCTCTAGCAACTCTCCTAACGTTCCTCCTCCGATACTCCAACCAAACCAACACAACATGAATCAAACACTGCAACGCATACCCACAGATCCACAGCCTGATAGGAGTATTGGGCCGCTCGTCCGCAGTCACTATCAGCATCGTAATCGAAACCACAACGAACGCCGTGTTCCAGAGCATGTCAAGCGCCACCACCGGCTTCGAGTAGCCCCAGTCAGCGCGCCGCTCCTCCAGCTCACGCGCCGCCGACTCCCGAACAAGAACGGAAGGGCCCCTACGGCCGGTGGCGCGGCCGAGGAGCAGCGCCAGCGAGGCGCGGCCGGCGGTTGAGGAGGTGGATGAGTCCTGGCGGGGGCGAAGGAGTGGCACGTGGGAGTCAGACGGCGCCGTGGGGGAGTTGGTTGACATTTGGATAAAGACGTTTGAGCTTCTTCTCTTCTCTTCTCTCCGTGGTATGAAGACAGAGACTAGAAATTCTATTGTAGTTGAAAACAAAGAAGATGAGATGATCCCATTAATATTAATATTGTTATTATTATTATTTATTAGGGATGGATTAATCAAAGAAGAAGAAAGAGAAGAGGTCTTGTTTTTAGTTAGGTAGGGTAGTGGACGGAATGTTTTGTTTTGAACATTGAAGATTGAACGGTAGATGGATCGTTTTGTGTGCTGTTCCAGTTGGTTCTGTACGCTTCATAAGTTACATTTTTCCTTCAACCTTTCCTTCCACAACGAATTATCGATCATAAACGATGGTGATGTCTCGAAGATCATTTTCTTTCACATATTAGAATTTTGTTTGTAATTATGTTGTTTTATCCACAAATACAATTTAAGGCATATTTCATGAATAAGAATTTTTACTTTGTATTTTTTAAAGAGTTAATTCGGTTCTATTTTTATTTTTCTATTATAGTTTTTATTTTTCTATTTTTAATTTTTGTTTTCTAATTTAAAAATAAAAACATGTTTAGTTAATATTTGTAATAAAAAATTAAAAATAAAATATGTCTGATTTTATAATGTTATTTCTATTTTTATAATTATATTCTTATATTAATAATATTTAATAAAATATATTACGTTTTTAAATTAATTAATTCTTAAAAATAAAATATATGCAAAGGTTCTCCATTCTTTCGTTTTCCATCGTGCTTTATTATCGACTTCTATGATACTATGAAACTACTATTTATGTTTCAATATGTTCGTCTAAGTTTATTGCAATTTTTTGTTTTAGAAAAAAACTACATTAATTTTATGAAAACAAGAAAATATTGGTTGATAGAAAAACATCATATCTCTGTTTTCTTTTTTTTATTTTCGTCTCTAACAAACCCTTCTTAAAACCTACTACTCATATTTTTTACATCTATTTTGTTGTCTAAACTCTTCTCTGTTGGTTTATGCCCTACAGCCAATCGTTTTGGTTGTAGTTTAGTGACAATTATTAATAAAGGCATTATTTATCTTTATGTATTAATATTTTATGTTTTAATACTAAAAATAAAATCTTTAGAATAATTACTGTGTAATTGAAATTATGATGAGATACTAATTATGAGATTCAATTTACATTTATGTATTATTTCTAAATATTCCTAGTTGTAGTTTTATCAAGACGGGATATTGTTAAAACGACAAAACTAGCACACATTTTGTTTCTTTCTTGTAAAGAAGATAATTGAACTCATAAATTAAAGTATAGAGATACTTAAACTAATGTGTGGGTGATTATTAGAGAATAAGTCATTGAACTGACCTGATTATGAGAATTTCGGATAGAATATTACTTATGTGTCTATGGATTATCTCATAATGATGGTTGTATAATTGATCCTCAAACTTGAGATTATCAACGTATCTATTGTGAGAATTGCTGTATTTTGATGCTACTTATGAATCGTCCTAGAATAATTCAGTCGGTAGTAATTAGATACAGTATGAACCATATGTAGATAGTTGAGTAAGTCAATATAGGATTCGTCACTCTAAAGTAATTAGAGAGAATATTCTACTATTCTTAATTAGTAATGATTTGAGGAATTCTCTGACCAAAGTGAATTGACATTTGAAAAGGTCTTTTCAATTTTCAATTATAAATCAATTACTAATTAGTAACAACGAACATGATTGGATGATAAGAGTAGATACTATATCCATACTCTGTCCAATTCAAATATTGAATGATGAAAGATTAAATTATACTTCATAGCCATGCATGGACAAGTTAAGTTAATCACTTTAACATTCCTAATATTTGGGTAATCATGACATGTTGCTAGATGTCAATCATGATTTATGATTATGAAATGTTTAATTAGAAAATTAAAGATAAATTAAAAGAAATTTTAATTTATCTAATTCTAATTGTGAATTAGAATTATAATTTATAATCATTGTCAATTTATTAGGAACCTAATGGGTCACACATCAAAGAGCAATTTGTGAAATAAAAATCAATTTAATTAAGTTGGACTTAATTATAAAGTTTGAGAAACTTTAGGGATCAAATATGAGATATTTAATTTTATTAAAATTAAATTAATTTAAATTAGAATTTGATTTTAATTATAATCAAAGAGATTTAATTTTAATAAAAGACTCTTATGATTTTTCTATTTAAACAGGAAAAGCTTTTAGAAGCTAGCACTTCTGTCTTTTTCTTTTCAAAGCAGTTGAGAATTGCTATGTGGATACTATCGGAGGCTGGACGCTTGAACAGCTCGTGATTGATCACTCAGAAAAGGTTTCCAAGATTTTTTCACAGGATAGCGAACAAGGTACGATTTATAAATCGTTTATGTTTTATTCAAGTTTATACAATTATCGGGATCTGCTCGGAATCTGTAAAAATTTTTATTTTTCGCTACGCTCGTGATTCGATTACGGTTGGATTCTAACAGTAGTATCAGAGCCTCCTTTAATTGTTTTACTTAGATTCGTTGCTTGATTGTTATTGATTTTGATAAAAATTGATATGTTTTGCTTCGGTGTTTGTCTTTATCCGAAGAATATTCTTGTTTTTGGTTTATCTGAAAAATCGCATATGTTTATTTTGTTTTTAAGAATGCGTTTATTTGGAATTGTTTCCAGTCTCTCATGCTTAAATGTTTTAGAAATTGTTTCCCGACTGGTCTTTATTTTGATTCATAAAATTGTTTTTTTAAATCCCTATGGTTATGCGATTTGTGATTAACGAACAAGAAGATTAAACAAAAAAGTTTTGATGTGGTTATAGAAACCCTAAATTATGTTTTGTGTATCTTGCCCAGATGTACCTGCGATTTTGTGCTTTTATTGGGTTTCTGAAATCTTTTTACTCTTTGCGATTTTGTTATTGCCTGCGTTTATTATGAATTGTGAATCTATTTTGGTTGCGTTGTTTTATTCTGGTTTGTGAGTCGCCGGTAGCGTGGGAGAAGTCGATGGGCGTTAATCGCCCATTGACTCGTGCTAGCTCCCATCGGAGGTGACGCCATGGATGGCGTCGCCACTAGAGAAGCCAATGGGCGTTAATCACCCATTGACTTGGAGACACCATGGATGGTGTCGACAACTCGCTTCGAAGGTGACATCCTAGCGGAGAAGCAACGTCAAAGTTGCTACTGGAGAAGCCCATCGAGCTCCAGCCCAAGCGACATCATGAGAGATGGCAGCGAAGGCGCAATCGATGGGTCGATGCGGTTGATAACCGTTAGAAGAGGTTTGCGATTTTTTCAACGACATGGGTTACGGTTTAACACATGGTGGAGGTTAAGAACAGTTGTAGACATCGTGGAGGACAATTTGCAGAAGTCGCTGGATGCATCTGGAGAAGACGATAGGCGAGTGTGGAATACACGCCCACGTTCTCCAGAAGCATTTGTCACAAACGTTGACCCTTTTCTTTGACCTCGCACGTGGCCTGCGTGTGGTACAGGTGCCCTCCCACCCTCTTTGATGTGTTTTAAATGTTGGTAAATCCTTAAATCTTCAATTTTATTTTTTAATAGAGATTAAATTAATTCATGCTCCTAATAAAATTTAAAAGAGTTTTACCAATTTTTGAAAATTGTTTTCAAAAGGAATTTTATTAGGAAAGATTTTGAAACTTAATTTTTCAAGAGTTGAATTATTAAATTAAATTGGTTATCAAATCAATAATTTGAATCAAGCAAAAGTTTTAAATAATTTCTTTCATAATTAGATTATGTTTGAAATTATAAATATAATGAGATTATATTAATTGAGATGAGATCTTAATTTCAAAATTAAAGTAATTATTTTTCTTAATATGATTAAGATTAATAATTACATTGATTCTTAATTTATTTTAGAAAAGTAATTTCTAAATTATAATTATTAGTTTCAATTAGATTGAAATTAATTAATTTGACTCTTTAAATTAAGAAAAGTGTTTTCTTAAGAAATTAAGAAAGTTGTTTCTTAGTTAAATATATTTATTTCAATTTGATTGAGATAAATTAAATTTATGATTATATTTGTTTAAAAAATTATTATTCAATTTAATTTAGAAATTGTTTCTTTATTTATGAATAATAAGTTTCTTGATTTATTAGAAAAGGTAAAAAAAAATTAAAAGCGTTTTATTTATTTATTAAGAAAAATGAGATTTCTTTAATATTTTTGAAAAATAGTTTTCTTATCTATTAAAGAAAGATTTCCTAATTAATTAAGAAATCAATCTCTAAATAAATATATAATGACTTTCTTAATTAAATTTAAAAAATTTTATTTAATTTTGAAAGTAGATTTCATATTTAATGACTTTCTTTAATATTAGAAAATCGTTTTCTAATTAAAGAAAAGGAATTTCTAATGAGATTAGAAATAGTAAATTGTAATTAGATTAGAAACAGTTTTCTAATTAGATTAGAATTTGTTATTTATGTAATTTTGAAGAAGGAGTTTTTCTAAATTATAATAAGTAAGTTGCATAATTTATTGAAAATTGATTTCAATTAAATTTTGTTAAATGAGTCAAGATAATTGGAAATAGTTTCGAATTGTATTTGAAAATTTATTTTTAAATCAAAATAAATTTCTATTTGGAATAGGAGTCTAATTTATTTAATAATCAATGAATTTAATCTAATGTAATTTTTCAAAGAGTTTGAAATATTATTTTAGATTATGAAAATCAAAGTTTCATATTTTATGCATATAATTTGATTATGAGTGCATAAGTTGCAAACTTTATTTATATGTTTGATATAAATATTGGATGAATGTTAAAGTGTTTGTTTTATATATGTGATATTTTACATGCAATTTTGTGATTGATGAGACAAATAAAATAAAAAATCCCTCTTTAAAATATTAAGTACACATTGAGAACGTGATTATTGCCTTCCATTATTATAAAAATAAACCAGAGTTCTGTTTATTATAGACTTATTGAGCAAACTCAAGGTCACTTTAACGTGAACATGTTTAGCCTTATGATAATGGGTTGTACTTAAATAAATTTGTGTGATTTGATGAGCAAACTCATGATCACATGAATTTAGAGGCAGGGTTAGAAATAACATATATGATATGTTTTGGCAAGAGTTGTCACTTAACGGATCTAGGAATCATATGAGATGTGATTGATAAAGTAGTTATCTACCTAATTTAAGTCTAGTTGGTTTGTTGAGCAAACTCAAGATCAATTAAATTTGAATGGGATCCTAACTCACTAGAAAGATTAGAGTAATCTTTCTGAATAGTAGTGAGGGCTATTATATCAAATAAAATAGTGGGAGTAACCAAATGCATGATTAAAGTCCTAATCTTATTTGGTAGTCATAGCATATAATTGATCACTTATTTCTCTTACAATTATATTTTGTTCTTAGGGGAATTAACCTTATTTAGTATAGCTGATACTAATTTAGTGAACCCAAGTTCCTGGACATAGGATATGTTTGAGAAGAGTTCTCAAAGTTAGAATAGAAAATTGTATGCCCATTACACAATGTTGCTATAATCTTTGTTGAGGATTCAGTGACAAAGTTTTAGAGATATGTCAAAATCATATAGATGACAAAATGTATTGACATTTTGAGTTGAATAATGTCTTATAAACTTTGAAGATATATAAGATATATGCCAACATTATGATAGCAAAATGTAAGAGGTTACATGGAGTAGCGCTAAAAGGTATAGTACCTTGATGAAATTGTTCCAGTTAATTTAGCCTACTAAAAGCATAATTATGGACTATAATTAAAGGCTTAGTTATGGTATGATAATAGTTGTCATAAGAAGACAAATGATTGCATGACTTTTCTTGCCTATATATGATATGATAGAGATCATATATATTTCTAATTCATGCTTATGAGTATTTGATACTAACTGTAGATTCAACGTTATTGTAATGTTCAATGCATGGTTAGAAATCGATTGTTAAGTAAAAGTAATTGATCCAATTTTATACAAAGAGTTCGTATGTGTTGGATCAAAGAAGATTTATACTTAACATAAGTGGCAAGAATTAAAAGTTGGATAACCGAGATTATTCTTTTATTCCATATTGGTTAAATCAACATAACGAGAATTATAAAGTTATATATTAGGATATATGTATCCTTTCAATTATAAACCATTTGGAACATGTGAAACTTGTAAGTTGAAGAATAACCAAATCAACTTTTGGTGAAAGGATGATGATGGTATTAAATTGTTAAATTTATACATGTGATGTATTGGATAGATAACAATTCATATAAAGATGATACTTATATTTCATTAGATTACTAATGACTTTATGAGATATAGTCATATGTATTAAATGAAATAATGATTTAAAATTTTTGAAAAGTTTAAATCTAAGAAGAAATTAAGCATTGAGAATTCTAAAACACTTTGATGAGATCGTTATGATGAGTTTTATGTTTTTTGGTTATTTATAAGGAATGGGATTCTCTAGTCAATACCTTTACAACTAAATTCATAAGAGTATGTATTTATGTAAAGATGAAAATACAATATAAGATATTATAGGAAGCAATATTATTTCTTCTATGACTATATCTAGTACAATAACTTACCTTCTATAGCTACAATTGAATCAATTAGTAAGATATCATATTAGATACAAAACACTAAGTATTTGAAAGAATCAAAGTTAATGATTCAGGGATGTAATGCTTAGTTGAAGCGTATATTATCCATTAAGTTTAGATCTAAAATGGGTAATAAAAGGTTATCAAATATCCAAAAGTTGGATATTTTCTTACAAACATACTGTACAAATTGTTTGTTTCAACATATACTTATAGGAGAATGGTTCTCAAGGTAAGTAGTGGAAGTGAGATGAAATTTAAAAGATTCAAATCTTATGATAATACATCTAATTAGAACTAATGCCTTTAATGATACATTTGATGTATAGTTAAAAGCCTACGAGACATTGAAAGATTTACTTTCATGATGAATTCAAAGAGTTTGTTTTGAAAATGATTGTGAATTTATCATGTCTGCATGAAGGTTAGTGGGAGTATAGTTGTTCTCTTCAGTGGGAGTATGTGGAGACATATTACTGACAGAGAACAACAGTTCTAACTTTTAATTGTTGAACACATAATTGTCTAAGAACAACTCATGTTGGATATGAAAAGGTAACAACTTAATTTTGGGAATTAGATCTATAGAGATAGAATGGACGTTAATTTATTCTAAGTCCCAATCATAGATAATGTACTAAAGATATTTAGTATTTGAGATATCAGATACTTATGAAGTATTATAGATATCCATTACTCTATACGTGAGTTGATATTTGAGTTCAAGATGATAAGGATATAACTTTAGAAGTAAATCCTAATTAAAGTTTATTTACTTAGAACAATATCATTTAGGATTGGAAAGGTTCCAATGTAGCAATGGTTGATAATTGAGCCATAATACATTTTTCATTTAGCGGAAATGATTAATTGCATCATCTTTAGTGAACTTGATATAGTTTCTTTGCATTGTTCAAGACAACAATGTACTGTATAACATTAGAGCCATTGGGCATGTATAAGGAGCTAATGTCTCATCAAAGATCCAAGAATGGGTTTAGGCAAATTTTCTTAAGTATGATAATAATTAAGAAGAGCGTTGTAAGATTTAAGCAAGTGCTCACTATAAAGAATCTAGGAGAATTCTCTCATTAAACCTATGTCCTAATAGTAGAATAATCGTCATATGGTGATATGGTGTAAGATACTTAAATGATTGGCTTAGTGCAAGTGGGAGATTGTTAGTTTATGCCCTACAACCTATCGTTTTGGTTGTAGTTTAGTGACAATTATTAATAAAGGCATTCTTTATCTTTATGTATTAATATTTTATGTTTTAATACTAAAGATAAAATCCTTGGAATAATTACTGTGTAATTGAAATTATGATGAGATAATAATTATGAGATTCAATATATATTTATGTATTATTCCTAAATGTTCCTAGTTATAGTTTCATCTAGACGGGATATTGTTGAAACGGTAAAACTAGCATACATTTTGTTTTTTTCTTATAAAGAAAGTAATTGATCTCATAAATTAAAGTATAGAGATACTTAAACTAATGTGTGGGTGCTTATTAGATAATAAGTCACTAAACTGACCCGATTATGAGAATTCGGAATAGAATATTACTTATGTATCTATGGATTATCTCATAATGATGGTTGTATAATTGATCCTCAAACTTGAGATTACCAAGGTATCTAGTATGGGAATTATTGTATTTTGATGCTACTTATAAATCGTCATAGGATAATTCAGTCGGTAGTAATTGGATACAGTATGAACCATATGTAGATGTTGAGTAAGTCAATATAGGATTCATCACTCTAAAGTAATTAGAGAGAATATTCTACTATTCTTGATTAGTAATAATTCAAGGAATTTTTTGGCCAGAGTGAATTGACATTTGAAAAGATATTTTCAAATTTCAATTATAAATCAATTACTAATTAGCAAGAACGAACATGATTGGATGATAAGAGTAGACACTATATCTATACTCTGTCTAATTAGAATATTAAATGACGAAAGCATTAAATTATACTTCATAGCCATGCATGGACAGGTTAAGTCAATCACTTTGACATTCCTGATATTTGGGTAATCATGATATGTTGCTAGACGTCAATCATGATTTATGATTATGAATTGTTTAATTGGAGAATTAAAGATAAATTAAAAGAAGTTTTAATTTATCTAATTCTAATTGTGAATTAGAATTATAATTTATAATCATTACCAATTTATTAGGAACCTAATAGGTCACACATCAAATAGCAATTTGTGAAAGAAAAATTAATTTATTGGACTTAATTATAAAGTTTGAGAAACTTTAGGGATCAAATATGAGATATTTGATTTTATTAAAATTAAATTAATTGCAATTAGAATTTGATTTTAATTATAATTAAAAAGATTTAATTTTAATAAAAGACTCTTATGATTTTTCTATTTAAACAAGGAAAGCTTTTAGAAGTTAGCACTTCTGTCTTTTTCCTCTCAAAGCCGTTGAGAATTGCTCTGTAGATACCATTAGAAACTGGACGCTTGAACAGCTCGTGATTGATCACTCATAAAAGGTTTCCAAGATTTTTCCACTGGATAGCAAACAACGTACAATTTCTAAATCGTTTATGTTTTATTCAAGTTTATACAATTATTGGGATCTGCTCAGGATCTGTAAATAATACTTAATTCATCTTTTCTTAGCACATGATTGTACGTAGGAAATTATACAAAAATTTTGGAAGATTTTTATGTAGTAAAGTAAAATATGTATATATGATTATGATAATAATATATTTGTATCTTAACCTTTTAAAGTTTGGCCTACAGTCTATATAATATACCAAGGACATGCATCCGCTTAAATCCTAAGGCTACATTTGGATCTGCGGTGCGGTGGGGATAAGTACTTATTCACTGCAGTTTTCAAACACAGTCACATGTTTAGATTTGCGGTGAACAACCGAAGGTTAGAGAAAAGTATGGTGCCACAGTAGATCAATAAGCAGAAAGAGGGTTACGGTAGGAAACTGCTTATGCGGTAAAAATTTTGTTTTCTATTAATAACCTTCACTACAAGTATTATTTTCCATTATACTCTTAGTTAATATGACTAATAATATTTTTATGAAATATTTTATTTACTAAATTTATTTTATTTTTATTTTTATTTTCTTATTTATAATTTTAAATTTATATGACTAATAATATATTTTTTAATTATTTATACAACAATTAATAGTTTATTAAATCAATGGACTTTTTAGTCACTTTATCTCTTTTCAGCAACCGCAACCACAGTTACCAAATATCTATTTTCACGTTTCAGCTGTTACCAAAACAACAATCCCAAACACATAAATACTTACTGAAAATAAGTACTTATCATTTCAGTAAGTTGATTTCTGCAGATTATCAACCGCTACCACTCCCCCAAACTAAGCCTAAGGAAACTTCATCAACATTTAGCAAAGAAGAAAATTGGAAGTTATATTCTTAGGGATCGTTTGGTTCCACTTCTGTTTTTCTGTTGTTGTTTTTTTTTCTATTTTTTGTTTTTGGTTTTTGTTTTTCCTTAAAAAACAAAAACCTGTTTGATTGAAATTTGTAATATAAAAACTGAAAAACAAAAACTTGTTTGGTTGAGATTTGTAATAAAAAATAAAAACAAAAACATGTTTAGTTTTATCATCATGTTTCTATTTTTTTGTAATTATACTCTTATGTGTAATAATTATAATATAAAGCATTATATTTTTAAATTAATTAATTATCATTATAGCTAAAATTAAAATATATGCCAATCAACTATTATTAAAAAATTACACATTAATTGTATATAATAAAATTACATAAATTATAAATTATATTAAGTCATTCTAATCAATAAAATATGTCCATCATACTATAATTATTGAAAATATAATAGTACTTTCATTTATAAAAAGAAACATAAATCAATTAGAAATAATATAATCACTCCACATTTATCTAGCAATTTCATCTAGATACCTTAAAGTTGTGCTGGAGTGATATTATACTCCACTTAAGAACTTACTTCTTCATTTTCACTTTCCCTAATTTGTTCTTCATTTTTAACACGACTGCCAAATAATTCATCGCTTTATCTATGCATTCTAATATAGTTGTGTATAACACAACAAGCAATAATGATGTATTTTTGTTTCTTCATATCATAACTCGACATGTTTTTAAGTATAGGAAATCTTACTTTTAGAACGCCAAAACATCTTTCAACAACATTTCTTAATGAAGAATGCCTATAGTTAAACAGTTCCTTTAGACTTTGAGGTCTCCCTCTGCCTCTATAATTTCGTAAATGATATCTTTCATCTCGGTATGGTGAAAGAAATCTAGGCATATTAGTATAGCCTGAATTAACAAAATAGTACTTGCCTAACATACAAAGAACATAATAATAACAAAAATATTAAAAATGAATCATAATTACTATGTTTATTTAAAATAATATAGTACCTTATGGAGGCATAGAAAATTGATTTGCTAGATTTGTCACTATTTCTAAAAGAACTCGAGGATCATTTATAGTACCTTTCCATCCAGCCATTACATATGTAAAACGTATGTCAAATGAGCAACAACATATAATATTTTAGGTTGGATTAATTCTTTTGCCTCTGTATGGTATTCGTTTATTGGACGGAACATGTATATCAATATGTGTACCATCTATTGCTCCTACACAATCCTAAAAATTAAAATATATATTAAAATAATTATAATCGTAAGAACATAATTAAAATAGTAATTAAATATATGAATGTATCTGAAAATATGGAAAGAATTTTGAATTATGTTGAATCTCAGGAGGTGTATTAGTAAAAGATGGTGGAGTAATGAATCTTTTTGCAAGACGATTAACTGCATATAAGACTTTACGAAAGTACTTCAAAATTTTCTAAGTCGAATGTTGAAAGCGTTCTGTATTGACTCTAGTTGTCTTACTATGCCCTATAGTCATCAAGAAAATTGCTACTTATTCCTCCACAGTCAAATGACTTGTTGCCTTTAAGCCTTCTAAACTCTTCAACTTATTACATAAGCTCAAGAAGATTATCTTTTTCAATCTTAAGTTTTCATAAATCCTTATAGGATTTTCATTCAAAAGTTCCATTATCCAATCATAACCTGGTAGAGCAAAAGTTTTACATTGTCGCTTTTGTAAATGAAAATATTTGTTCTCTCCTCCAGTTAGAGAAATAATGATTACCTTCTTACGTTCATCATCAAAATCTGATTCGAAATTTGATAAGAAATCCATATATCTACAATGACAACATTAAATAATTAATAAAACATTCATAATAATTAATAAAACATTTATTCAAAAAGTTTAACTGAATGTAGACAAAATATTCATATATTAAGTCAAATATTCATACAAATCACAAACTTAAAATGTTCAAACTATGGAATAATGTTTAAAATAAAAATGTCAAATTAATAAGAAGTTGATATGCAATAAAATGAAAATATAACTAAAGCGACATAATCCAATGTAGCTTCCTTGTACCTGTCATCTTCATAAAAATATCCCTATAAAGTGGAGAATCATGTAAAATCTTTATAGTTTTTCCATATTACACATCGTCAACACCCAATTCATCTAAGACTTCATACATTCCATCATTATGCTACACTCTTAAGATCTACTCTCTGCGGTGGATGAAGTTTCACTCAGTTTTTTTGCAAGTAAATCATTCTTCCTTTTTGATTGTTCACCAAATACAACCAAGACCTCTTTTACAATATTAGAATGTGTCTTCTTTGCCTTTTTATTCTAAGGAGAGTTTTTTCTCTTAGATATAGAACTTATATCTTGATCTTCTTTCTCATTATACGAGTAATCTTCATCAACATCATTTTCATGTTCCTTTTCTGTACTGTTCGATGGAGATTTAGTTGATAGATGTGCATGCTCATCATTTGTAATAGTATCTCCAAAAATATGACATGAGTATAAAAATTCCTTACATCTTTTTTTCTTGAATCCGCGAGCCATTTTATGCACCTATAATGATGAATATGAGAATAAATATTACATAATATGATATATTAACAAAAAAGACATATTTCATCTTAAATAGATTTTTCTAACATTCATTTGTAGCATTAACTTCAGTAGTAAGGGAGTTGTAGCCGATTCTTGTTTCTTTCAATAAGTTATTGAAATTCTTCAGTCTATCCCTTAATTCATTATACTTATTCTTCAATTGAATATAAGTATATCCCTTATTGAATTTGTTTGAAGCCCTGCCTTAATATTCTTCCAACCAGATTTGGAAAAGGTAGTGATCGCTCGATTTCCCTTCTTTACTTCATCAACCATTAAGGAGATTAAATACATCTCTATAGTATCATTCCATTCCTCATCTTTTTCATTTATTTCCACACAATCATTGGAATCGTTCATATTGTTCAAACCTTCCATTACTAAATGTAACCACATATAAGTGATATGAATTATAACAATTTCTACAAAGTATTAAATGGTAAACATCGTTCAAAATAAACATGAGACAACCCAGTCAATCTATACAAGATAAGATAATCAATTTCTAACTAGATAAAGAAATAACAAAACAATAAAAAATGCTTAACCCAGGTCGTCGGCGTCGATGTGGCCACCGAATTGATGTCGGGACGTCTAGCCTTCCATAACTCTCTCCCAAAAATGCTTAAGCCCTATGAAAATTATCCCAAACTGAAACCCCCTTCGGCTCTCTTCATTGCCGCAAGCTCCTCTCTGTCGCCACTCTTTATTCTCCCCTAACTATTCACTAATTTGACAAATTAATAAGTTAGACTAACCCTACTATTCACTCTCTGTCTTCTGCCCGCCACTCTTTGTTATCCCCTCACTATTTATTGATTTGACAAATTAATATGTTAGACTACCCTATTATTCACTCTTCTTTCCTCTCCGCAAGCTCTCTTCTTTTCCTCTTTTAAGCAATCTTCTTATCTCATAAACCACTTCTCTTTATGTTAATATGTTAAACGGATTTAAGGAAATCCTCTAAAGCTTTCACCATTTAAGCAACAATTCATAACTATAGCTTCAAGAATTACTATTTTGTTCTAAATAGTGGTGATCTCAAATGAAACGAGCATTTTATTGTTTGAGCCTTCAAGGAGTACCTTGACCAATTAGAATCGTGAATAATGATGCCACCAAAATATAAGGTGCTTTAAGATAGTTACCAATGCTCCAAACCTAGGAACACAACTACTTGTTTTTATTTTATTTTCAGACAAGGTAAACAAATGATCTCATCTTCACTCAAGACATGCAAGATACTTTCATACTGTTAGAAAAATACGCAAGATCGAATCTAAGCGCAGTAGAAATAATTTCAAATTTTTTTCCACAGAATCAACTTTAACAGAATTAAATCGAAACATAAAACAAGATATATATCAAAAACACACCTGTTTTGATTTCCTTTCGTGATTTTTCTTTTCTCCTTGAATCTTGTCAACCCACAAGCCGTTCAATCGTCCGGCCTCTAACGGTATCCACAGATCAATTCAGAGAAAAACTCAAAACCAATTTTGAGAGGAAAAATTGTTAGAAGTGCTAGCATC
>JANZXR010000170.1:7493015-7512149 GCA_027575705.1 Erythroxylum echinodendron | reverse complement strand
GAAGGGACAAAATTTTTTGTCCCTGTCCACCGGAGACGGGGACAAAAACAGGAGGGACAATAACCAAACACGCAAGAAGGACAGGATTAATTTGTTTTGTCAACTGTCCCCAGTCACGGGGACAGTAACCAAACACGGCATTAAGGAACATATGGCCTAAAGTTTCATTTCTATGATACTGATAACTCGTGACCTGTGACCCGTGACCCGTGACCCGTGACCCGTAGCCCGTGACATCCCAATTATATGATTATGGCTATGTAAAAGTAGATATAATTGTTATGAAAATATATCTAGTATTAATTTGAACTTCATTTTTATAAATGACATAATTTTACACCCTCTAAGCCTTTAGATTCCGTCCCAATACTATTAACCCATGGTGCGTAGCATGCCAATTGTACAATTTTGGTTACGTAGATGTTGACATGACTTATATTAACTCTTTTATCTCATAGTACTTTTCTTGAAAAAATATAAGAAACTAAATCAATATCAATTACTTTTTAATAATAAGTAACTGACAAAAATATAAAATACAAATAATTATTTAATAATAAATATAATACAAAAATTTATAAAATAATCTAAATTTGCATAAAAATGACTTTTTTTTAGTTGTAAAGATGTAAATGATATTTATAGATAGAAGGAAAAAGTCTAAAAATCACTAAAAAGTTTACATACATAATTATTAATTGTAGCGTATAATTTTAATGAAGGTGTGAAATTTAAAATTTTGCATTGCAAACTTGAAAGTTCTACTTAAAAAAGGTGTAATACACTTCATATATCAGGTAATAATTATGATAACTTTTGAATTACCTAAAAATACTAGTTAAAATCAATCACATGGCAAAATTTTTAACTTTTATGTTATATTTTAATTATTATATAATAAAAGTCTAAAGTTTTATAACTGAATTAATTTTTAACATATATGGAGAATAATTATAATAATCTTATCACAAATATATATATATATATATTCCAACTTTTATATTATATTTTAATTTTATAAAATATATTAATTTATAATATGTAACATGTTTTGTTCACAAAGTTTTATTGTATATACAAAAATAAAAATGTAATATATTTTTGTTTTAATAATTTGAACAAGTAAATATTAACAAATTTTTTAAAATTCATAGCAAGCATGTCAACTTCTATGTGACCGAAATGTGTATCAGATTAACTATGTCATATTATAGAAATCTACTGGCGCAATTCAAATTGTATCATTTTATAAGCTTTAGAATTCAAATTAATATTTGAAATAAACAATATGAGATATCTTAGACCTTATTCAAAATGTTAAGGCACGAATTATACATTTGGTCATGAAAAATTTATACCGGTCATCTTAGAGTTTACGTAACTAAAATTCCATAATTGATATGTTGGAATAATAGGCGGTGGTTGCGGTCGACAATTAAGGCTTAGATAGCTACAATAATTGATGCTACTGGAAATTCAACAATTGTAGCTATAACATATGTGGTTTGGGCAGTTAATTGTTAGCTGACCAAACCGCGTGAGGGAGGCCAAAACGGTATGAGGGAGGCCTATTAAAAGTCCTCCCTAATTCATTTGCATATCATCTGTTCTTAGAAAATCCTTAATCCCCTTAGAGAGTTATCATATTTCTTGAGATATTTAAGTATTTCTCTTTGTAAAATAGAGAGAAGTATAAATAATACCTGATTCTTATGACCAACTCATCATCAACTTAACAAATAATATCCTTACGTATGTTCTAGTCGATGATGGTGCAGCTATTGTCTTAGAAGAGAAAAATCGACTCAAGAACAAGGAAGACAGACAAGCAAGTTCACAACGTATGGAGGCCTTGACAGTGATGAAAGGGAGATCAATAGAACAAGGTCAAACTGTAAGCCAAAATCATGTTAGAACAAAATCAAGAAGTAAGAAGAATTTAAAATGCTATAATTGTGGCAAGAAAGGTCACATGAAGAAAGATAGTTGGAATTTAAAGAAAAATTCCAATCCTTAAGGAAATGTGGCGAGCATTGCAGATGATGGTAATGTTCTATTTTATGAGGCAATGATAGCAAATGAAAACAAAAAAAGATTTGCTGATGTATAGCTTTTCGACTCAGGAGCTACTTTTCACATGACCTCTCGGAGGGAGTGGTTCTATCATTATGAACCTATCTGAGGAGGATCTGTATACAATTGCAATGGTCATGACTTAAAGATCATTGGTGTAGGAACCATCAAGCTAAAGTTGTATAATGACACAATTTGTACTATTCAAGGAGTGCGACATGTAAAAAAGAACTTTTATCTTTAGGACAACTGGATGATCTTGGTTGCAAGGTTGAAATTGAAAACAAGATCATGAAAATAATTCGAGGTGCATTTATACTTATGAAGGAGAAAAGATAGCTGCAAATTTGTATATGCTGAAGGGAGAAACTTTGCAAGAGGCAGAAGCGTCAAGTGTTTCAAGATGTTCGAGTGCAATGATATGACATAAAAAACTTGGGCATATGTATGAACAGGGAATGAAGATTCTTGTTGAGCAAAAGCCACTTCCAGGGCTCACAAAGGTATCTCTTCCTTTCTGTGAACATTGTGTTATAAGCAAACAACATCAGTTGAAGTTTAACACATCAAATTCTAGAAGTGAATCAGTTTTAGAATTGGTTCATTCTGATGTATGACAAGCACCAGTTTTATATCTAGGAGGAGCAAAGTATTTTGTGTCCTTCGTTAATGATTATTCCAGGATATGTTGGGTGTATACAACCAAGAGGAAGGCATATGTGTTTACAGTCTTCAAAGTTTACGAAGCGCGGGCAGAACTTGAATCTGGAAGGAAGATGAAGTATTTGAGGACAGATAATGGAGGAGAATATACTGACAATGAATTTGATAAATTCTTTAAGCAAAAAGACATCAAAAGGCAGTTCACATTGCCATACACTCATCAGTAAAATGGAGTGGCAAAGCGGATGAACATAACTTTATTAAAGAAAACCAGAGCTATGTTGGCAACTACAAGCTTAGAAAGACTTTTTGGGAAAAAGCTGTAAGTATCGCTTGTTATGTGGTAAATCGGGCCCCATTAATTGCAATTGAGTTGAAAACACCAATGAAGATGTGAACTGGTAAGCCAGTTGATTATTTAAATCTTCTTATATTCGAAAGTTCTATACATGTAATGTACAATCCCAAAAAAAACTACGAAACTAGATCCAAATTCCAAGAAATGTTTATTCTTGGAGTATGTTGATGGAATGAAGGGATATCACCTGTAGGATCCCACTACCCATAAGGTTATCGTCAGCAGGAATGTAATCTTTGTAGATCATTAGCAGGAATATCATAAGAGACTACTGTTGTTTAGGTGGAAAATGAATCCCAAACGGATTCTTCTAAAACAGCACTAGCTTACGAGGTACAAGAACCATTAGAGTTTGAAGCTCCAGAGACTTGTCGATCAAATGGCCTAAAAAGGCAACCAGATTGGCATTAAGACTATATTATGGAGGGTAATGTTGCATACTATCTTTTATTTGAGAATGGGGAACCATTAACTCTCCAGGAGGTAATAAATAGTTCAGATGCATCTTAATAAATGACAACAATATAGGAAGAAATTGAAGCACTTCATAAGAATAAAACTTGAGAGCTCGTGTCATTATCACATGAAAGAAAGCCTATTGGAAATAAATGGGTTTTCAAGATTAAACGAAATGGTGAAGATCAAACGGCGCGATATCGAGCAAGATTGGCGATAAAAGGATATGCTTAGAAAGAAGGGACTGATTTCAATGAAATATTTTCCCAAGTAGTTCGACTCACTAAAGTCTAAGTAGTCTTGGTAATGTGTGTTACATTTGATTTAAATATTGAACAGTTAGATGTAAAAACAACTTTTCTTCATAAAGATCTTGAAGAAGAAATTTATATGCTCGAACCAGAATGTTTTGAAGAAAAACGCAAAGAGAACTTGGTTTGTAGGTTGAACAAATTTATGTATGGTCTAAAATAGACGCCAAGATGTTAGTACAAGAGATTTGGTTCCTTTATCACGAGCCTTAGATACAACAGACTCAATATAGACACCTGTGCATATTTCAAGAGGTTTAGTGGGCGTGATTTCATTATTTTGCTATTGTATGTAAATGACATGTTAGTAGCAAGCCTTAATAAAGATCGTTTCAAGGAGTTAAAGGCTCAATTGACTTGGGAGTTTGAAATGAAGGACTTGGGACTAGTAAACAAGAATCTAGGAATGTAAATTCACCGAGACAGAAGAAACAGGAAGATTTGATTTTTCTCAAAACAATTATTTAAAGAAGATCTTGCGATGCTTCAACATATAAGATTGTAAGCTAATTTCTACCCCACTTCCTCTTAAGTTTAAGTTATGCTTTAGTATGTGTCCTAGTAGTGAAGATGAGAGGATAAAGATGTCTCAAATACTATCTGCATCAGCTATAGGAAGTTTAATGTTTGCTATGATTTATAGAAGACTAAATATTGCACATGCAGTAGGAGTGGTTAATCGATACATGGTGAATCTTGGTAGAGAGCATTGGAATTCTATAAAGAGGATTCTAAGATACATTAAAGGAATCTCAAATGTTGCATTATATTATGGAGGATTAGATTTTATTATCAATGGATATGTTGATTCAGATTATGCAGGTTATCTTGACAAAAGCAAATCTACTATAGGTTATATGTTTAAACTTATTGGTGGAACTGTAAACTAAGTTTCAAAACTACAATCAATTGTTGCTACGTCTACAATAGAAGTAGCATATGTAGCATCTACACAAGTCATTAAAGAAGCGGTATGGTTGAAAATGCTCTTGGAAGATCTCGGGCACAAACAAAAGAAAACTTCTTTGTTTTGTGACAGTCAGAGTGCCTTGCACCTTGCAAATGATCAACATTTCATTTAAAGACCAAACACATACGAGTTCAATATCACTTCATTCGTGAAAAAGTCGAAGAAGGAGTTGTAGCTATGCAGAACATTCAAACCAAAGATAACATAGCAGATTTCATGACAAAGGCAATCAATACTAACAAGTTTGTGGTGTCGATACTCTTGTGACCTGATGGAGACATGAGCAACATGCAAATGGCAAGAAAGAAAGATGGTGTGAAAATTTGATTGATACTCAATCAAATCTTCAAGTGGGAGATTGTTGGAATGATAGACAGTGGCAGTGGTCAACAATTAAGACTTGGACAACTATAACAATTAATGCTACTAAAAATTCAACAATTGCAGCTGTAACATTTGTGACTTGGACAGCTAACAATTAGCTGTCCAAATCGCATGAGGGAGGCCAAAACTATGTGAGGGAGGCCTATTTCCCAATTCATTTGCATATCATCCATTTTCAGAAAACCCTTAATCTCCTTAAAGAATGTTTCTCCTATTTCTTGAGAGATTTAAGTATTTACTTTTGTAAAGTAGAGAGAAATTGTAACTCTTATTTTTTATAGTGAAATTCTTCTTCGTGCCCGCAATTTTTATCTTAATATATTTGACAATTTTTTACGTAAAATTTGTTTGTCAATTTCTTCATTATTATTCTTTCAATCCTATTTAGCCGTGAATTTACTCTAATCCGATCAATTCTTTGCAACATGATATACCATATCTTACACATTAAGACATATGCCTGACTAAATTGTAACGGGATTAAGTTTGAAGATGCTAAGAAGAAGAGAGGCGATGATGAGCTTTGGTACACGAGAGGTAGACCTCTTTTAATTTTTTTCCTCCCACATTTTCAATTTTTTATTTAGTATGTAAGTTGATTACTTATCCTCTTTCTCCTCGTTTTGGATCATAAATTTGGAGTTGACAAGAGATAGGAAATGTAAAAATAAGTAAAAGAGCGTCGTATAAAATGCTTAGTGTATGCTCACGTCAAATAATAATATCTAACGTATACTAGGATTCACTTTAATAATATATTTTTTGGAACACTAATAATATTAACAATAGATTTGGAGAGTATTATATTTTAATACTTGGTTCATATTTCTAATAATTTTAATTAATATCATAAAAATATATAATATTTTGAATTTAAAATTTTATTTTGTCCCCCCAACTTAATACAAAGGAATTCCGCCTACGTTCTTCCTTTGGGTTTTGGCTAACGTGCGCAGGCCAAGAAGGCAAGAGCAGAAAGAATGACTCGATAACAAATGCACCAGGAGAATCGAACTAACTCGTTTGAGACTTTAGATTCTTTCCCTAAATTTTTCAGATTCCCAAGGCTTCATCCTTTTGACGTTACGATGGTTTTTCTTAATTTGTAGAACAAAGAAATTCATACACTTGCATTGTCTTTGAGCATAGAAGCTATGACTATTCTCACTCGGGAGTCGGGACACCATTTCACTACACAAAAACAACCCAGAACCTAGCCAATAGATAAATATTTTCCTTGTATGCATCCAGGGGAAACACCAAATGGACAACTTTTATCAATGGGGCAATAGATTTATAACCATCCAACCAACTATGGATGAGTAACACAACCACAGGACAGGATCTTTAATTTGATCTGATTACATATTAACATACCTGAAGTGAAAACAACCACACTAGCTGTAAAATACAAATATGAACGGTCAAATTGGTCGAGAATATATAAAAACTAGATTAAAAACTCTTACCTATACAATCACACCACTGCCCACTCCAAAGTAGAATCTGACAAAAGGTTAGCCAAAGTCAATACCTTCCTTCCCTCCTTTTCCAATCTCTATTACACGGAAGTACTGTCTATGTCAGAAGCATACCAATTCCAATCTCCAACACTGATCTTTTGCTGAATTTCCTTTTCCTTGCCAATTCCAACGAAGACAGGATCCTTGGCATGCAAGTTACATTTATGTGATAAATCATAGATGGGACTGAAAAAATGTAAGAAAAAGAAGCAAGGCTCCACAGAACTACTAATCACTGATTCGGCAACTGGATTGATTGTCATTGCGTGCTACGCGTTAATCCGCCGCGTGTTACATTTCTGCCCAAAGAGGACCATCGACTTTTTACCAACTTGTAATAAACAAAACATCCTAAATCACAGTAAATCTATAACATATCTAAATTAAGACATCCTAAATCACAGTAAATCCATAGTAAAGATACTCGAGAACTTTGTGATATGCCCGAAAATTACTAAACAATTTCCTCACGATCTACAGTAGATAAGACATACTATTGTGTGTACTGCAAGAAAATCAGATTCCTGCTGACACCATTTACAAAAATATGATGTCTGGGTAAACAAAAATGAATGATAGACTGGATCTGTTTTAAAACCATGGTACTTATAAAAATAGCTAAGATATATGGAGTTGATCGGTCTTGGCAAAAAACCCCAGACCTGGCCCGCTCTGTATTCTGTGAGTGTTACTAGTGCTATTGTCGAGAGGCAGGGACTAATAAGGATAAGGGCAGTACATGCAACTTGCTTCTTTTAAGAGAAACTTAGTCCTCAGCATATGCAGCTAGAACAAAGCCAGAGCAAGCAATGAAAGGAAAAAGAATCAACAAATGCTTTATCACCTTACTGCCTATATAATGGCTAGTACGGACTCAACAAACATTGCAAGCTTCAATGATTTATGAAATACACTAAAGCATGTGAAACATGCAAAATGAAGACTTTTAATATGTATAGAGAGTAAATAGTTTCAGAGGCAATTATGTGGCTTGAAATCATTTCAATACTAGAGATACATGCTCGAACAAATGACATTCACATCATGATGCAACCAACAGAGTTTCAAAGAGCTCAAGAGAAAAAAGAAATGGCTTCATGCTGCAATTACCTTCCTGGAAGTAGCTGCACAGCACCTACAGGCCCTTTGGAATTACCAAATCGTTTTGTCCTATTCTCATGTTGTTTCTCTACCCTCATGGCAGCAACCTCCTTTTCCATAACAGCCACTTCTCTTCTCATCTTCTTCGCCTCAACCTCCATTGCCTTAGTTAATGTTTCTACTTTTTTTGCCAACATCTGAGAAATCAAAGATCAAAGAAAGCCTTAACCAGATAGTTATAAGTACAAAATGCAAGGAATACAGGTCAAGAATATCAACCTCAATTGCATCATCCTTATCTTTCAGGCTTTGATCTTTTTCATAGCCAGCTTTCCTCAAAGCTATGACTTCCTTTTGCAGCAAATCATACAGTATGCCAGAAACACTGTCCTCTGTAACTGCTAGTTGGAAATCATTGGCCTTATCATCTAGATTTGCTTTCAATGTATCATGTGTTTCAGTGGTCTTGATCACATCAGAAGGTTGATTGAATGACCGATGGGGACTAGCTCCATTTAAAAGTACCTTACTACTCCTATCCAATGATCTTGTGCCTCCATCAAAAGATTTTGAAGTTCCTTTCGCATGCTTTAGCACGGTACTAGAGCCAGAGGACAAAGGTCTCAACTGTGATGGTGTTTTCTTGGACAAAAATCCATTGGAGGTCAATTTTGAGATGTTATCAGCACCACCGAGAGACTGACGACGTGAAGGTCCGTTACATACACTTCTCCCATCTACCACCAAACCACGATTATTACTTGAAGAGCCCCTCAAGCTATCTTCTAGAACTCTAAGTCGCAACTGATATTTCTCCTGAAAAATCCAAAGCAGAGATTTATGTCAGGACAAGTAGATGACAAAAACACTTAGGACTTGGCTTGCGAAAACAGATTTGTACTTTCAACTGTGCTTCAGATTTTGCAGTTCGCTCAGTAATAGCAAGCTTGTCACGAAGTTGCTGCATTTCACCCTATATTAACAACATTAAGTATCATCAGAAGATGGGAAGGCAAAAGGCAAGTGCTTGAAACTTTAGCTACTAGGAGGACGTCAAAAGGATTGTGGGAAGGAAACAAAACTAAACATCAGCATCAACCTGCAAAAATCTCCGTTCTTCGAGCCATTGTTTTACAGGCATCACTTTGTCATTAGCATCTTTCCATTCATTTGCTACTACCGTGGCTACCCTGTTTGCTGTCACCTTTGCACGGGCTAATTCTCGGTCAAGAGTTTTTCGTTCCTCCTACAGAGTACAATATTATATGCAACGATGTTCAGGAGGTATGACAAATAGCAACATATATGATTGAATTACACATTACATTCATCTCCTGAACTTTTCTCTGGTAATCCCGCACAGCATTGGCAGCTGCACCACCTGCAAGAACAGCCTCTTCAAGTTCCCTTACAGTCTGAGTAAGTTTTTCAACCTCTGCAACCTTTTGCCTGTGCATTTTGTCCAAAATCTTATTTTCTTCCTGGCACAAACAAAAGCAGAGATATAAATTCATTCAAATTGACTACATAATAAGTTAAAACTGCTGCAATCCAAAAATTGCGGAATCAAGAAAACGTCCAATACCTGGCAAATTTCTATTTGTTTCATCAGCTCCTGGTTTTTGTTTTGAAGATCATCAACCATAGAGGCCTTCAATAAGGCAGATTGAACGGTCCTTTCGGCTTCAAGTAATGCTGCTTCCTTTGATTTAGTTAGCCGATCTAGTGCTTTGTTGTCATCTTGAAGTTTTGCAATCTGGAATTAACCAATAAGCAACAAGAAATTTTTTAAAAAAATCTATAGACAATTGTTGACTCTTCAAGAAGGAAGACACAATTAACAAGCTCAATTGATGAACATACCTCCTGGCGAGAAAGTTTAAGCTCAGCCTCAAGAGGTGCCAGAATTGCCTCTATTGGAGGCATATCATCATCCTTCTGAGCAGCATGAACTCTTCGAAGTGTAGCTTCAGCTGCAAACTGAGCTGCCATGGATGACTTCTTCTCATCATTGATTTTCTTGATTTCTAGATTCTGCAAAGCAACTATAGATAAACAACACATAGTTGTACCAGAAATTGACAAAATTAGCACAAAGGGAGTCATGTAAGAAGGAATACTTTGCTCTCTAGAAGAGACTCTGTTAGCTTGAGCTTTTCCTCCACCTTTGATAGTTCGTCAGTCAACTATAAGAATCGGAACCCACAAAATCAGACCAATTGTTCCATAATAATTAGAATAGGCAATTAAACAGTATGTGCTGCGAAAAGGGAGAAAAGACATTATTCATGTTAACATACATGTGTTCCAAAATTCAGCACATGCACCACATACCTAGCAATATCAGCAAAACACATAGGACGATATAAGCAGAATAAAACTTAAACCCTCTATCATGACCTTTCCGTTTCAACCAGCTCAAAATGTATTCAAGTTGAACCTGAATCCCAATTCAGTACAGAAAGCCGTATGAAATGTTACACATGACTATCCAAATTATAAACCAGATGAGATGGAACCGAACAACCATAGCTCATGTGTAACTATCTGCATGATAAACCATCTAGTGAGTGGTCCAGAATGCATGACAGTAATTAGTTAAGGAGAAAGAGACAAAGTTAAACAAACTTACAGCTCTCTTCCTTCAAATAAAATCAAACTCAACAAATAAATTTAAACCCAGCTGACAATTATCTTCTCCCTCCGATAAAACTCAATCAACAATTAAATTTAGTACCAACTAACAATTCACTTCCCCCTCCAATAAAAACTCAATCAACAACAAGCCATTAGTCAATCTCAACATGGTAAGTGGAAAATTAAAAGAATCTTGAGATTAATGAGAATAAATGCTGCCACTAGTTCATAATCATTCCAACTGTTGGTAAAGAAAGCCAAATAGATAAAGAATTCACCCATAAATTTAAATTAATAAATTCTTGACGGATATCAACTTTGTCCAAAGGAAGCACCTCATCTCCCACTCATAAAACAAGACAGGATTCCTTGTTTGTTTCTTTCGAAACAGTTAACTTACTAAGTTGCATAATAAGCAATAAAATTCAAAGACGATGGGTAAGACTCCTCATCTTTCAGATTTTCACTTACCCCTCCAATAAAAACTCAATCAACAACAAGCCATTAGTCAATCTCAACAAGGTAAGTGGAAAATTAAAAGAACCTTGAGATTAATGAGAACAAATGCTGCCACTAGTTCATAATCATTCCAATTGTTGGTTAAGAAAGCCAAATAGATAAAGAATCCACCCCTAATTTAAATTAAGAAATACTTGATGGATATCAGCTTTGTCCAAAGGAAGAACCTCATCTCCCATTCATAAAACACAACAGAATTACTCGTTTGTTTCTTTCAAAACAACTTACTAAGTTGCATAATAAGCAATAAAATTAAAAGACGACAGGTAAGACTCCTCATCTTTCAGATTTGGCATAATTTTAAGCTCATTGATTACCACATCAAACAATCACTTCAATAATTACCAAACATCAAAATAAATGATAATAAATTTAAAACAGACTAAATCAGGACCTCTTCAACAGCCTTCTCTCTTAGTCGCTCAGAGAACCTCAAGGCCTTGATCTCCGCATGCGCTTCTCCTAACTCTCTGTCCTTATCTGCAACCATAAAACTCCAAATAGTTATATACACATATATAAACATGTTCATAGCAAAACCTAACCAAATCAAGCTCAAAAACAGTCACACGGCACAAAATTCAGCGAAACACTACTAGATCGAACCACATTCACACCTCTGACTTCACTCTCTAGTCGATTGAGCTCTACTTTAACCGGATCCGAGCCGTGCAACAGAGTAATGAACTCGTTATCAGCGTCGAAGCTTCGCCTCACCGAAGCCCGCCTTCTCGAAGAGCTCTTAGGCCCATCCTTGAAGGATCCAGACATCGTTAGTAGCGGCGCCGTCGTCGGAGTCCCTGCAGCCGCACCGCCATTAACCTCCGTCAGCGTTCCGTCGCCGGAAACCTCTGCCATCGCCGATCTGATTCTATCTCTCTCACAGCCTCTCTGACATCCAAATGCACTAAGATCCAAATGCCAGCTAGCACTCTCAAATCAAAGCAGCACACAGCTAAAGAGAAATGTTTATATGTATGTATAAATAAATATAGAAACTAGAAAGAGAAAGAAAGAGTTGGTTTTAAACTAGTGTCTGGTTTCTTTCTCTATAGGTGCTTGAGTGTGATATAAAATAAAAATAAAAACTGGGGACTGTTTCTCAGTAAACAGTTAAGCTTACTTAAACAGTTAAGCTTACTTAGGGAAAGTAGGGATTTTAGGCTGTGACTTGCATATGTTGCTTTTCGTTTTCCTGATTTCCTCACAGTGATTAACGCGAGAGACTTGCCGAACAATGTGTGGAACATCCA
Organism: Erythroxylum echinodendron; assembly: GCA_027575705.1. NCBI lineage: Eukaryota > Viridiplantae > Streptophyta > Magnoliopsida > Malpighiales > Erythroxylaceae > Erythroxylum > Erythroxylum echinodendron. The sequence goes on along the minus strand of JANZXR010000170.1, from coordinate 7,499,901 downwards.
ATTTAGATCACGTAATAAACCTCTTTGTTGAAATTATAGATATTTGATTGTCATTAAACGTTTGTGACTTTGGGTTTGTTTTAGGATAAGCAGGATGCGCATTGCGCACACTTCCTCCCGGGGATGCGCAGGATTGGAGTGCACTGTGCGCTTAGGTGGCACAACTTTTATAACTAAATGGATTTAATTTTTCAGTAAATTGTGGGATAAAAATGCTTTTTTAAAATTATTTTTAAAAGTAAATTTTATATCAAAAATATTAAAAAGGATTTTCATTAATTTTTGTTAAATTAATTTAATATAATTTATTATGAAACTTAAATCATAACAGTTATACACAATCTCGTATATGTTGAATACCCAATCATATAACATTTTATATTAATTAATTCAATAAATATTTTAATATTACAAATTATATGACAAATTTGATATTTTCAATCCAAATACATTTACAAAATTTTAACTTAAATTCTAACAGTTGGTAACATTGAAAAAGAAAGTCGACACAATTGTAGTAAAATAGCAATTGGAAGCACTGTGCCCGCAATTTGGTCGAAACAGATCGTCTGATCTGTGTACGTTGTTTCTATGTACTCAAATTATCTCCATCCATCCAATTTATTGCAATGAATGGATGAGATTGTTTGAGAATATGAGAGAATAGAGTAGGGGACCAGAAGACATATTGCCCAAGTTGGTGCTAGCAAAATAGAACAATATTCTAGAATTTCCCAAAAAAGGAACACGTAAGGATGCAGGAATATCTGGGAGTAAATTATGCACACCTACTGCACAGAAATTGCCATCAGTAGATAACTTTGAGATAGGCCCTTTAATGACATATCCAGCAACTGCCATCTAAAAGGAAAACGATCTCCAAGCGGACAGGGAAGAAGTAGAAGTCAACTGATTCATCTAAGCCTAAGATCTACTTAGTTCACACAATAAAAGACAATTCAAATCTACTAAAGGTACATCATGATGTTAAGAAACTGCGCAGAGAAGTGGGAGGAAGCCGAAACTGAGGAGTTTGGAAACTGGGAATGGTGTGTATGCCTCAGGAATAATGGTCACCTCGTGGTGAGCTTACAAGATTAACCTACCAAATCAACGAGACTGACAAGTAAAGATGCATGTGGAGGAGTAGAAGCCTTGGCATGTTTAATGTATTGGTTGAGAGTTTTAGCTCAAACTTTAACTTTTCAAAAACAAAAAACATAATATTGTAAAAATTATTCTTTTGAGTTTGTCTGAGTTTTTAAAATAATACATTTGACGTTTTTTTTATGTGGGCCCATTGCGACCTCCTTTAGCGTGCCATCAGCGATTCATGGCAGTTGGCTATCTCTCCTCCTTTGCATCACGACAACTCGCTGATCAAACTCCAATATGAGTATAAAAGCCAAGAAGCCTAGCTTGTTAAACTTGAAGACTTAGGAAAAGAGTGTAAGTTTTATATATTTGAGTTCATACCTGAATATGGTATTCCTATTAGGGTAAGAAAGTTATCGTTTCTTCGAGATGGATGATAATGATTTAATGAATTTAGAATCGAGTAAAAGCGTAGAGCGCCTAAGATAAACAAGTAAAGAACGGATGATGGAGATACAATAACAAGGGAGAGTTAGGGGTTTTAGTCCCAAAAGAAATGAAAGTTATAGAAACGGTTCGAAAAATCAAAAGAAAAGATTGTATATTTATTTGTACAAGGCACTGATTTTTTTCAACTCATTTATGACTTGGGAAGAGGAAAAGAAAAAGGGGACGTATTCTTACTCTTTTGGTCTTTCATGATTGCCCTTTGGTACTTTAGTGAAAAACATACTACTTGAAAGTGCAAGGACGGAGAAATAACTTGGTCGACATTCAATTTTTAACCAAATGAGGAGATGAGAGATCCTCAGAGCGGACTCATGTCCAACTCTATAAAAGACCTATGACAAACGCATTTCCCATATTTAATAAGGGACATAAAAAATTAAGAATGACCGACCTGAATTTATAATGTATAGAAAAGTAAAAAAGAATGTATCGTGGTGATCTGTGATTGGGGTTAGTACTTACTTGTAACATACGCAAAGTCGTCAGTATTCTGCAATCTTTCTGACTGAAGCGAAAAATGTGATGCTGCTCCTTAACCTGCAATCTCTAATAATATTTATTTTCTTTTTTATTTTTTAATGTTAAGTGATGCTTATGTTTAAGAATGTCAATAAATCAAATCGGGTTAAGCTAACAAAATTTCGGGCAAGTCAGAATGACTCGGCCTATGGCTTGTGGGCGACCCAAAGTCAACCAGCCTGTGCCACTAGCGACTCGTCAGGCCTCAGTGAATCCAAACATTTAATATATTTTTATATATTTATTTTAAGGAAATTTGAAAAAGTCATAGTTGTATTTTTTAAAATTCATAAAGTATAAATTATAGCATAACTATATATAGTAAAGTGTAATATGAAATTACCTATAAATTATACAAAAATATTTATATGAAATAAATGATATAAAATATGAACCAATATATATTTATTAAAAAAATGTAGCTAAGATAATGTTGTCATATTTATTTAATACAAATAAATAATTTTAATTTTAATTTTTGTAATTTTATTATAACAATTATAATTAATGTAAATGTAAAAAAGTTATTATTTAAGTACACTGAATTTATTTCAAATATTATTTTTACGTTTAAAAAAATATTATATTTCTTTTTAATATGATTTTTTAAAAATACGTTTATTAAGTTTATAATATAATATTTTCAAATTTTAATGTTTTTATAAATTATGTACAAAACTCTTAATTGATGTAGTTGTTGTAATTTTAGTTATTGTTGATTTTTTTACTTGTGTAAATATTTTTGTCTTTTCATATTATATCTATTATTAAATAATCATTGTAAAATTTTAAATTTTTATTACACATATTAAAAGAAATTAATATCATGATTACTCTCAACACATTTAAACTTTTTTATTTTATTTTTCATATTTACACAATATATGCATTATGCATATATGTATTTATATTAATCTCAAAATGAATTAATCACTTTACTAATCATAATGTATCAATTCCAAAAAAATATATAAGTAATTTAGTTATAAAAATAAATACGTTTAGTATATTATATTGAAAATAGATATTATTTTATTAAAACTAGAATATATTTTATAAATACTTTTAATATGTTTTATAAATTATTATTTTTATTACTTTTGAAAATAGTTCTTTTACTTTTTTCTAAAATCATTATATTCTAATTAGTCTAAATTTATATTCATAATTTTTTTCCTTTTTAAATTTTAATATTAGAAGATTCATTCCTAAGTTACTCTAATTAAAAGTTTGGTAATAGTAATTCCTTACTCAAAACCTTGACAAACTTTGATATAAGTTTTATTTTAAATCTTTCTCATCCTTAGAATGTTATAAGCATACCATATTTCACCAACTCTGTGTGTGTATTTGTGTGTCACAACTTTAAATTATAACAATATATAATTAGGATAAAATAAAGTTATTAATTTATCAAATATTAAATTACAAAATATTTGTATCTTTTTATTTAAACATTTAATATTTCATTTGAATAAAACTATAAGTCATTAAATGAAAGCGTAATATCACTAACTTCTTAATGTTTTAAGTGATATTTTAGGTATAATGAGCTAAATATTAACACAATTTGTGTTAAAAGTCATTAAGTCAGGTTTAGATTGAAGGATGCTACATACATTTGTATATCATTAATGAGGAAATACATTTTAAAATTAAAATAGTAAGATGTACTTATTGGTATGATTAATTAGGAATTTTAATACAATTGATTAGAAATTTGTAGAAAAATTCATTAAGTTAATATTTATAGTTAATAATTCAATTCAATTAATTACAAACTTTAATTTTACTTAAATAATTTATTAATTATTGTGAGAGAGAATTGATAAAACCAATTTCATTTACTATAGAAAATTTTGTTGATCATGAATGATTATCTAAATCATTTTACAAGAAATGACACAATTTACAAAATTAAGATAATATTATGCCGAATAGACTGGAGAGTGAAAATTGAGAGAGCATCTAATTGACTAATTATACTTGTTGATAGTATCATCAACAGTTTGGATAAAATCATCTATATATACAAACATTATTTTTAGTAATATAATATTAAAATAAAAAGAATATTTAGTAATGTAATATTAAATAAAAGAAAATTTTCACTACCAAACATCGAAATAAATGATATTTATTTGTACAAGGCACTGATTTTTTTCAACTCAGTAATGACTTGGGAAGAGGAAAAGAAAAAGGGGACGTATTCTTACTCTTTCGGTCTTTCATGATTGCCCTTTGGTACTTTAGTGAAAAACATACTACTTGAAAGTGCAAGGACGGAGAAATAACTTGGTCGACATTCAATTTTTAACCAAATGAGGAGATGAGAGATCCTCAGAGCGGACTCATGTCCAACTCTATAAAAGACCTATGACAAACGCATTTCCCATATTTAAAAGGGACATAAAAAATTAAGAATGACCGACCTGAATTTGTAATGTGTAGAAAAGTAAAAAGGAATGTATTGTGGCGATCTGTGATTGGGGTTAGTACTCAGTTGTAACATTATGCAAAGTCGTCAAAGTCGTCAGTATTCTTTTTTTTTTTTTTTTGAAGGCAAACGTCGTCAGTATTCTGCAATCTTTGTGACTGAAGCGAAAAATGTGATACTACTCCTTAACCTCCGATCTCTAATAATATTTATTTTCTTTTTATTTTTTAATGTTAAATGATGCTCATATTTAAGAATGTCAACATAACGGGTCAAGTCAGGCTAAAAAAATTTGGGGGGAGTTGGAATGATTCAGTCCGTGACCCTTGGGCGGCACGAAATCAACGAGCCTGTAATTAGGCCCCGACGACCTGCCTGGGTCACTGCCACCTGGCTTCAGTCAGCCTAAATGTTTAATACATTTTTAAAATTTTTATATATTCATTTTAAGATAATTTAAAAAAGTTATTATTGTATTTTTTAAAATTTATAAATTATAAATTATAATATAACTATTTATAGTAAAGTGTAAGATGGAATTACCTATAAATTATACAAAAATATTTATATAAAATAAATAATATAAAATATGAACTAATATATATTTATTAAAAAATGTAGCTAAGATAATGTTGTCATATTTATTTCCCACAAATAAGTGAATTTAATTTTAATTTTGTAATTTTATTATAACAATTATAATTAATATAAATATAAAAAAGTTATTATCTAAGTACAATAACTTTATTTCAAATATTATTTTTACGAGTTTAAAAAATTATTATATTTCTTTTTAATATGTTTATTATGGTAATAATATAATATTTTCAAACTTTTTATATTTTTATAAATTATGTACAAAACTCTTAATTGATGTAATTGTTGTACTTTTAGTTATTATTGATTTTTAACTTGTTTAAGTATTATTGTCTTTTCATATTATATCTATTATTAAATAATTATTGTAGAATTTTATATTTTTATTACACATATTAAAAGAAATTAATAACGTGATTACTCTTAAAGCATTTAAACTTTTTTATTTTATTTTTCATATTTACACAATATATACGTTATACATATATGTATTTATATTAATTTGAAAATGAATTAATTCCTTTACTGATCCTAATGTATCAATTCTATTTACTTTTTTTTTTCTAAAAACATTATATTATAATTAATCTAAATTTATATTCATAATTTTTTCTCCTTTCTAAATTCTAATATTAGAAGATTCGGTCATAAGTTACTCTAATTAAAAGTTCATTAAGAGTAATTCTTTACTTGAAACCTTGATATATTACATCTCATTCCATCTTAAACATTAAAAATGAAGGACCTCCAATTTAGGCTGCGTTTGGATCTGCGGTGCGGTGGGGATAAGTACTTATCCATCGCAGTTTTCAAACACAGTCATACATTTGGATTTATGGCCGACAACCACAAGTTGGAGAAAACTGTGGTGCCGTCGTAGAAATAGGTAAGCAGAAAGGGGGTTGCGGTATGAAACTGCTTATGCGGTGAAAATTTTGCCTTCTAATAATAACCTCATGATATTTAGTATTTTCCATTATACCCTTAATTAATAGAAGGAAGTTTTTGCCAATAGTATGTAAGTAAGGTGAAATATTTTATTTACTAAATTTATTTTATTTATATTTTTTATTTTAATTTAATAATTTAATATTTATAATTTGAATTTATATGACTAATAATGTATTTTTTAAAATATTTATTTACTAAATTTATTTTATTTATATATTTTTTATTTTAATTTAATATTCTATTATTTATAATTTTAAATTTATATGACTAATAATATATTTTTTAATTATTTATAGAACAAATAATATTTTATTAAATCTATAGACTTTTTAGTTATTTTATCTCTTTTCAACAAACCGCAATCGCAATCGCACTTGTGAAATACTTATTTTCACGTTTCATTATTTACTAAAGCAACAATCTCAAACACATAAGTACTTATTAAAATAAGTACTTATTATTTCAGCAGGTTATTAACCGCCATCACTCCCCCAAACCAAACCTTAGAGAGTTTATGATGAAATATAAAATGATAAACAACTTTTAACTATATTGTATTATAAACCCTTCTTCTAAACAATATTTTACTATATTACATTATAAACCCTTATATCTCTCTCAAATAACAATGTTCTTATATTTCATTCGTTTATATTTTATTTCATTACAAACTGGTTCAGCCGGATTCTGACGAGGCTGTACGTTGCCGTTTGGATCCATGGAAGCAACTGTTGAACGCGTGAATTCTGGCTTAAGGATTCCTGCAAAACAAAGAAG
>JANZXR010000170.1:7475417-7487340 GCA_027575705.1 Erythroxylum echinodendron | reverse complement strand
CGTTCTGTTTCATCCTCCTATGATAAACCAGTAATGGTTTCGGGTTAACCAATGGACCGGAACCTCCATGACTAACATCTCAAATATCTTCTAACCATTCAGATAAATATTCCATCATGAAGAAGACATTTAAGGTTAATAATTTTAATTATTCAAATACTTAAAATCAACATAGGAATTACTCATGTACTGAGCACTTCTAGTTGATAAGACTTGGTTGTTTTCTAGATAGTTTTAGTTGCCATTGTCTTCTTTTATTTTTAGGTCTCAAATATCTTCTAACCATTCAGATAAATATTCCATCATGAATATTAAATCTGCTGGTATTCAGCATATTAGTTTGATACAAATCAAACTTGTATCAAATAACCATAACAGCTTACAGATGAATTGAATTTAAATGCATTAAAACAAGAAGACCTAAACCTAATTCGTGGGTATGAGCTGCCATATTCTTTAGTTCCATTATTTAGTCACAAGAGATTTGTGGTTGACACTACGTTTTTTCTGTTTACTTATTCCTTTTCTGTGGTTTAGCTTGCTATTGTAAGCTTGTCTGATGGAATTCTCTTATGTGGTAGCCCAATTGTATCATACTGGCCATTTCTCCAGCAAATCAAGATATTGCCACTTCTGATGCTATAAAGCTTGCTAGAGAAGTTGATCCTTCAGGTAGGAAACATTAGGCTGCAAGAATGTAAGGATAGATATTGTATAATTTACAAAGAGATTTCCAAGTAAGATTGGCTCTGGTTGATAGTTCTAAAGTATTTTATTTTCAGGTGAAAGAACTTTTGGTGTCCTGACAAAGCTTGATTTGATGGACAAGGGAACAAATGCTTTGGATGTGTGTAGTTATTTAGATATCAACTTTTTCTTTTCATTTACTTAAGGTTATTAATGTTGTCATAATTGTCACTCCATATGGATTATTCAGGTCCTTGAAGGAAGGTCATACAGGCTGCAGCATCCTTGGGTTGGAATTGTAAATAGATCTCAAGCTGATATCAACAAGAATGTTGACATGATTGCTGCTCGTCGAAAGGAGCGTGAGTATTTTGAAACAAGTCCAGAGTATGGACATTTGGCAAGTAAAATGGGTGCTGAGTATCTCGCTAAACTTTTGTCTCAGGTCTTTTCACCCACAAGATGTGCTTAAGATTTGCATAATTTCCTAGATAATGTTTCTCAAGCGTTGTCTTATGAAAACTGACTAGCATTAGTGTCTTACATACTTAAAATTGTTTCCTTACAGCACTTAGAAACAGTTATCAGACAGCGAATACCAAGTATTATTGCCTTAATAAACAAGAACATTGATGAGATTAATGCAGAGTTGGACCGTATTGGAAGGCCCATTGCATCAGATTCAGGGGTAATAAATGAGAACTATGAGAGTTTTAAGTTTTTGTTGATTAAGTATCAAAGTAATGAATGGCCCTATTGTACTCACCAAAAGTATGCTACTTACATATGCAGGCTCAACTGTACACTATCCTGGAACTATGTCGGGCGTTTGACCGCGTTTTTAAGGAGCACCTGGATGGGGGGTAATTTCTATGTCCTTTATTTGTCCCACAACAAGAAGTAACTTATCATCATGGTGCATGTGCTTTGTTGATTGCTTTCAATTAATTTATGCAGGAAAGCTTTTGTTTAAAAGTAAAGTCCAAATTTAGAAGGGAAAGACAAGTATTCCCATGTTTTCAGATTGCAAAAATATGTTGGTGTTGAACTTGGGTAATTTACATTAGACGGCTAAAATCAGGAAAAAGGACAGTACTTTTGGTATTTTAAAACATTTTGTGGAATTAATATCAAATTGTAATGACTTCCTTTGGTAATGATTTATTGCAAACATCATTATCTGGACCTCCCTTTTATATTTATGTGGTGAGTAACAAGTTCATACTTCAGCCGTCCTGGTGGAGATCGAATATATGGTGTTTTTGACCATCAACTTCCAGCTGCTCTGAAAAAGCTGCCTTTTGATCGTCATCTCTCGATGAAAAATGTACAAAAAGTTGTTTCAGAAGCTGATGGTTATCAGCCACACTTAATTGCTCCAGAACAAGGATACAGAAGATTAATTGATGGATCTATCAGTTATTTCAAAGGGCCAGCTGAAGCCTCAGTGGATGCCGTAATCCTCTTAAGTTTCTTTCTTCATGAATTTCAAGTTTTCTTCGTTCAGAGATGTTTTTGTTTATGTGTGTCTAGTGTTAGTTTCATTCCTTATGGAGGCCATGCATTTGATGGATTTTGATTATTTACGTAGTTTTTACTTCTTTGGTGTTACAGATAAATTAATTGGTAAGACCTGGGTGTCTGACTTTCTTGTTTTCTTTTTTAACTCATCGGTGGTTGGCACACCTAGATTGCTTTTGTTTGCAATTGATCCATCATTGGTTATCATTTATAGCACTCAGTTACTGCATTGTCAGGACACAAATTATCCATTCTAGTTTCTTATGCGGCCTACATGGAATAAAATGATATATTTGTGCATCAGGCACATATATATTTATACTTAGTGGAGATCTTTCAATCTAGACTATGAGTTGATCTGGGATTAATTAATTTAATAGGTCCTTTATTTGTGAAAGGTGATTGATTTTTGGCTTGTATTATTCACTGGTAGCAGCCAATATTTTGGCTAATTAGTGGATCCTGCTAGGATAGAGAAAGGGAAGTTAAGTGTCTAGAGGGAGATTTTTGGCCAAGTCCTATTGCCACTGATGCATGTGGAATATCAAATCAAGCTTAAATCAAGACTTTCAAGCTTAAATTTATGCGACATTATACTTTTTGCATTTGAGCTGGATTGATGGTAATGACAGCAAGCTAGCATCTCCCATGTAAAGGATGAAACCCCCTCAAAGTTTTCTGTGTCTAAATATGCTCTTAGGTTTTGCAGTTTCTTACATTATTATCCTACGGTATTTGGCCACCAATTTTGATAACCTATACTTTTAACTTTTCTATGTCAATTCTTCACCGAGTCTCGATAGTATCCTGACTATGCTGCATGACCCTAAATTAATGTCTTATCTTGATATCTTAGATTGTTCTGGTGGCCTAATTTTTTTGTGATATTATATCATTTGATTCTAGATCTAGATGAAAATGACTCGACAAATTGGATCTTGTGAGATTTAAATTGGTTTATCATCTTTCTTAACTGATAATTTCTGCCTTATTTTCTTAGGTGCATTTTGTTTTGAAGGAACTTGTACGGAAGTCCATAGCTGAAACAGAGGTGATCAATTCTCTCTGCTTATATTTGATGTCACAGAGTCAGAAGAATTTGTCAAAATCATTTTGAGTTACGTGAATGTTCCCTTGTGGTGGTTGCAGGAACTGAAGCGATTTCCAACACTTCAATCTGACATTGCTGCTGCTGCAAATGAAGCTCTGGAAAGATTCCGCGATGAAAGCCGGAAAACTGTGTTGCGCCTTGTTGATATGGAATCTAGCTACTTAACAGTTGAATTTTTTCGGAAGCTTCATCTTGAAACAGAGAAGAATGAAAATATAAAGGGACATTCAAAATCGAATGATCCAGGCCTAAATGCAGATCGTTACTCTGATAATCATTTCAGGAGGATTGGTATGTAATACTCTACTTTTCAGGATTTCTCATTCTTTCTGTGTGTAATCCAAGTTCAAGTATCACGTATTGGTCTGATTTTTATTCAAGAAATCCATTCTAACATCTTTTCATTTCTTTCAAAAAAGATCAAGGATGGATATTCTATGCATTTTTGGTCAAAGAAAAAATGAAATGGTTGATAATGCTGACTTTTGTTGCATTACTTTTTCAGGAGCTAATGTTAATTCTTATATTAATATGGTCTGTGACACACTGAGGAATTCCATCCCCAAAGCTGTGGTATATTGTCAGGTTAGAGAGGCCAAGAGATGTCTTCTCAATCACTTCTATGCTCAAATTGGTAGAAGAGAGGTAACGCTTCTATTCTTATTCCATGTTATATACATGTTGGCACCATATGAAAATTACAGCGGCATGGCTGGATTGCCTAGCTCCAGATAAGTTATTGTCTAAACAGGAGAGCAATGCACACCTTTTAAAAATTGGAAACTTAGAATTGGTGGAATGGTTTGGCATTCAAGGATAAGTTTGTTATTTAACTAATAGGTAATTGATTAGAAGCGCGGTTAAACTTGGCTAATGAATTATGAATCTTAATAATACAAAACAAATTGAAACAGAATAGTATTCGATGATTAAATAAGAAGAGGGCAATGTACTATTGTTAGACAGAGTGAAAAACTTGAACTGCTGCAAACATGAACATAGTATCTTGGTGGTTTTAGAGATATAAGCAACTACCTTATAACGCACGCAGATAGGATAACGGGATTTTATGAAGATGATGATCAAAACACTCTGGAAGGTTTGTTTTTAACTTACTCTTCATTTTCCAGCACATGCTAGGTTTCCTGCTATCATTGGTCAGATGTTGACCTAAGAGGAATGGAGAAACTGAGCTTTTTGTGTTCAAAGTCTTTGTTTGTGATGTTTAAAAAATAAATGGTATCTTAATAAGATTTGGTAATTATATTGACCTCAATTACAGAAGGAGCAGCTGGGTGCAATGTTGGATGAGGACCCGCAGCTAATGGAGAAGAGAACAATGCTAGCCAAGAGGCTTGAACTGTACAAATCAGCAAGGGATGAAATTGATTCAGTGGCTTGGAAATGAGGGATTCTGTCGCACAAGAAGCATGAAATGTGTTCATTTTTACCCCACTATTCTTTTCTAATACAACCTAAGACACGCATTGAAGATTTTACATATCGACCTCAAGAAACAGCATAGCCTTGCATGCCATGTGGCTGTAGATTTTTCTGTGATTTTGCTTCAATATTAGTTGCAAGAGCAAATTGTTTTTAAAGATATGACCAATCCTGTCTCCAACAGTCAAATATGCATCTTTATTTTTATGTGCTTCGATCTTCAAATTCCCTACCCTTCTGCTATATATACGGCGTAAAACTGGATATACAATATCATAAGGTGGGATACTGAAAATGCACCTGAAATATGCATGTAGCATATGGACTACGGAAGAAACAACTCAAAATTATCAACTCTGGAATTTTATTCTCCTCAATTCTTGCTGTAGCATGTACTGCTGGGACTTTAGAAAAGCAATCGAGATGCATGCCAAGAACTTAAGATCTGTGAATGGTGGAAGCACAAAAACCCATGTCATATTGTGAGCCAAGGTTCAACAATGGGTAAATTAGATGAGCAGTTTTCTTGCCTTCCCCTAATTTATAAATGATACCATAATATATATATTAATAATATAATATCATAAATTATTTTGTAAGTTCTGCACACCCGATTATGTGCAGAACTTACAAAATAATGTCATATTAAGTGCAGAGCAGGTTCTAACAGAGTTATTAGAAGAGAGCATCTGCTCCACTTTGCTGAGCTTGACTTTGAGAATTGCTCATTATGAGCTATCATATTCATGTATTAACACACTTCCAGCTACTTGATGTGAGTCACTTTCAATCACATATTTTTCAATTTTCAATATTAAATTATATATAAATTATGTGGATAGAGTTATTTAAGGACTTGTCCATTGGGTTGGGGTATCTTTTGACTGAAAATTGTTTTAAAAATCATTTAGGTGCAGTCAAAATATAGTTCAATTAATTCATAATTTATTTTTAACAAAAAAACAGCATATTAGCTTTTGTTCAACGAAAAATGCCCAATACAATAGCTTGTACAGAACTCAAACATTCATAGGCTCTTGGCCAGTATTTTGTTATTAGGCAGTACCATTATATCCAGATATTTTATTTATAAATTAATATTTATTTTTAATTATTTAATTTAAATTAATATATTATGAAGATGTTTTAAATTACTTTCATCAATAATTATTGAAATTATTTCATTTTTCAAATTCAATTATTAAAATTAAATTATTCATAACTCTTATTAATAAGTAATATTAAATAATTAAATATTAAATTAAATTATTTATAATTTTTATTAATATTTAATATTTAATAATTTAATAATATATATTTAGTTGATAGTAAATTATTATGATAAAAATAAAAACAAAAAGCAAAAACTACTTTTATGATTTTTATAAACTATGAAAATTGGGAAAAACAAAAACAAAAAAATAAAACTTAAACAAACATGTTTCTTTTTAGTAAATTTGAAAACAAAAACTAAATTCCAAAAATAAAAGTGAAAACTTATTAAGAAGTCCAATTCTCATATTCCAAAATATAAAGTTGCATAAAACTACTAATAAATGAGAATTGAGTAACATTTATATATAAAACTTATAGAATTAAATAAAAAATTAAAATTTCAATTCTTTCCTTTCCATGTCACATATAAGTTATACATAACTAGAATTAGTATAGAGTTTTAATTTCCCCATCTTTTACACCTTCATCAAACACAAGATTGGTAATGAGAAAAACACATTGCCTTGGTATGATAATTGGACAAATGCTAGTCCACTTCTTCAAAGATCTGAACTCAATGAACCGTGAAACAGACTACCTGCCTCCTCTAAAGTCTTGTATCATTCTTAATGGAGTATGGCATGGCAACTTTAGAGCATTTCATGCTTTGGAGTCACTTCTTCCCACCTCGGAGACTCAAGTAGTACAGATGCCTTCATCTAGACCCCAAATCTACAGGGTATCTTCACTAATGCTTCTTGTAATTCACTCTTCAATAGTGTCTCTTCTAATGCTGCTTCGCATAACCTCCTTTGGAAAAACTCTCTTAACCCGAAAGCTTCCATTATCACATAGCTTGTGGTCAAAAATAGACTGCAGAACAACATATGATATGGTCAACATGACTCAATTTGTGAACTGTGTAGATTGCTGGAGGAAGATAGGAATCAATTAGTATCAGCTCGTCAACGATATGTGTATGAGACCGAGCAAGGTTCCACCATCGGTGTATCAATTTGTCCACATCATATGTAAGAGATGATACTAATATAATGTTATACCCATTGAATAATTTATCGGAATCTTATAATTCTAAATCGTTAAAAATCTATGAACCTTTTCAAATTATTGACTTTAATTTTTTTATTATGTGAAAATGTAAATTTTCTTAGATGCAAATTAAACCAAAAAATTCATCTAAATGAAAAAATTATTTAATCAAAATGTTAAACAGGTGAATTCTAATGATATATTATAATGTTGTTTTTAATAATTACCTTGTTTAACAAAGAGTAATTTTTAGAATAATTTAAAAACTATTATAATAATTTTCTACACTTTTTTAAAATTTTGATCGGTTATCTATTTTTACTTAAAGATTCAAGTTTAACTTTCGGATTGACATAATATCTGCAAATTAAATTAATTGAGTATTTCGTACTAGATAATTCCTATATGACAGACTTGATCGAAAGAGTATAGGTAGAATGATTCGAATAAAGGATCTTTTGGCTTATGTCCTCCACTCCACTAATTCGATCAGCCCACAGGAAGCGATAACTTTTTTCATTGTTTAGAGAATAGCCAAAAGTGAATTTCTGTCCATAAAATTTTTACCAAAATATAATATAAATTTCTAAAATTTATACACATACTCGACCTCTACCGGTATATACATAAATTAGTTGAGAAAACTCTAAAAGTGATATAGGGAGGGGTAACATGAACTGTTGACTCCTACGCCTATTTATAATAGCATTTGGATCTTTTGGTAATTTAGTTAAAATCTAATTTTAATTTCAATTAAAATTTAATTATATTTATAATTAATATTAATTGGGTTCAAATAAGATCCAATATTTAATATTGGTCCTTATTTATTAAATATCTTATATTTAATCTTAAACTTTTTAAAACTTTACAATCAAGTATAACTTGATTAAATTATCTTTTTTTCTCTTTAATTGTTCTTTATATATGACTCGTTATGTTCTTAAATATATTGGCAATGTATATAGAATATAACTCTAAATTGTATTTAAAATTAGACAAATTAAACTATTTTAGTTTATTTTTAATTATCTAATTAAATTATATATATATATATATTGACATTTAACTATACATTATGATCATCCAAATATCAAAAATATCAAAGTGATTTTGATTAATCATTATGTGCATGATTTTTCATATAATTCAATCTTTTTTTAAAAGAAGAAAATAATATTTGTATTAACCCAAGTTAAGCTTGACGAAGTATACATCTCAATGGCATAAGTCTTTAATTCAATCTCATATAATTCAATCTTTTCATTACATAATGTTCTAATGACTACTTTATATAAATTCAATCATATTACTTCTCTATAATTAGTAATTAATTCTCTTAATGACATTTAAAAACTATTTTCGAATTGTCATTCAATAGTCTCTTTAATTATTTTAAGACAATGAATCATATATTGATTATGTAACTATCTTCGTATAGTTTACGTCATATCCAATAACTATTAATTGAGCTACCTCTGACTAAGATAAGTAAGTAGTATTAAAGTATATCAATCATTACATGAGATATTTTAAAGATCTGAAGTCAAAAAATCACTTTTATAATCATTACAATAAAGATTTTCATATATATATATATATATATAGATAAATAATGTTCTAAATATAATTTTTATATTAGATCAGTTTAGTAAACTTATTCTCTAACAAATACTCACACATTTATTTAAATATTTCTATACTTTAATCTATTAATTGATTGCTTCTTTGGTAAGGGAAAAATATATTGTGTGCTAGTTTTTATGCTTTATTAATGTCTAGTTTCAATAGAGTAACTACTAGGAATAATACATGCATCCAGGATGAATATCGTAGTTTTAATCTCATCATGAATTTATTTGCAATGTTCATTTTTGAAATTCCTTAAACATATTAAGTCCAATATTGAAATCTCTTAATATAGATCACTTAACATTAAAATTTAAAATTTAAGGTGAGGTCATGAATAAATAAAATATTATTATAACATACTTCTTTCAATCTCTAAGGTTTCTTTTTTTACGTGGCTTCTAGTTAACAACAAAGCCCCACACTTATAAGCAGAATTAGATTCTTAAAATAAAAGGGAACTTGAAGAGTAACCTTCGTACTGTACTACTTCATTATTCTGTCTTTTCCAATGAACTAATCCTTTTCTAATTTTTTTCATCATTTTCACTTGAATCTGTTGAGAGGAGTGAAATGCTAATACCTCGTTATAAGTGTACTAATGCCAAAATTTTAAAACTTGCATGATGAGTAACAATCTAAGTCAGTAAGGGCCAGTTTGATTTTTACTTCATTTTTATTTTTCTATTTTATTTTTTAAATTCATAAAATTGTTTATTTGGTTGAATTTTTCAATTTTTATAATTTATAAAAACATACAAAGTGGTTATGATTTTTTATTTTTATAATAATTGTATTTTATAAATAAATAAATATTTGTTTTCAGCATCTATTAATAATTATTAAATAAAATAATGATATTTAGGACTTATTTTTTATTTATTACTTATAAAAAGTGTAACTATTTTGATAATAATAATTAAATTAAATTTTAAAATTAAGAAAGCAAAATAAAAATATAATTAAAATAACAATAAAACCGAATTATTCTCCATTAAATGGTTTTAAAAAATTGGATGAAATTACCGGGGTATACTAAGTGATGACAAATATTTATTTATTTATAAAATACAATTATTATGTGTATTTTTACAAATCACAACATTATGTGTTATTATTATTTTTATGCATAAAAGTGAATTTGAGAAATAAACATTGTTGGGGTATTTTGATATTTTAAGTTTGAAGTAATCAGCTGATTATCCCAAAAGTTCAGTAGGGGTAGCTTTTTAGATTTTGGCTGGTTGGGTTGAATCAGCCAACTCAACCAGCCAACTACCAAACAAAAATATCAGCTGTTTAACTAAGTTAAACAGTTGATTTTAACCAATCAGCCAAAAATTGGCTGATCAGCTGTTCTCCAAACACAGCCTATATGCTCTCTCCGCATTTGGGTTGGTCTTTTATTCTACAACTTGTTGCGCTTTGGGTTCAAAATAGTCTTTTATTCATTGTAGCTTCCATTCTTGCCTCGGGGTTTGCCAACTAATTCATTTATTTTGAGTTTTCTTTAGGGTTAATTGTCCCAAAAAAAAGCTAAAAATTTTGTCAAAATTTTAATTATAATCTTAACTTGAAAAAGTAGCAATAAAATATTCAAACTTTTATTTTTTCAATTATAACCCAAATTTTAAAAAGTGGTAATAAAATATTTAAACTTTTAATTTTCTTCAATTATAACCTAACGTTATCTATTATTCTCCTGAAACTTTTAGTCATTTATTTTTTGTTTATTCTTTTGACACTCGAAATTACTTTTACATTGTAGCATATTGAATCAATAAGATCGTCAGAATTGCGTAATTTGATTTAGGTTATTTTTAAAGTTAAAGGAAACAATAACGTCAAGTTAGAATTGAAAATAATTGAAACCCAACAAGACGAACCCAATAATTCAGTCCATTCCTCTCTCTTCTCTTTCATTTTTCAAAATTTTAATGCTTTAAGCATCTGATATTAGTACAATTCACAACAAAGGAACAATACTTTTGGGGAATTGTTTTAGTTCAAGAGAAATGGTTCAATTGATAGCTTTTACTCGTGTAAATCCTTCTTTGGCTAGTTTCAATCCCTGTAGGTGCAGTGTCTTTCTCAAGTCTGTCGAGCCAGTTGTTGTTGTGACTTTGCAAACATTATTTATTTAGACTTGGGCAACAACGATTTTTCTAGTGCTAAAATTCCAAGTTTTTTTGAAGTACAGTTTGAAAAGACTTGGCCGACATTTTGTCAACTTTCGAACATGGAGTTTTCGACTCGGAACGAAATTTTCTGCAATTACTAATCTGTATTAATTTTGTTCTATGTCATTTCATCCTAATTTTTTTTAAAAAATAAGATAGCGTAGAACGGAATTAATATAGGCTATTAAAAATAGAGAATTTGATCCCCTCCCACCCTAGCAATTTTTTTTTTGAAAATTCGTTAATTGCATGCATTTATAACGAGGAAAAGTACCCCAGTCAAGATAAGGATAAAAGGAGAAATATCTTATGATGAAATGATTTTGAATTGAGCCTCTTCAAAGCATTCCTGCTTGATGTGCTTGACCTTTGAAAAGTCGAATGAACATTAATAAATGCTATTTACGGGCACTTGATGTCATACTCACTTTCGTTAACATATTTTGACTTAAAAAGTGGCCAAAATGTTGAATTTTAAATTCAATTTTTTAATATCTAATTGTTTAAGTGGTTTACAAAAATATAGCATATTAGCTTTCGTTTATTAAAAAATACTTATTTTTTAATAAAGGAGTTCGCAGTTGTTATCTTTTAGATATGTATTGAGTACACTTTTGAATTGATGCAATAGCCTGCAAATCACGCCAACCGAATACTTCATATTAGACAAGCCCTACACGATTGGGTAGATCGAGAGAGCATAAATCGGAGGATTTAAACACAGGACCTTTTGATCTCATACCCTCCACTCCTTCAACTTGATCACTCCCTAAGGGGCTGAGTGAGGGGTACAACACGAGAATTTCCCAAGAAAGTTCCCATTCTAGTATTGCTATCACCTAAGCACATTTAACTTCGAAGTTCTGATGAAATCCGATGCATTAGTGCTGGTACGATCGCGCCCTTTCAGTTGATTTAAATTAACTTATAAATAATATAAGTTCCAAGAGATATTTTGTATGTAAAATACCTAGATCGTCTCACCTAGCTTGTATTTTAGACTAAATTCCTTTTTCATGTATTTATTAATATATTTTATTTATAAAACTATTTTTTTATTGATAGAGTTCACCATTTCATTATTGTA
>JANZXR010000170.1:7413215-7445638 GCA_027575705.1 Erythroxylum echinodendron | reverse complement strand
GCCAGTTTGTCCTTTGGTTTTACCCTTACATTAGAAGCTTTCCATATTAAATTTTGCGTACAACTTTTCTTTTATTCATTATTATCGTTTGAGTGGTTTGAATTAGACATGCATTCATACTAGTCAGTGCATCTTTGATGCATTCATTGATACTTCCAATAGGGCATATTGGTTGAAGTTTTGAACAACTTGCATGCTATTAATTTCAATCAGAATTAAAAGGATAGAGTTTATTATGAATTTTGATGTAAATATTTTAATTTTTAAAACCCTTTTGCCTTTAAACTTAAGAAAGAAAATTTCTTTAAATAGTAAAATTATAGTCATTCTTAAAAAATATTTTATTAGTATTTAAATTTTATTGAATTATTTCATCAAAAACTTTATGAACATTATGTTAGAATAGTCATACTAATTTTATCACATGTTAATTGTTTGTTTTTTTCCACCGTGAGTTTTTATTTTTCTATTTTTGCTTTCAAATGCAGTAAAAGATATGTTAAGTTAAATTTATTGTTTTTGTTTTTATTTTTATTTTATTTTTCATTTTATAACTTATGATAACTATATGACTAGTTTCTTTTTTTTTTTTTTTTACTTCTGTCAAATTTTGATTTACCATTTATAAAATATATTCTATTTAATTATTTAATGTTAATTATTAACAAAAATTATGACTAATGTAACATTAATGATTCAATTAATTTAATTTAATTTAAAACCTAAAATTGTTTTAAAAATTAAAATATTACAAAATTTACAATTATTCAATAAAATATTTTAGGTCAAAATACACAAATTCCAAAGTTTTTAAGATATTCATTTATTAAATCATTTTTAACAATTAGATGCTTAATTATAAATAGTAACATTAATTAAAGATATTACTTTATAAATAAAATTTACATAATTTTATTTATATAATTTGTTTAACTAAATATAGTAATTTAATTTCTATAAAAATTAAAATTAAATATTTACTTAATTATTTCAAAAAATTAATTTATTATAACATTTATATTATTAGTAATAAAATATAAAACAACTATTTTTTGTTTTTAATTTTCTACTTTTATTTTAATTTGGTAAAACATTTATTTGTTAAAGTTTTTTGGTTTCTATTTTTAATTTTGATTTCTTTCAGTTTCATATAGCCTATAGAAAATTATAAAAACTAGTTTTTTCTGTTATTATTTTTGTCATAATTTCTTTTATTACCAATTTAATATATATTATTTAATAATATCATAATTAATATAATTTAATATTTCAATTTTATAATCAATTTAATTTTTAATAAAATATTTTTAAATTTATTATTTATTTAGTAAATATAAAATACATAATTTCAAAAAAATTTGAGAATATGTTATTAACTTATAAATGATTTTTACTCATTAAATTATTTATTTTAATTAAATTTAATAAAATTTTACTATTATTTATTGAAAAATATTATACAATAAGTTAAAATTCATTAGTAAATTAAAATAACTTTCTTTGAATTTTATATAATATTTAATTAATATAAGTAATAAAATATAATTATATTAATATTATCAACCAAGCATTTTTTGTGTTCATCTAAAAATAAAAACAAAAAGGAAAATAGAAAATAGAAAACAAAATCTACAACAAAAAAATAGAAGTGAAATTAGACATCTAAAAAATGTTTTTATTTTTGTTTTCAAAACTAAAATCACGAAGCTAACCAAAAATTACAAAAAAATAAAGGTAGAAATAAAAGACCATCAATCATATAATATTTTTATTAAAAAATTAGATATAAACTTAATATATTTCTTTAACAGTTCTAATATTATAAAGTCTTTTTAAAATAATTTAAATGATAAAATATTTTAAAATAATTAAAATTATAGGAGAGTATTTATATTTACCCATTGTTTAATTTACATTCATTTTAAAATTTTCAACTATTTTTCATGAATATGATTAGATGAAAAAAATATTTTAAAGTTTAGTAGTCTAAGGAGAGAGATGAATACCAAGACTCATCCTTGAAATATAGTGGTTTTTAAACATATCTAAAACAAAATTATTGTAACAAGTTTTCCGTATATTAATGATGAAAACTGATAGTTGTCAATTGCATTGTGTTTTAGGGTTTAATTTATGATGTATTTAACGTGAAATTGAGTGTTGAGTATGTGTTTTGTGTGTTAATTGTGTTAGTTTATGTGTTTAAGTATTTTTATAGGTTAGTATGACCCTTTCAGCTTAATTGTTATTTTTTGAGGTACCTTGATGTATTTATTAGTGTTTCAGGATAAACGGTGAAGAACGGAGAAGATTCGAGGAGGCATAGCCCACGATCGTGACAGACAAGGACAAGCCAGAGCAGCTAGGCCACGATCGGGCACATGGGGACACGGTCATGATAGAGAGCTTGCATCTAGGCCACGATCATGCACATGGGGCCACGATCATGACAGAAAGGTTAAGGCACTAGCCACGGTCATGGCAGGCAGGGCAACGACTGTGGTTTGCGTCGGGCTGATAGAAAAACTCAAGTTTTGCAAGATTTTTTGGACCATTTCGACCTTGACTTTGACCTAGAGCCTCAAAAGTATAAATAGAACATAACAAGTCAGAGGTAGTAGTCTTTGGAGAGCCTAGAGAATCATGTAAGAGAGCTTTGATTCAGCCAATTCCAAGAGAAAACCTAGAGAGAAATCAAGAGATTGAGGAAGGAGACGAAGGAAAAGAGACACAGAGACAAGCTAGACATGAAGTACTTCCCGGAATAGGTGGTTTCCTACTGTCTCCACCTCCCTAACTCCGTTCCTAACTTATTTTCCATTTATTTCAGTTTTATTCATGTATAGGATTGAAATAGGTGTTGACAATCATTTGTGATGAATGTTGAGTTTATGTTTATACTCACCTTTGGATTTTGATTTTTGAGATTAATAAAAATCGATTGATTGTGTTTTATTGATTTAATTGTGATTTCAATTCTGGTCTTAATAACTTGGCAATAAATTGAGAGGGTGAGCTGGGTAAAAATAATCAATTTGGGCTAACGAGAGTTAAATGAATTGATAGGTTAAGAATTAAATCAAGCCAGTAGAATTGTGTAATGAGAGATCAAGCATAGGTTCCTGGTAAGTTAATAGACAGCTTAGAACTAATTTAGGTTTTGGGCCAATTGCTAATCGAGAGATTACAATTCCATAATTTAAATTAGGGATCATCAATTAGGGTTAAGAATTATAACTCAAGAGAGAGTAATTCACCCTAGGATCGTCTAGACTAGTTAAGTCAATCATTGCATAATTGGTTAGGTTTCCATTAATTTTGAATCAAAATCCCCTTTCTCTCACTTGGTGATTTCTATGTTAATTTTAGATTGGGTTTGTGATTGGTATCTTGTTTACACTTCGGAACTTTAATTTCTCATAATTGATTGTTGATTGATTTAATTTCTGCATTAGTTATTTGTTTAGAATTATTATAGGTTAGGAAAACCTCAGATTTTAGGACTAATTTAGCCCTCCTCGTAGGATCGAGACCTTAGGTACTATATGAACGACCTATGCGCTTCCGAATTTACTAAGGTTATAAATATTAAAACTTAGTGTCTGTAACCTTGCGAAGAATGCCGAGGAATGTAGTTTAGTTCTATATTTTAAGGTGTTAGAGTAGTTTTAATTTTCATTTTAGTTTCATTTTAGTTTCATTTTAATTTTCAAGTCGTGTGATGGAGACAATAGACCTAGATATCACACTATTAGAACGAACCATTAGGAAATCTCGGCAAGAGAAAGAACAAGAGATAGAAAATTCAACAATGATTGAGGAATTTCAGAGGAACATGGATCAGGAATTGAACCCTGGACGGTAACAATGGACTCTTATGGACTTCATAAGGCCAAGGTTTAACCCATCAAACCAGGGAGGGGCTAGGCCTCCTATTCAAGTGACCTTATTCGAAATTAAGCCAGCCCTTCTTAATATGCTTCAACAGAATGTCCAATTTTATGAATTGGCGAAGGAGGATTTGAACACGCATATCGTGAATTTCCTCGAGATCTGTGATACTTTCTGGTATCACCAGATGTCGGAGGATGTTGTTAGGATTAGGATGTTCTCTTTCACACTTAGGGATAGAGCGAAAGCTTGGTATCATTCACTGAGACCCACCAAAATCATGACGTGGGAGTAGCTTGTGTGTGCTTTTCTACACAAGTATTTCCCATTAACAAAGACCACAAAGATTATAAAGGAAATCACTAATTTCTAACAAGGTGATTAGGAGACAATTTATGAAGTGTGGGACACATACAAAGACCTATAGAGGAAGTTCCCACACCATAACCTAGCGAAGGAATTCCTATTGCAGGCTTTTTACAATGGAGTGAACCCACCTATCAGAGACATAATCAATGTAGCATTAGGAGGATCTTTAATGCGAAAGACGATTGATAAAGCAGAGGAGTTGATTGAGAAGATGGCCAGCAATAGCTAGCTATGGACGAGTGAGCAAGGTAGGTAGCCTACAATGTTTAGAGAGTAAAAGAAAATCATTACGGTCAATCAGATGACGTAGATGCAAGCAAAGATTGACAATTTGAAGTGACAGTTTAATGGTATGAAGTCGTCATCCTCAGCTTAAGTTAAAGCCATACAACTGAAGTGAGAGCTTTGTGGTCAGACAAACCATGACACTGTGGACTATTAATTGATGAGAGTGGAAAACCAGGAGCAAACAAACTATATGGGGGCACATTTTGGACGAGGAGGGGGAAACAAACCGTAATCCAACACTTACAACCTCGGGTGCAAAAATGACCCTAACTTTTCTTAGTCAAATAACAATAGTAGAGGACAATTCAGGCCTCAGGGCAATTGAGCTTCCAACAAGATAAAGCAAGCTAGATGGAGTCAAAGTTGGACAAGATTTTGGACAAGATAGGAGGCATGGAGGAGGCACGTAGGAGTCTTGAGAGCATATCTGAGCAAGTAAAGAAGAATCATGCCTCGTCCATACATAATTTAAAAGTCTAAGTGGGCCAGTTAGCGGAGGCTTTGTCGACTCAAAATGCTAGAACTTTTCCAAGCAATACCGAGGCAAATCCAAAGGAACGTGTCATCGTGATAAATCAAACCCAGGATGAGGAACTAGGAAGGATAGAAGATGAAGAAGAAGTTCAAGTGGTTAAAGAAGACCTTTCGATTGAGCCCCTAGTCGAATCTCTCAATGTAACTCGATATGTATTTCCATTCCCTATTGCACAGTAGTGGGAGTTATATGTAAACAAGGAAGTGGAAAAACCATGGGAGATTGAGCCAAACAAGGTCGAGGAAGTGTCGGAACAAATACAAATGGAGTTGAAATTACAAGAGTCCGTCACGAAGAAAGGGAAAGAGCGAACACTGGAAGATGACCCCAATATAGCTAAGAAGAAAGAGGACCAAGAGGACTTTTTCATCCCTATAGTATCAACAAGATTATTATAAACAGGGCATTTTCAGATTTCGGTGCAAGTATAAATATGATGCCCTATACCTTCAGTTTAAAATTAGGGTTAAGAGAGTTAGTGTCCACCAAGTTTTTGGTTAAGATAGCCGATAGAACATCACATAGACCGATGGGAATTATACAATATGTGCCAGTAAAGGTTGGTAAATTCATCGTTCCCACAAACTTCTATATTTTGAACATTATTGAAGATGGGGACACCCCGATAATTCTTAGATGCCCATTCTTGGCCACTGCACACTTAATTATTGATGTTGACGGTGGTGAATTAAATCTACAAATAGGGAAGGAGAAATCAACATTTAAGGTAACTACAAGGGACTACGGAGCTCCTTCACCTCTGTTGGATCTCAAAGAATCCGAACCTTAAGGTGAATGGGATGACATAGAAGATCCTAGGAATGCTTTCAGGAAGAACCGCTCACTAAGGAGGAGGCGAGGAAAGGAAAATTGTAAGGACGGTGGTAACTATAATATGGTAGCTAAAGTGAAAAAGTTGAGATTAATGAAGACGTCACCACCGAACCATTCATTCTAACCACCATAAGCTTAACGGAGCGTCAAGCTATTAACGTTAAAAGTAGTGCTGCATAGGAGGCAACCCATGGAAAAGTAGTTATTTGTTAAATTTATTCAAACGTTTGAAATTTTATAGTTAGGATTGGTTTGTTTTTGAATAAAAGCAGAAGAGGAGTAGGAATTTGGAATTATGTTGATGATCGGGTAAGCATGAAAGGAGAGATGAAAAAGGGTCAGAAAAGAATCAAGTAGTGGAAGTGAAAATAGCGGAGAAAGAACAAAAAGGAACAAATTAGGAGTGTTAGTACGCAATTGAGCACGCACTAGGTGGTAAGCTGCATGTCATGATCGTGGCATGCGACTATTCAGAAAAGAGAAGGGTGCGAAAATTTAAAACCAACTTTACCATTTTACCCCATTTACCACCTATATATTCAGTACTAACTTCACTTTTATTTCACCTTCATTTTTATTTTATCTCTCTAGAATTCAAGCATTCAAACACTCTTACATCTCTTTAGAATTTTTCAACCTCTAAATTTTTTCCAATTTCTACCAAAATCATGCCACGCATCAAGTAATTAGCCCACTAGGAACCATATGGATGAAAAAAAGTTAGGGGCGGGGGATGCAAAAATCGAGCAGTGGATTTCAGAGCACCCTTTTTAATTTACACTTACGAGAAAGGTACTTGATTCTGTTCCCTTCGCTCTAGACAAATTGTAGTTCCAAAGTATTTTGACTTTGACATACTAGATAGGCTAGAATTGCGTGAGCGAGTAGAAAACCTAGCTAAGAGGATCCAGTGGGCTCAATTTATTCGATTTCAATTCCTTGTTTATGAGGAGCTTACACTGAAAATTTTCATTACCCCGACCTTTGACCCCAGGAATATAAAAGAACTATGGTTTAGATTAGGGGGACGAGTATATGAATTGAATGTTGAAATCATGTGCGATATATGTAGATTCCCCCAATACACCATCATCGATCAATATGATGACTTCCGTCCTTCTCAATATTGGCAGGAGCTTACTGAAATTGAGCAATTCTATACAAAGAATGCTCACAACAACATCATATGCTCCCATGAACACTTATTGCTGCACAAATTTATGTGCCAGTTAGTCTTTGATAAGACCGAAACCAACAAGTATTTTACCAAGGAACTCTTTATACTGTGTTGTATGGACCACAGTATTCCAGTATGCACGTCCATTCATTTCCTGAATGCTCATGCTGCGACCCCACATAAGTGGAGCAACCATCTCAGAATAGGCTACATAGTGTCTGCCATTACAGAACATGTTGGAGTGGAATGGAGGGGGTTAATAGTTCACCTCCTTGACTTCCTTAATCACCATCACTTATTCCTTACTGAGATCATCCATTCCATAAACATGACATTGAGGGACATCAACCAAAATGCGCATGTTTGAATCAGGGCGGGTTAAACGAGCTCGATCTCAGCACCACCTCGACAGGCACAAGAAGAATCCACCAGTGAAGAAGCCGAGGAAGAAGAGGAAGAAGAACAAAGTTGGTAAAAGGTTTTGGATGCCATCACAGAGACCAATAAGACACTCGTGGAGATGACGCGAACACAATGACGCCAAAGTTGGGATATCCAATAGATCTATCAATATTTTGAGTCTCAAGACATTCAATTACCGCCTCCAACACCATCACCACCTCTATCTCTTTAGGATTTATACCTAACCCAAATTTTCTTTTCCAAATTAGCCTTCAGTTCTATTTTGTTTTTCTGTTTATTTTTATTTTTATTTGTTTACTGTCACTTTAATTTCTGTTTTGTCTTTACTTATCTTATATGATGTGTGCCTCCTTCTCACATTGAGGACAATCTGTTATTCAAGTGTGGGGAGTGATTCTGTGTTTTTATTTTTGAATGTGATTTTGCATATTGTATGATAGTTATTAGGTTACATTGTGCTAACTATTTGAATATGTCAATGGCTTAGATAAATGAAATTTGTTTAATTTTGAACATAGTCTAGTAGGTTATGAATGAGCGTTAGCTAGGAAAATTAGCGAACTAGGGTTTTTGGATAAATATACAACTTAATTAGGACTTAGTATAAATTTAGCACCATCTAGGTTGTCACATTCGTGCATAATTTGAGGCCCTTCAACTTAAATAACTTAACTAGTATTTTTCATGAAAACGAATAGCTAAAAACAAGGTAGGCAAAAAAAAGTGTTTTGTTAATAAATTACTATTTTTCTGATCTTCAGGTTATGAATAGAGCTAGTAACCAGTTGAAAATGTGATGATAGCTGAGTAACTAGATCAACACGCATCATAAATGTATGCCTTTGCTTCAAAAGGCTATAATGACATTTCAACCAACCTATTAATAAATTACTTAGTCGAGTAACCAGATCGACATTCATCACCAATGTTTACCTCCGAGTAAAAGATTCATGTTTAAAAATATTATTAAAAAAAGGTGTGTTATTAATAAAACCTACCGGACTTCTAATAAGCTTGAATTTTCATAAAAATGTACTTAGGAACACAAAGTCTGAAGAACCAAAAAATTATTAATGTGTGTGTACAATTGAAAAGGGTAATTGAATTAGCACTTAACTCCCGATTAACTTGTATATTTAGTTCAAAGCCCTTAGAAATAGATTTTACCGGTTAATGATTAATTATAACTTGTCAGATTGTGTTCATGATTAAATTTATTCCATGAACTAGAAGCCATTGTCCCATTTTTACATTGTGTGCTTCGTGTTGTTTTGTTTGCTTGAGGAAAAGCACAAATTTAAGTTTAGGGATGTTGATAGTTGTCAATTGCATTGAGTTTGTGATTTATTTAGTGTGAAATTAAGTGTTGAGTGTGTGTTTAGTGTGTTAATTATGTTAGTTTATGTGTTTAAGTGTTTTTATGGGTTAGTATGAGTCTTTAAACTTAATTGATATATTTTTAAGGTACCTTGATGGGTTTGTTAGTGTTTAAGGGTAAACGGTGAATAACAGAGAATATTCGAGGAGTTTTCGACTCAAGGGCATAGTTCGTGATAGATAAGGACGAGCCAGAGCATCCAGGCCATGATCGTGCACATGGGGGCACGGTTGTGACAAAGAGCTTACATCTAGGCCATGATCGCCAACATAGGGCCGCGATCGTGACAAAAAGGTTAGGGCGCTAACCACAATCGTGGCAGGTAGGGGATATACTTCCATTGCAACAAGGAAGGACATTGGAAGAGGAAATTCAAAGCTTATCTAGAGTCACTGAAGCAGAAGAAGGCATTAGATGCCCCACCATCTACTTTAGGTAAGATATTTTTCATTGAGGTTAATACTATTTCTGATCATAACATTTGGTTATTAAATACCGGATGTGGCTTGCACATATGTGTTGATATGCAGGGTCTCAGAGATAGTAGATTGCTCAAGAAGGGAGAGATGGACCTACATATGGGAAAGAAGCAAAAGTTGCTGCATTAGTTGTAGGAACTTAAGTATTGTATCTTCCTAGTGGGCCAGAGTTAATTTTGGAAAATTGCTATTATATACCCATTGTGACTAAAAACATTGTATCTATTTCATGTCTTAATAAACGGGATTTTATTTAACTTTTTCAAGCAATGGTTGTTCTATTAAGTTGAATGAAATGTTGTATAGTACTGCTACATTATGTAATGGAATTCACATATTAGATATATCCAATCCAATCTTAACTATCAATGATAATAAAAGACAAAAATGAGATAACCTAAAATCATCTTACTTATGACATTATTAACTTGGCCATATAAGTGAGAAACACATTATTAAACTACACAAGAATGGTAGTTTAGGGTCATTTGGTTAAGAATCATATGATACATGTGAATCTTGCTTATTAGGCATGATGACTAAATTACCTTTTAAAGGAAAAGGTGAACGAATGAATGGGTTATTAAACCTAATACATGCTGATGTATGTGGTCCGATGTCCATTCATGCTAGAGGTGATTTTGTGTACATTACTTTTATTGATGATTATTCACAATATGAGTATGTGTATCTAATGAGATACAAGTTTAAAGAGATTGAAATGTTTAAACAATTTAGACAAAAACTAGAGAAACAACTCAGTAGAAGTATTAAGACACTTCGATCAGATCGAGGTGGTGAATACTTAAACGAGGAATTTCTATCTTAGCTCAAAGATAATGGGATAGTATCCCAGTAGACTCCACCTTACACACCATAACATAAAGGAGCAGCTGAAAAGAGAAACCAAACCTTGTTAGACATGGTAAGGTCGATGATGGGCTTAGAAGATCTACCGAAGTCCTTTTTGGGTTATGCACTTGAGACTGCTATTTATGTGACAAACAGAGTCCCTTCAAAGGCAATTAAAGTTATACCATATGAGATATGGACTAACAAAAGGCCCTATATTTCTCATATGAAAGTTTGGGGTTATCCGGCTTATATGAAGTGGATTCAATTAGACAAGCTTGAAGCGAAGTCTGATAAATGCCTGTTTATAGGATATCCTAAAGAAACAATTAGATATCAGTTTTATAATGCTTTAAAGCAAACGGTGTTTGTCTCAAAGAATGCTATCTTTTTAGAGACAGAGTTTCTTCTAAGAGAAGATAGTGGCAGCAAATTAAACTTGATGAAGATCGTGATGCTCAAACAGACGTAAATTAATTGCCTGAACCTAAAATTATTGTTCACAGAGATGAGACAATAGTTGAATCTTCTAACACACAAAATGTTCGTCGGTCAAGTAGGATACGTAATGTTCTAGAGAGATATGGATATCTCGTAAGAGAAAAAAATGACGCATTTCTCATTGAGGATGATGAGCCTACAACCTAGGAAGAGGCTCTAAAGAGTTCAAAATCTGAAAAATGGCTTCAATCCATGAATTCCGAAATAGATTCCATGTATGAAAACCAAGTATGACTTTGGTTGACCCACCCTAAGGGTTAAAACCCATAGGGTGTAAGTGAATTTTCAAGAAGAAAATCAACACAGACGGTAATGTGATTACTTATAGAGCGATGCTAGTTGCTAAATGTTATCGTCAATGACAAGGAGTTGATTATTACGAGACCTTTAGACGATATCTATGCTTAAATCCATTAGAATACTCCTAGCCATTATTGATTATTATGATTATGAAATATGGTAGATGGATGTGAAGACAACTTTCCTGAATGGAAACCTAGTTGAGGATGTATATATGATACAACCTAAGGGCTTCGTACCTAGAGATGGCAGAAAGGTATGCAAGCTTCAAAAATCTATTTATGGATTGAAGCAAGCATCTAAGAGTTGGAACATCCAATTTGGTGAGATAATTAAAGAGTTTCGTTTATCACAAAATCCTAATGAACCTTGTATGTACAAGAAGGATAGTGGGAGTGCTATCATATTCCCTATGTTATATGTAGATGACATATTACTAATTGGAAATGATGTCTCAAGTTTTCAATCAGTCAAAGTTTGATTGTCTCGAAAATTTTCCATAAAAGACCTTAGAGAAGCAACTTATATATTTGGAATAAAGATCTATAGAGATAGATCAAGGAAGTTGCTAGGTCTTTCACAGTCAACATATATAGACAAAGTGTTAAATAGGTTTAGCATGGAGCAATCCAAGAGAGGGTTTCTTCCTATAACCCATGGGATAAAACTCTCAAAATCTATGTGTCCTAAGATGCAAGATGAGAGGACTCGCATGAGTACGATCTTGTATGCTTCGGAAGTAGGATCAATCATATATGTTATGTTATGTGCAAGACCTGATATATCGTATGCTCTAAGTTTTACGAGCAGATACCAATCAGATCCTAGTGAGGTTCACTAGGTGTCTGTTAAGAATATACTAAAGTACTTAAGAAGGGCTAAAGATGTATTCTTGATATATGGAAATGGAGATCTCGTAGTGAGTGGGCATATAGATGCTAGTTTTCAATCTGACCAAGATGACTCCAAATCCTAGTCAGTTTATGTTTTCAACCTAAATGGTGGAGCAATTAGTTGGAAGAGTTGAAAACAAAAGACGACTCAAATTTGACGACCGAGTCAGAGTACGTTGAAGCTGTGGAATCGAAAAAAGAAGCTGTTTGGATCAAAAAGTTCGTCATGGAACTTAGAATGGTTCCTAGCATAGTAGACCCAATATTGTTGTACTGTGACAACAATGGGGCTATTGCTCAAGCCAAGGAACTGAGGTCTCATCAGAGGTCCAAGCATGTACTCAGGAGATATCACCTGATCAGGGAGTTAATTAATAGAGGTGATGTAAAGATAGAGAGAGTGCCCACAAATCAGAACATCGCTGATCCTTTGACTAAGCCACTTTCTCAGACAAAATTTGATTCTTGTGTACTCGCCTCTGGTATTAGATATAAAGACAATTGGCTTTAGTGCAAGTGGGAGATTGTTAAAGTAGTGCTCTAAAGGCAATCACCTTTAGCACTTTTGTACAAGCTTTATTTTGATTAATAAAGCAAAGGATATTTTTTCATTGATTTGATATTCATTTATATATATATGAATTGATATTATCTTAAATCGAATTAATGAATTTCATGATACAAAACATAGCATGAAGGAAATCATGATGAGATCATGATAATGAGATTCCTATCATATGCAACTATACTAGTATCTAAATAATCCCTAGTCATAGGATTAATAAGATAAGACATTATTAATACGAAAAGACTAGCACATATTATACTCCTTAATTTGATCAAACAGTGGATCTCATAAACTGTAAGCAAGAGATGTTTAGAGTTAATATGTGGATGCTTACTAAGGGTAGTAAGTACATCAGATGACCTGCTATGAGATTATCATATGGATGATCTATCAAATGTCAATATTAATCTCATCATAGCAATGGTGAAAATATCCTTAGACTTAAGGTATTCAAGGATATCTTAGATATAAATCATGTGTTTTTACACCATTACTTATTACCTCAAGACGAGGTCGCTCTCTTATGGTGGTGATTGGGTACAGTTATTTATGTTTAAAAATAATTAGGTAGCCACTAAAGGATTCACCACTCCTGATAGAAGTAGATAATACCTATAGCGTCTTCTTGGGGTCATTACTCGGGAATCTCTGGCTAAAGCAGGTATTTGTCATGAAGAGGGTCTTCAATGACACATATGAGTAATGAGATCCCAGAATAAGAACTAACATCACTTAGACTAGATGTGAGGTAGTCAGTCTAGTGGGAGTTGACACATATCCCATACTCCGAACCAAGTGGGGTATAGTATGAGAAAGAACGAATTGTATGGTAATTGTCTATGAAAAGGTTCATAAGTTGGATAATTAACTATCAAAGAGTTTGTGTATTAATCCACTTATATTCCAAAAAATAGGCATCATGATATGTTTGAATTAAAGTTAATTCAAGTACCTAAAATAGCTGAGAACCTAAAGATCACGCACATAAAAAATAGGATAAAAAACAAGTGTATATAACCTATTTTAAGTAGGACATGATCGTGGCCAAAGGCGAGATATGCCACGATCATGGATAGCAAGGCCACGATCGTAACAAAGGCCCCAAAATGATATATAAGTGAGTTCTTCACTTATGTATACAAAAAACTTTCACTTCTTACACACTTAAGTATAGGGAAAGGGTTCTAGAAGTGTTCTAGAGAGAGTGAGAAGAGTTTTTGAGTTATCTTCTTGCAATTTATGCAAATGTTGTATAAATTAACATGCATGCAAGATAACCTTGACCTATCTTCTATCATATTGAACATCTACTTGAATTCATCAAGTTTGGTGTTCTAAAAACCTTACACGTTATTTCATCTTCCTTCTTTGCGTGTTCTGGGTGATCAAAGAAGGGTTTGGTGTTTACAATAGCCCAAATAAGGAGAATAAACATGAAAGGAGGAGATACACAAGGTAAAAAGTTTTTTTATTTCATGTTCTTTACATATACTTGCATGCATGTAAGATCTTATGGTTTTCTGGTTATCATGGTGTCGGAATCTTGATTCTGACAATTTCGCTGCATCAGCATGAATGTGATGCATGCAACAATGTCTAACCCAACATATATAAATTTTTGTGTACTATTGTGTTCAACATTGTGGTATCAGAGAAAGCCGATTGTAGGAGTCTTATACTAATTATATGAGAGCTTTCTTTTAGTAAGATGAGTGATCTTCAAGTTATTGGTGAAATAAAAATCTCAACAATCAAAACTATAATTCCTAGTTTACATATATGATGTTATAAATGCAAAGCCAAAACTTGTCAGAGGTCATTAATAAAAGTGAAGTTACGTAAACATAAGTAGAAAAAGTAGATGGTGTACTATAGAAATAAAATATTAAAGCAGGCAAAACAATTTTCACATTGAAAAATATAGTTAAAGAAGATGCGCTAAAGCATACCCAAGATGTCATAACCTTCACAGAATCTTGATATACATTCACCGAGATTTTTTTATAAAGAAGAATGATACTAGGCCCCAACTTCTAGAGAGCAAGTTGTTGTCAATAGTATAACTCGACATGAAGGTCACTTAGTACTTCTAAAAAGAGAAGTTGGAATTTTGAGATTTTTAAGTTAGATCCTTAAGATTTAATTAAAGAAAACAAGATGAAGTGAATAACTATTCAGAGTTTAAGATTTGAATATAAAGGCTTTATTGTTCTAATGTAAGGATAGTAAAATTAGCCACTACTTGTTGAGTTCAAGAATTTACTTATTGGTCAAGAATTTTTGGCTAAGTAAATGAGAGGAATTTCACTAAAAATAAAGAGGAAGCACCAT
Source organism: Erythroxylum echinodendron (assembly GCA_027575705.1). NCBI lineage: Eukaryota > Viridiplantae > Streptophyta > Magnoliopsida > Malpighiales > Erythroxylaceae > Erythroxylum > Erythroxylum echinodendron. Next base: position 7,430,819 of record JANZXR010000170.1, on the reverse strand, counting down.
TTCCAATAGAAGTAGGTGGAATTCTAACTTGAACATTATCAATGGATCAGAAATCAATGAAGATAAGGTAAAGAGTCATCAGGGTGAAGGGATCACTCATGTAGTGGTCACATCATAACATTATAGAAATAATAAAAAGTTTAAGTGGATGTGCTATGACTGCAGGAAGAAAGGTCATATGGAAAAAGCTTCTTAATCAAAGAAAAAGTTTGTTGATACTTTCAAATACGAAGAAAAATAGGATGTAAAAACATTCTTTATAATTGAAGAATAGGAATTAGCTTCACTATAATAATGTTAAAGTATATCGATTATAAGAGTGGCTGGATCGTTGATTTTGGCTACTTAAACCATATGAAAAGTGGCAAAGAAAATTTGTAAAATTTTTTGAAGTAAAAAGGAAGCCAAGTGGTGGAAAAAATAACTCAAATTTATCAATAGCTCATGTATTGTAATACAATAGTCCTTATCCAATGCAACGCTAATGAAATGCCACTACAAAATGCCTAACATATCTTAGATGTGAAGAAAAACATGCTTTTAACAGCACAACTAACATTTTTGGGTCATTTTGTTTCATTTCTCTGACAAGATGTGAAGATATATCATAATTATAAGATTTTAGAAAAGCTGATCATAAAGGGATAAAGATTAAAGTCAGTGTATTTGATGGTAGCAGAGATTGCGTATTTAAACAAGAATCAAAAGAATGAGATAGAAAATTTATACCACATGTAATTGATTCATATCAGTTATTCCAAGATAGATGTGATTATAAAAAACTAGATGTTGAAAGGATTTGCCCCATTTAAAATTAGATCTAAACAATTGTGTAGGCTACAATATCAAATAGCCTATCGGTTTCCATATGAGGAGTCCAAGTTTTAAGTAAAGGTACTATAAAGTTATTGATGTGCTTAGATTTTTGCAATCACCAATTCATGTGATAAAGTACATGATGAATTTCATTGTGTATTTGCATTATAAAGGTAAAATCTAATATATTTTTAAAGTTTATAGAGTTCAAAGAGACACTTAAAGTAAAATTGAATAAAATAATTTGCTTCTTTCTTACTAACAATGAAGGAGAGTATGCTTATATAAGTTTTCTTAGTACCTTTGAAACTGTCCAAGACATCATTTGTAGCACACCACTACCATAAAGCATATGCTTGAATATCCAGAGAACATTCAAGAACATACCCTATGAAAATGGCATGTTAGAGCAATTGCATTCACTTATTATGACATCATACAGAACATAAGCAGTTAAAAGATCAACTTTTCCCATTAATTCATTCACAAAAATAATTTACATTGTAGCATTACACTATATGATACATATATTTACAATAAAAAAATATTTGAGAGCTTACTGCTCTATTACAAAATGTTCTACATGAAAAGAGGACTAAAAATAATATTATATCTAAACTCCTCAATATCAGCTGACCAAACCTTTGAGCCATTCTTGATTTCCAAAATTGACAAAACTAGACTCTCACTAGTTTACCTTAAAAGCTAGGTCTCCCTCATGCCTGAAAATTAACGTTGCAATTTTAATGAGTTTGCAAACTCAGTGACTAAATCATCATCGATGTGCTCATTCAGTTAAAACACCAATATAAGACAAATTCACATTATACCTCATCTCAACAATACATCATGAACTTTGCACATTTCATATACTTATTTCAACATAAGTTGATCATTTATCTCAATCATTCATATCAGTACAATTCAGTAATTCATTGCAACCTTTCACACAATACAGGTAAAGATATCTATATTTGCAAATACATATGCACATGTGACTCCACTTTCATTTTTATATTTTGTTGTGACCGATCTCCTTTTTACTATCCCGAATCCATTGTGGATATTAGACTCATTTCATTTACTGTCCCGTACCTATTGTAGATACCGGACTCATTAATAACTGACCCTATAGCTGTTTATGCACATATCTAAGCTTTAAGTTTTTTTTTCAAATTAGTCTCTCTAGTCACAACTCCTCTATCTGATTATGCATAACAATTTAATGAAAGGCATCATTTCATAAAATATGATAAGAGTAACTTTCATTCATTGTGCACAGTCATTTTCACATATCCATTAGATTTGAGTCCAGCGTTCAACATTTCATTGAGTATACATTTCCCATATTTACATTCTTTTAAGAAGCACTCCCAATACAATCTCGAATATCAAACTTCTTAGACCATGATGTCCGGAATTATCACAATCATATCAATAACAGTTTAATAACTAAAATTTAAGCAAAAAAATCAATCATAGTGAGAAAACATCTAGGTTAACTCACAATATGCTCTAGATAAGCTATTGTCTTAATGATCCAGTAATGTCTGGATGCTGACGTTTTATTTGTGCTTCTTTAATCATACAATACACACATATTATACACATTATTAAATTGATCACTCATATAAATATTCAATCAGCACATGTATATATGTGTCATGTTCAATGTATGCTCAATTGACTTTACCGAGCATGTAACCTTAAATCACAACTTTGAACCATTCGCACATCATAACTTTGATATAACTAGTTTGCAATTAGGCTTATACCTCAAGTAAACTTGGTTATTCTAATTTCATTAATCATACATTCACCAATCCTTTTCTAGCATTATATAATCATACAATATCCAAATTTTCATTCATTCATACCTAATACACCTTACTCATATCCTTTAGATCACATTTAAATTCCTAAGAACATCTTCATTCCTATATCATTCATAAATTTCCAGATTTTAGACACATTGATATTAACAATCCATTCCTTAAGTTATAACCTCAATTAACAACCTAAATATATCAAACACTTTAACCAATTAATCAAGCATCAAACTAGGTTCATTTCAAGCCTTAATTAAGTCTAAATGCACTAAGGTAAAGTAACTTATCCTTAGTTGATTCAACAATCACTCAAAAGAGAATATTTCACCTTCAATGCACTGCCACGATCATGGAGGCACTCCCACGATCATAGGATAAGTCATCTGAAAATTTTTCTCTCCATTTTCCTTCAATTTTTCCATATTTAACCCCTACATACTAAATCCAAAACATCTTCTTCATAGTTCGTTATTTACACCTAATTCCTCATCAATATCTCCTCAGTTATAACTCAAAATCATCCATCCAACTATTTATAAACTATTGTTTATCATTAAACAAAAACAAACTCATGATTGTATCCTTTCATTCATCAATTTCCAGCACACTTCATCAACACCATTTTTACTGTCAATCCATCCCTAAATAATCATCATAAATGCTTCTATTAAAACAAGCTATAAAGAACATTATTTTACTTACTTGTTTAGCTCAAAAACTCCTCAAATCATCAAGTACCCTAGCTCTCCAAGCTTACACGATCATCACTATTTTAAGGTCGAATAGGTTAGGTTTTCATTAAAAAAGTGAAGACAACCAAATTTTGGAGTGGCAAAGTGTTGAATGTTATCAACTCAAAGTCGTGAGTATGGGGTGAGAGTTTGTGAATGATAGAAGAAGAAAATGAAGAAGAGAGTATGTAGCAAAAAGTAAAAATGAAAGATGGTCTTTCATGTGTGTATAACATGTGGGATAGGTGTGTGGCAAGTGTTATGACAATTGTCACATAAAGTGTCATACCATATGTCTTTTACTTATGTTACCAAATGTCACTTAATAATTAGTCCATTTGTCTCTCAATCTCTAAGCCATTTGTCACCTAATTATCTAAGCCATTTGTCACTCAGTTCTAATGCCACTTATAACTTATTTCTATTGCCATGTGTTAACTTGTCTTGCCATTTGGCATTTTTCCTAGTCCAAAAATATATATAAATTCATAAATCTCCCAGTTGTAACAATTAATTCTAAATTACCAATTATAATCAATCAACTAAAATTCAAGACATAATCACTGCTCAATCATATCATAACTATTTTAAGCCTTCCATACCCCCGAAATATGTCAATTGAGTGCATATAGTATCTTTGCAATGTTTTCTAAATCAACATTCATGTGTATATATGCTCATGTTATGAATGTGAATATAATGCACCTCATAAATTTCAAATGATAAAACTCATGTGACTCAATAGTCTAAGGCTCTAACACTTGGTAATGTTTTGGAAACCGGATGTTACATCATTAGTTTACACTTGCTAACACATTGTAGTAAAATAGTGTAACTAAGAGACAGATCAAACATCTTCCAAAAATAACATTTAGAGTATGTTTGACACAAAGATTGTACCAAAAAGATTTTAGGTAGAAGCAATGAAGACTATAGTTTTATGATCAATTAACTTTCTCAATAAAGGTTATACTTTCTTTCATTTTTTAAAAGATTGTGGAACATAAAACATACATTTAGTTATTTTCAAGTTTTTGTACATGTATTCTATGCATTTATACCTAACTAGTTATATAGAAAGATGAACAAGAAGATTATAAAGTGTATCTTAATCAGATATGAAAGTCAAAGGGTGGAGATGTTAAGATCCTATAATTGGAAAGTTTTACAAATCCCAAAATGCATTGTTCGACTGAGCTTTTTTATGGTGGTCTTTATATAAGAAAGTACTTTCAGACACAGTGCTTTTAAATATGCATTGCAATCTTCTCAAATTTAAAGAATGCATAGGTTAAAGTCTTCAGAAAGTGGGTGTGGGTCAATGAACAAGTGAATAAAGTGAGCCTAATGGAGTAGAAATGTTGACTCCACTCAAAATATCAACTAGAAAAAAAGTTAAATCCTAAATATGTCAAATATTATTATAGTAGAGGAAGCAGACATAGAAGAACCATAGACATTTGAGGAAGCATTTTAAAATCTAAAATGGACTAAAGTTGTAGAAGAGAAAATTCATATTAAAAATAAAATAAAGCTTACGAATTTGTGCTAAGTGATATATGCTTGATTGTTTATACACTTACTCAGTAATACTTAGTTCATATTTGGTTTTAGGTATAATTGGAAGCATAATAACTAAAATAGGTTAAAAGGATAATCCTTGAGCCATCCTTTTAATGTTCAAACTCATTTTTCTTTGTGGAACAAGAAGGATATACATTAGGGTGAAGATGGGACGATAAAATGAAGAATTAGCATGAATTGCATGATGTACGATCATTTATAAATTCAATGATTACATTTCTTTTAGGATGCATGGTTTGATGCATCTAACCGTGCATCTAATCGTGCATCTTTGTAGAAACCTATTTTTTCATATAAATTGTGAGCAGTCAAAGAAAGTATGAATCATTTTTGGAACAAGAAAGGAGGTAGAACATATTCTTCTTTGAGATCCATAGAGGGTTAGTCTTCTTCTTTCCAGTTTGAAGGTGAAATTGAAGCCAAAGATCATATATGAACACCTCTTCATTGGGTATTGTTGACTCTCTATCTTTAAAGATTGTTTATGCTATTTTTTGCTTATTGTTTTGGGTATTCATGTATAGATGATTAATATTCTCATTATAAATAGATTGTTTATGTATGAATCCATTTCCAAAATATGGAATATGATACGTAATAGTTGTATTTTCAATTCATTTATAGTAAACTAACATCAATGAATTATTAGAAATATCATAACATAGGTTATTGCGCTTATATGTTTGTTGCCTAGATTAATCTGTTTTCCTAGTTTGTAATGTAGTTTTCCTGTTAAATCTAGAGAGCTTATTCTAGGTTCTTTGATAGCTAGGTTTAGTCAAAGATATTATTTTGATTAAACACAATTTAAGGAAACATCAGGATTAATCGAGCTTATTGTTAACCTACGATTAATAGCTTTTAAGAGAGGTATAATTAAATGTGCTTATTTATGTGTAGGCTGAGATTGACCAAAAACTAGATTCTAAACTCATTCATCAATTTTATCATGTTCTCATAGTTTGACTTAAATTGCTTTCAGTAGTTCAATTTTACTTTGTTTTATTATTCAAAACCAACCAAACTCCCCTCCCCCCAATACTAAACAATGATTTCTTTCATTGCAAAAGCTACATATACATTCTCTGTAGATACAATCTCTACTCACCACTGTTGCAAATTTAGTTATGCAAAGTTACATTTTATTTTCTGGTGCATTTGACACACATAACCAAAGCTAGGAGATATGAAACCTATTTCCTACACATAGGTTTATAAGATAAAACGCCACAAAGATGGATCGATTGAAAAGAACAAGGCTCATTTGGTTGTTTAAGAGTTCTCTTAACAATATGAACTAAACTATGATGGAACATCTAGTCCATTTGCAAAGATTACAACTATTTGGCATTTATAGCTAGCAAAGACTATAGCCCGTATAAAATTGATGTAAAGAATGCATTTTTTGCATGATGAGGTGGATTAAATTTACATAAATCAACTACTGGGGTTTCAAAGTTAAGATCATCCTAAATATATGTGTAAGCTTAAGAAGGTGTTATATGGATTAAAATAAGCATTGGTGGCATAGTATGGTGAGATTGCTAAATTCTTATAATTGTTATTAGTTGATACTTATAGACTCTAGTTCTTTTATCAAAGCTAATGGAGAAAAGATAACTATTTTGCAAGTGTATATGGATAATTTAATCATAACATAAGATTGTAAAGAATAAATTCTCCAAACAAAGGGGAATGCATCAGATTGCTTTCAGATGAAACAACTTAGATAGCTCAAGCACTTGCTTGGTTTAGAAGTTCATCATACTAAAAAAGGAATCTCTCTCTATAAGCAAAAGTATTCTAGTGTATTTCCTAAAGAGATTGAAATGCCAAAATGCGTACTCATAAAGGGAAAGATTTAAGAGATATAATGATGTATCAAAAATTGTTAGGTAGTTTGATCTACCTAACTATAACTAGACTTGATATTTCTTATGTAGTTAGAGTAATGGGTTAGTATATATAAAATCAAAAGAAGCTTAATCTTAAAACAACTTGTTGAATTTTTAAACATATGAAGAGTACACTTGATTATGGTTTTTTGTATAAGAAAAGTAAAGGCTGCAAGTTAATTGGTTATTACAATGTTGACTATACAGTTGATCACGATAACTAACGTTTCAAAGATAAGGTATATATTATACTAGGGTTGGAAGAAAATTTTCAACATAGTAAAATATAAGAAAATATGTGTTTATATACAACTGAAGTAGAATATAAAAAAAATAATAGTTGCTTAAAAAAGGACTTAACTTATGCAATTTTTAAAGGATCAATGTCAATTAACAGATTATGTAATTTCATTATAGTGCAGTAACTAGATAGTAATATGTTTGGTAGGGAATCTAGTTTTCATACAAAAAAATATATTTAGTGGTTCATTATAATTTTATTAAAGAAAAGATTATGTAAGAAGAAGTTTAGTTAAAGCATATTAAGGTGGAAAACCAACTTGTTGATTCATTCACAAAAGCTTAAATTTTGACTAAGTTTGAAAACTTTTGTCATTAATATAACATGGTGAGAAGAACATAATCCGATGTTGAGGAGTATTGAAATGCAACACCAGATTCTAGAAGTCTTATTTGATTAATTATTTAGTTGTTTGTTAAGGTTACTTATTTGTTAGCATGTCAAGTATTAATAGGTTTAATGATCACTGAGTCTAAAGTTATTGAATTATGTAAATTTGTTTCTCCTATTCTTTAGTGGTTAGTTAATTCTTATTAGTCAATAATTACTAGAGTCATAAGCTTGGGAGAACATAACCTCTCTTCTACGCCTATATAAAGGCTAACTCATTTCAGTGAATAAATTAATTTTCATTTAAAATATAATTTTTTAAGTTGTGAGAGTTTATGTGTACTTCTCTTAATATGTCTTTTCATCAACTTTTTATATTTATTTTGTGATCATATTAAGTGCATTTTTATCTTCTAAATAATTATCAATATGGTGAATTTTATTTCATACTAGCTAGAGATATTCAAAAGCATGGTGCCATATTGAGAAAAGATAGAAGTTGTACCAATTATTTTAGTTGGTATTTAATGATATCAACATATATGCAAAATAATTATATTTATCGAGTATGGATAATAAATTTAAAAATTATAAAGACTAAATTGAAAAGAAAAAGAATTTTTAAATTTTAATGCTAACTGCTCTACCTAGTATATCATATCCTTCCTCATTGCACTCACTCTAGTAACTCCTTCTCAATCCTCACTCCAGTAGCTCCTGCTCAGTCCTCACTCTAGCTCCTCCACTCTTACTCTAACTCTTGATTTATCATTTTAGCCTTCCCCTGTTGCTACCACCATTACTAGCACGAGCCACTCTCTAGCACTTACTGCCTTCTCTCTGTCTCTAGTCTCCTCCACTAACGGGACCAGCTCCAGATCAATTCATTTGGCTCTTAGGTTGTGACTTGTTTGAATTGTATGAATTGCTACATTTTTTTGACTAATTTGATTTTCTTAAGGAAGTGAAATGATGCTTGTAGAAGTGTAGTGAATAATGATGTTAGGCTTATTTCTTATTGCATTTTTTAGTTTGTGACTTGCTTGTGGAAGTGTAATGATCTTTTAAGTTATTTGAGTTGCTATATTTTTAGGTTGTGACTTACTTATAAAAGTGTAGTAATTCTTAAACCATCATTATATAGCTGGGATCCAAATCTTTTATTCAATGAAGTATCAATGCATGCACAATTTGATTTCAAAAAAGCTAGAAATTTATTAGTTACTAATTCATTTTCTTAAAAGGAAAATTTTATTTAATCAATCTACCAAATTTATAAGACTATATAAGTAAAAATTATTTGTGTGTGTAAATGGTCTAATGGGATTAAATTGGACCAAAATTTAATTAATAGCTATGTTTATAAAATATAAACAATGAATTGTTATTTATAATGTTATTTGTTTGTGGAACATTTAATTATAAAACCTAATTAACTGTTGTTTGTTTATGTAAGTTATCTAATGAAACTGGAGCTATTTATTTAAGTTCATATATAAACTTATTTTTCTTATGGTCAAACATATATTAATATGAATGTTACTCAGAGACTTGGCCAAAAAAAATTAGAGTTCATATGTTTTAAATGAACTTTTAAACATTTAATTCTGTCTTAATGATTATTTCATATTTGCAAGCAATAAATGTACTTGCATTGAGCATATTGCAATTGATAATGAAACTAAGTTAAAGTCACCATATTAAAGAAAATTTTAGTTGAGATCAAAGATAATAAAAAGCCTTGGAAAAAAGCCATAATATGAAATGGAAGACAAAAGCTTTAGTTGAACAGTATCAAAACGAGAAAGAAAGATGGTAAGGACTAAGCTACAAAGTTGGTAGTGATAATTTTCTTTTTACAATGATATTATCAATATTGAAGGTGGTATTCATATCCAACAAAAAGGGATTATTGTAACAAAATAAGAACAAGAAGAAGATAGCTATTACCTTTTTACTCTAAGAATAACCTCTTGAGCTTATAATTCAATTTATAATGTATTATAATCTAAATAAATAGTTCATAATATGGATATGAAAATAGTTAGATGGTGGTATGATGCAAGTGTGATATTTAATGATGTTATTGTCTCTTATGGTTATATAGCTCCTTTAATTGATGACTACATAGATAATCTTCTAAGTAGTTATGTTAGTGAAATAAAAAGTTATTTGAGTGAAAGAAGAATGACTCAGGTAACTTATAAGTGTTTAACAATGTATGATGGTTGGAAAAATAAAAGACAATATCAATTTTTTTGTTTAACCTAAGTGAACAATGTTTCTGAAGTCTATTTATGCTTTTGACCTTGTAAGGAACATTGATACTCTATTAGAGATATTTGATGGTGTGGTGAATGAAGTTAAGCCTCAAAATATTCTATTAGAGATATTTGATGGTGTTGTGAACGAAGTTAAGCTTAAAAAATATTATGTAGTTCATTATTGACAATGTTTTTGTTTATAAAGTAGTCAGGAAGATGTTACAAAGTAGGTATAATTCTTTTTATTGGACTCCTTGTGCTACATATTGTATTAATCTGATCAAAAATATATGAGATGCTAGATACTTCATATAATTGAAGAAACTATGTAGATAGTGATAAAAGTAACTAAATTCATTTATAATCATACATATGTTTTCAATTCATTGAGAAAATTTTTACCAAAGGTAGGAATTTATGTCTTCCTCCCATTATAAGAGTTGTAACTTGTTTCATATTATTTCAATTTGTTTTTCAAATGAAAAAGGATCTAAGATAAATATCTACAAGTAATAAATGAGTTGCATTTTAGCATACCAAGTCTAATGCTAGAATAGAGGTTTTTAATATTATGCTTGAATATGATGAATTTTGGTCTCAATTTTAGTTCATATCTAAGATAAATATCTACAAGTGATAAATAAGTTGCATTTGATCATACCAATTCTCATGCTAGAATGGAGGTTATTAACATTATACTTGAAGATGACGAATTTTGGTCTCAATTTTAGTTCATCTTTTGAGTTTATGAGCCTACGGTAGAGTACTTTATTTGGCTAACAACGATGATAAGGCAATAGTGAGTTACTTTTATGATGTCATAAAGAGGATGAAGGAAGCAATCAAAGCCAATATATAAAATGGGCCTTTCTTATACACCTCTTATCTTGAAATCGTCAATGAAATATGAAAAATACAACTTTACTATATATTGTTTACTACTAGGACATTTGTTAATTTGGGTGTCTAATTTTAGACCAAGTTTTCCAAAGAAAACTAAAGTTAGTGAGGAAATGTTAGTAACTGTCACGACAATGGTTTCTTATAAGATGATGCAAGATCTTCTTAACTCATAAATGGAGGCATACAAAGATACATGCAGTGATTTTGGGATACCCATTACGATACGCCAAAGAGATAAACTTAATTCAGGTATATATTTCTTTACTTTTGTTACTTATTTAAAATTAATCATCAATTCATTTTGTTTTAATATTATTCTTATTATATAATACTTTGAAGTAATCCATCGTAATATTTTAAATACTTTGTATTATTCTTAGTTTTATAACTGTATAAGAGCTAAACAATCTTTTATACATTAATTATGGTTATTATTTATATGGAAAATATAATTGTTGTTATAACAAATTTATTTTATTATGATTTTGCACACAGGATTGAATTAGAGTTAAAATTATAAAATTATAAAGCACAAACTATTAATTGAATTTTTTGATTTTATAAAATTCAAGAACTATTTTATACTTTTAAAAATTATTCACTTGATATTTACTGATGTTAGTACCATATCATATTATAATCAAATCAAGTTTAGTATGATATTTGCAATCTTGGAAATTAGAAAAAGTTTTGTATGGACAAAACCTATAAACTCCCTTTAACATTTTCTAAAAAATCTAAGCTAATTGTTATCGTTATCTATGGTATCATGTTATACCATAACATTTTCAAAATGATACTCATTGTACCATTAAGTCCTAATAAAATTTTTTATAGTTTCTAGCATATGAGTCATCAATTTGGCTTATTTGATGTCACAATTAAGTAATTTCTACCATCAAACGTTGATGTGATGTTAAAAATAATACTTTTGAACATTGGCTAAAGGTTTAATTTTTGCCTTAACATTTTACAGAAGTTTTAAATAAGTTCATATAGTTATTTATATTACCACTTTTGTATCTCATTTAGGACGTAGTGAGTACTATTTTAATAACATTATGGTGTAAAATAGTATAAAAAATAATAGTAGGAGTTTAATTAAATATCTTATAAAACAGTAAAGTAAAATCACTCCTTTGATCTTTTTTGTACATTGGTGTTCAACAATATTTTCATTAATTATATGATTCAATTTTGAACTTTTTAACGAATCATGATAATGTTGATGAGGTATGTTACTTATCATGTAAATGAATTAAAATTGCTTGTTTATGTAAAGAAAAATGAATATATGAAACATGTACATTATAAGTGTAAAGTGCAAACGTGCAATGTTAAAAATGTTGAAAATTCACATGTGGAGTAATCTCACATTGGAAAGAGACCTAAGGATGAAATGAGTTATATAAAGATAGGACTCATAACCCATTTCATCAAGATTTTGAGTTGAGATATAATGTCCTCGTTATATATAGACTTACTTAGAACTAGTCCAATTTCTGCCCAGACCTTCTCAAAACTCTTCATTAGTATCAAAGCCTCCGTTAATTTCTTAACTTGAATTAAAAGCTTGATTGTTAATGATTTGATAAATTAAGGCTAAAAATTGTGTTTTATTAAATTAAAGTTTATGATTTAATTAAAGTCGAAACTATTTTTTGAAATTTTGATTATGCCTCTCCTTTACTCACTATTCTTGCTTCTGGAAATCTATTTCTAGAAACTGGCTTATTTTTCTTATATGCTTCTGCATTGAAAAGTTCTGAAATTGTTCCCCTTTTTGTTTTTGAAAACTAAATATGCTTTCCCTAGCTCCTAATTTATTTTTTATGTGTTTATCGAATGTCATTAGTGGTACTGCACTGTTGTTGATGAGGGACTAAACTAGTGGGGAATTGCCACTAGTGAGTTGTCCTTTATGGCCTCTTGATTTTCTTTAGCGGCAAACCACCATTGGTGAAGACTCAAACCAAGGCAAATCGCCATTGGCGAAGGCATGAACTAAAAGTGAATCACCACTAGTAAAGGGAAAGTTTTCTCCCATAATTGAAGACCAAAGGGTGGGATGAAGAATTTCAACGCACAGAGCTATGGAAATCGGACGCTAGAAGCTCAGGAGCAGGATAGAGGAGCGACAATGAAAAAATTACAAAAAACTAATGATAGAAAATAATGGGGAGCATGTAAGACTCGCACCCTATATAGGGATAGTGCGTCTGTAGTAGACATTACTGGCGCGTTCAAGTCAAAGCCAGACATTGAAATGCACACACCTTATAGAAAACTTTCTAGACCATGCACTGCACGCACTAGACATTTCCCACATTTTTTATTATTTGATTTTATTTGTTTTAAGGTTTAATTTTATTTAAATTAATGTAATAAAGATTGACGTGGTTTATATTATATTCCTAATAAAATCAAACTAGTATTTTTGTAAATGTTTGAAAATTATTTTCAAAGGATTATTATTATTAGGAATATTTGGAATTTAGTTAAATTTTTAAGAAGTTGAATTATTAAATTAAATTAAATTAGTTATCAAATCAACAATTAAAATCAAGCAAAGGTTTAAAGGGTTTCTTTCATAATTATATTATGCTACAAATTATTAATATATTGAGATTATATTATTTTGATGAGACCAAAATTTTTTAAATTTCAAATGACTCAATTAAATATTAAGTACATGTTGAGAACGTGATAGTTGCCTTCTATTATTTAAGAATAAAATTAGAGTTCTGTTTATTATAAGGCTCATTCAGCAAACACATGGCCCTTTTAACCTAAACATATTTTATCTTAAATTTACGAATCTTACTTAACTAAATTTGTATGATTTGGATGAGTAAACTAATGATCATATAAATTTAGAGACATTTTTGGAAAATAACATATAAGAGATATTCTGATAAAGAGTTATCACCTAACGAATTTAAGAGTCATATAAAATGTGATTGATAAAGTTGTTATCTACCTGATTTAAATTTAGTTGGTTTGTTGAGAAAACTCAAGATAAACTATTATTGAATGGGACCCTAGCCCACCAGGAAATTATTTGATAAAATAATGGAGCAATAAAATATTTATTAAAGTCCTTTTTTATTTGATTTTATAATATAAACTACTACTTGCTTTTTTAAGTCTTTTGATTATTGAATCAAAGATGAGTACCAATATGACGTTGAGGAGCATCATAGATTCTAAAAAACTAATAAGGCCTAACTTCTTAAACTAGTTTCATAAATTAAGAATTGTTCTCAGGCACGAAAAGAGGTTGTATGTTTTTGACATTATCATTCCACTAGAGCCTAGTTCATATACAAATGATGAGGTCTGGGAAAAATATTAGTTTTATATTAATGATGTTGAACAAGCTACATGTGTGATATTAGCTAGTATGTCTCTGGAGTTTCAAACATAGCATGAGAACACGGATGCTCTTGCTATAATTTTGCATCTCAAGGAGTTGTTTTATGCACAAACTAGGGCAAAAAGGTATCAATTCTCCAAAGCATTATTTCAATGCAAGATGGAAAAAGGATCTTCAGTGAGCCTACATGTACTGAAGATGATTGGTTATATTGAAAAATTAGGTCAATTAAGTTTTGTCATGGATCATAAGTTAAGCATCGATTTGGTGTTACAATCTCTTATTTCAAGCTTTTCACAATTTGTTGTCAACTTCCTGTTAGAGTAGTGCTCTAAAGGAAATCACCTTTAGCACTATTATATAAACATTATTTTGATTAATAAAGCGAAACGCATTTTTTTATTGATTTGATATTCGTTTATATATTAATTGATATTAATCTCAAATCTAATTAATGAAGTCCATACAAAACAAGTATGAAGGAAATCATGATGAGATCATGATAATGAGGCTTCTATCATGTGCAATTATATTAGTATCTAAATAATCCCTAGTCATAGGATTAATAAGAAAGGACATTATTAATCCAAATAGACTAATACATGTTATACTCCTTTATTTGATCAGGCAGTGGATCTCACAAACTATAAGTATGAGTTGATTAGTAGTAAGTACATTGAATGACCCGCTATAAGATTATCATATGGATGATCTATCGAATGTCAATGATTAATCTCATTATAGCAATGGTGAAAATATCCTTAGACTTGAGGCACTCAAGGATATTTTGGATACAAATCCTGTGCTTTGACATTATTCCTTGTTACCTCAAGATGAGGTCGCTCTTAGGATGGTGATTGGGTACAGCTATTAGTATTCGAAGGTAATTGGGTAGCCAATAAAGGATTCACCACTCCTAATAGAAGTAGATGATACCCATGGCTTCTTGTCGGGGTCATTACTTAGGAATCTCTGGCCAGAGCAGTTATGTGTCATCAAAAGAGTCTTTAATGACACATAAGAGTAATGAGATCCTAGGATAATAACTAACATTACTTAGATTATATGTGACATAGTCAGTCTAGTAGGAGTTGATACATAGCCTATACTCCGAACCAAATAATAGTATGGTGAAAGGATGAATTTCACGATAATTTCCTATAGAAAGGTTCATAAGTTGGATAATTAATTATCAAAGAGTTCGTGTATTAATGCACTTATATTTTGGCAAATTGACATCACGAAACCCTTAATGATTTGATTGAATTAAGAGTTAATTCAAGTGCCTAAAATAATTGAGAACCTAAGGGTCACATGCATAAAAGATCGAATGAAAAACATAGTATGTGTGGCCAATGTTAAGCAGGCCATGATCATGAAGCATAGGCCACAATCATGGTTGAAGGCGAGCCCAAGCCATTATCGTGGCTTATTGGTGATGATCGTGACAGAGGACACAAAATGATACATAAGTGAGTTCTTCACTTATGTACTCAAGGTTCTACCACTTATTTACACAAACAAGTGAGAGCATAAGGGCTCTAGAAGGGTTCTAGAGTGTGAGAGAGGTGTCTTGAGTCTTTTCCTTGCAATTTATGCAACTGTTTCATGAATCAAAGTGAATGCAACAAGATTCTTGATCTATCTTTTATCATCTTAAGCATCTACTAGAACTCATCTAGTTTGGTGCTCAAATCACCCTTATATATTGTTTCTTCATCTTCTTTACATGTTCTTGGGTGATCAAGGAAGGGTTTGTTGTTTGTAACAACCCAAATAAGAGAAGAAACAATAAAGGAGGAGAAACACAAGGTTAAAAAGTTTTATATTTCATGTTCTTTACATATCCATACATGTATGTTAGATTTTGAGGTTTTCGGGTTGTCATGGCGTTAGAATCTTGATTCTGAAACTTCCTCTGCATTCATATGCATGTGATGCATGCAACCATGGCTAACCTAATAGTGGTATCATAGCAAGTTTATGCATGTAATAGATGATGTATTGAATATGTGCAAAGTGTTTACTGGGTTATGACTGACATGCATGTTGATTTGAAATAATTCGTCTAAAATGTAGACAAATGGTTTTCTAATTTTCTTTCTTAAAAATGTTTAGAAGTTGTTATATTATGTTTTTGTCAAAGAAAATTGCAATTTAATGTCATTTTCTATTTTATTTCGAATTAATATCCGGACTGTTCATATGTTGATTTCTGGGAATTTCTAAAAATCTGAATGCATGTGCTAATTTTGAAGCTTTCATAATAATTCTAGAAATTTTTTTCTGATTTTCTTTCACATAAATGTTTATAAGATGTTATCTTATGTAACTATAAAAATAAAATGCAATTGAACTTCATTTGCTATTTTATTACGAATTTAGCTTCAACTTGATGCATGTATCAAGTTCTGGGAAATTTTGGAAATGTGATGAACATGTATGCATATAAATTCCATATTAATTTTTATAAAAATTGTTTTTATAAATTTTATGCATGCACATGCAAGATGAAATGTTTTCACTTGTATGAGATGCATGACACTTATTGTTAAAGTGGCTATCTTATGCATGCATGATGTAATATTTTACTAGTGTTAGAAGTAACATAACAAGTGTCATACACATGTGACGTTTTGGCTTATTCCAATTTTTTAATAAATAAATCCTAGGAATTAATTTCTGGAATTTTTTATTAGACACATTTAGAATGTGTATAAGGCTCAAGAAATTTTTCAGAATTAATTGAATTTGATTCAATTAATAAACAAAGTCAAAGTTAAAGTCAACATTGGTCAATTTTTTTAAAGTTGATGGAGTTGACTTACTTAATGACTTATAATGTATGTATTTCGATTATGAGACCTAAATAAGGTTCTTATATGATAAGAAATGTATTATTTTGATGAGAATAACATGCTTAATGCATGCGCTTGAAATTAGGGTTTCGAAAGTTTTTCGAACATCGAATCGGTCCCTTTAGTATCTAGTAGGTTAACTTATTTATCTTAACGATTTTAGCCGTCAAGATAATTTTGGCATGTGCCAAAATATTTTAGATAAATTTAAGATAACCCAAGGATATTATAGATGACTAATTGATGTACGAAAATTTTGGAAACCCCAGGGATTATTTTAGAATTAATCCAAGTAGATCATAGCATTTCTAATGTGACTAGATAAAGGCTTATGAACTAGGATTAAAGTGCTTAATATGGACATCAAAATAATTGAATTTTAAGGTTCCTAATCGAATCATATTCACAATTCAGATTAGCCAAGACTAACACTAATACCTGATTAGGTTCAAGAGTTGAATCGAATCACGAACTTTAGATGCATAATCAAGTCACGACCTAAATTAAACCTCCTTTGTATGATGCATGCATTAGATGCATTTTAAGGGTTGTTATAGATATAGTGTAGCACCCCTCTCCGCAGGGTACGCACCGGGACACCCATGGGTCATTCCGGTACATATCCTATGGTAAGGGAGCACTACGTGCGATTACTATAATTACTCCACATGGCATCATATCAATTTAAATACTTAAAACAGTAATTACAAATCACAA
>JANZXR010000170.1:7364774-7379936 GCA_027575705.1 Erythroxylum echinodendron | reverse complement strand
GGCAATATCCCTATATCATTGAGCTCCCTCCATGGTTTGACCAGCCTCCATATTAGTGATAATCTTTTCACTGGTTTAATTCCAAAATGGATAGGTGAGAACCTAACTGTTTTAGGAGTGCTGGACATCCATTCCAATATGTTTGAGGGTGAAGTTCCACACCAGCTTTGCAATCTTAAGCATCTCAGGGTACTGAATCTAGCAAGCAATGATTTGATTGGTAAACTTCCTGCTTGCCTTGGTAACTTAACTTCAATGCAAGCGAGTAACAACAAAGCAGTTGATGACTTCTGGGAGAAATTTAATTCCATCGATTACGATCAAATCCTGATATTAGGTCCCTACACGTATAAAGAGAAACTCCTAGCTATTATAAAAGGGGCAGAGCGTGAATACACAAGTACACTTCGATTTCTCTTTTCCATGGACCTTTCAGGAAATGGGTTTACTGGACGAATTCCAAAGGAGTTGATGAGTCTTTCGAAGTTGCAAAATTTAAACTTATCTGGAAACAAATTTGCGGGAGAAATCACGTCAAATATTGGCAACTTGAAATGGTTGGAGTCCTTAGACTTATCCAGAAACAAGCTCTCAGGTGCAATTCCGCCAAGCATTGCCCAGCTGAACTATTTGAATCATTTGAATTTGTCGTTCAATAATTTGTCTGGCCATATACCAACTGGCAATCAGATACAAACGCTGAACGACAAATCCATCTATCTTGGTAATATTTACCTTTGTGGGTTTCCACTAAGAAGCTGTAAAGAGCTGTCTGAACCTCAGGGTGATTCCAAGTCAAGGCTGAAAGACGTGTCTATCTCGTTTTTCTGTGGTTTGGTGAATGGGTTTACGAGTGCATTTGTTGTAGTTTGTGTGCTTTTACACTTCAAGCAATCATGGATGCAGCGGGTCGTGATTTCAATTAAAACGAGACGAAGACGAGTGTAGAGTAGTTTGTACGAGACAACAGGAAACAGCATGCTTGATAACGTCAACACTCTGTGTTGGTCTCTTTTCATACCGCATTTACTTTGTTGCATGTGCTAGATTTGATGTAATTTTCATTCAAGTAAAGTAATTTTTATTTTATTGATGTCCTCACGCACACACTTACATATAACTAAAAAATAAAATTTGCGACACAAAATATTGTATATTTTCCAAATGAGAGAGCATAACAAATATTGTAAGTTAGCGTGGTGGAACTAAGATTTTGATCTAACTAAAACAAATGTTAGTATATGATAAATAATATTAATTTTTTAAATTATTTTATTAACATAAATGATAAACACATGTAGAAAATTATATTAAAATTAATTTACATGAGTAGTCACTTTTATATTACTAATAATATAACAAATTAGACATTTATTACAATTATCAATGCTTTAAAAACTAGACCGGATTATCCGGTTTGATCGAAAATACTCAAATAGTATGAACTGACCGGTTATTCGTTTCAGTTTAGTGTAATAGCCTGATTGTATAAAAACCGCTTAGTTTATCAATAAACCGGTCAGAATCGATTCTTCAACCATCTCGATTTTACTCTTTACCATCTTCTCTGCTGATTTCTCATCGTTTCGACTGGTTCTTCAACCATCTTGGTTTTACTCTTTACCATCTTCTCTGCTCAATTCTCATCGTTTCCTTTTCTGAAAATCACTACTCCCTCCACAACCCACAATCCAACTTTACTACGATCCACTTAGCTAGGCATGACAATTGAGCTTGGAATTTTTTGCGGCTGATCGGGCCAGGGCTGTCCTAGTTCGACCTTGCTCGAGGCCGATCGAAAGCGACAAAAAAAACGTCTTTTGTCGAAAACAATGTTGGTTTTTGAATTTTTAAAAAAATAATAAATCTGACCAGCCTGGCCATTGTCATCCCTGCACTTACCATAAGCAAACCAACTTTACTAATAGACTTTTGCTAGGGGAAATAGAAGAGAGAGCAACCAATCATGCCACAAAGAGAGTAAGAGGCGATAGATCCATCACTAAATGACAGCACCAGGCTCGAAGTCCGGTGACGGTGCCTAGGAGGTTCTAAAGACGGTGAGAGACTGAAACTCACGGTCCTTTAAAATGATATCTCTGTATTAGTAAAACGATTGAGTACATCCTTATAAAAAAGAATAGATTCTAACATCTCATAAGTAGAGTTCCACCTCGTTGCTACATCTTGCTTTAGCTTTTTATTACAAGAAATGCTCAATTCTCTAGCACATTCTTTGAAATGCTTAAGCCTAGCACCTGAACCTCTAACATACTTAACACTCTCTCGAGCTTTGAATATTCCCACATCAATTTCCTTTAGCCCTTCCTCCATAATCAAATTCAACATCTGGGCTGCACAATGCACTTGCAAAAACTTACCTTTTAAAATCAGCACACATTTTGCATTCAAGAAATTCTTATAAGATTCAATAAAAGCATCATTGAATTTAGCATTTTCCATGGTGATGGTAAATATCTTTTCCGTGATATTCCAAACCACTCAACAATTTAGAAACCTTTTCAGAAATGAGCACACCCTTATGGAGAGGAGGTAAATGAGAAAAATTAATGATTAGATTCTTAAGTTTCCAATCTTTATCAATAAAATGAGCAGTGATTGCTATGAAGAAGTCTGATGTAAAAAAATTCCACATATCCATAATAAGACATATTCGACCATCGCATGATTTAAGCATCTCTTCAATAGAAGCCTTAGTCTTCTTATACAACTTAAAAAATATTAGTCTTGACAGTGTTTCTAGTTATGTGTTTAGCATCAAGATTAAGGTAGGAATGGAGCTTTCTAACACCATCATATTCAACCAACAGAAATGGTAGTTCATGTTGCACAACCGTCATTGCCAAAGCTTCTTATATAGTTGTTCAACTTAGTAGTCCTTAATAACATTTCACCACTAGTTAGTGTAGATTGGATAAACATTTGCTTCAAATCAGAATATGTTATGTTTAGAACCAAACAATCTTTAACATGACATCTCAAATTAGTGGTTCCATACCTACTATCTGTGATATACATTTTGTGACAACCAATACACTTCCCTCTCCTAAAGTTATCGTCCTTAGGTTTAGTGTAGGTACCTTCTTCTAGGATCTCAAAGTAGTCCTAAACGTCAGATCTGCTCTTCTTGCGCTTTCCTTTAGTGTTTGTATTGCTCACTGATGCAGATGTGTTTGGTTGTTTCTACACAAATTAAAAAGAAAACAAAAAAGTTAGAAAAATGAAAATCACATAAAAATTAAAAAAATATACGAAATTTTTATATAAAAATAAAGACAAAATAAAAAAGTAACTTTACGCCATCTCATGAAAGCAAACAAAAGAACTAGTCCTGGTAAATTTTTTTCCAAAAAAACCAGATGAAACAAATTTTGAATTAAGCAACCAGATCTAACCTAGAAAAAACTTGCTCAAAGTATTAATTTTTTTGTCCGCTTTGATCGTCATCCGGATTGTTGGAATATAATTTCCATCAGAACTATAATTTTTGCTAGGCCTAGATCTAACATTAACATAGGAGGAAAAAAAATATATAATTAGCCAAAAAAATATCTGAATCGAAAAACAGAAACCGAAAAAAACATATCATAACAAATACAAAAAAACAAACGATCTAACATTACCATGAGAAAGAAGGAGAAAAGGAGGAGAAGAATTTACCACTTCTGAGAATGAAGAAAAGGAGAGCATGAAGAGAGAGCAAAGTGAAATACAGAGAGGCGAGAACGACTAATGACTAGCAAGAAAACGTACATTAGGGTTTTTCTTGAGTTTTTATATGGGAACTCCCAAATGTGGAGCATGTGCTGAGTGAGGAGTGGGGACTGCACTTTGAATTGTAAAAAATAAAAATCGCAAAGTAAGCTTTTTGGTGCTCTCCAGCTGTCACAAAAAAAAGGGCAAAAAAGAAAAAAAAGCACTTTAAATTAAAATTCAAAATTACATAAAAAATTTTCTTCGCCAAACTTTGAAAAAAAGATTTTTTTGACTTTTAAAATTCAAATCGAACAATTTTAATCAGTTTTAAATGTTCGGTGTTGACCAATTTTAAAAATTCAGACATTTATCCGATGAGATCAACCTGGATCTAGATTTGATTTTAATTCAGACAAAAATAGGTCAATCCAATTTAAATTCTGTCAAAAAATTCTAACTCGTATCTAATTTTTTCTGGATCGGACAGGGTCAGGTTATCGATTCAAACGAAATTTTTCCAGGCCTAGTCTTTAAAATTAGCTAAAATATATAAATAAATTTTGCTTCTTTCTATTATTAGCCCAAGGATCAAACTAAAGTAACGTTAGGATTGCATTGATATTTAAATTGAACTAGGGTTAGCCCTACTAAGAAGAAGAGATCATTTAAAATAGACTTTGAAATTTATTTATGCTCAATCTTGTGAGCAGTTATCCTAGTTAGCACCTCTATAATATAGAGAATGAGTAAGGAGAGATAGGATCCCTTGTCATAAACCCTTAACACCTTTAAATGTATGAGTCGGCTCCCCATTTACTAAAATTGTAAAGGATGTTCTCATATATAGCTCGCTATCCAATCTATAAACTGATTGGGAAATCCATAAATAGTTTGGAATCTCTAGTTAACTGAATCAAAAGTTTTATTAAAGTCAATCTTTATGAGCAACTTCTTAACAACCTTTTACTTTTGTAGCTCTTAAACTAAAAGCAAATTGTCAACTATACTTTTTCCTTTTGTATATGCCCCCTGATTAAGATTAATATAACTCTTTAGTACCATTTTTAGTCTAGTTGCAAGCATCTTTGAGATGATTTGTAGATCATATTTTAATATGAGATTAACTTACAATCATTCAAGAAGCTAGAATTTGGCTATTTAAGGATGAGACAAATGTATATCGTATTGAGGTCCTTAATCATTCATCCACTAGACAAGAACTCCATTGTTAAATTAGTTATCAAGTCTCCCATTAGGTGCCAGATTTGTTGAAAGAAGAATGCATTCAGTCCATATGGTTTAAGGGCTTTCTCAAGGTTCATGCTAAAAAGGGAAAGCTTGATATCCATTAAACTAAAAAGTTTTAAAAGTAACTCCTTATGTTGTTGGGGGAGAGATTATGAACAAAATTCCTTATTTTCTTATTTTAGTTTTTGTGAGATCCACTATTGGCCTCCATTTCTAAAGCATGATAACTTTCCTTGATTATGTCAGAGGCCAAATTCAACTCTTATTGTAGTGCTCTCATGATTGAATTTGAAAATGAAAATTTCTTCCTCATTAATGAGAGAGTTTTTCAATCTTGTATCTTTTCAAAAAGCTTCTACCCAAGTTTAGACTTAGGGAAAGGAAGGTCTTTAGTCTGTGAAAAGCTTCATTTATAAGATCTATCATTAAGGACCTTAATAGATGATGAAATAATCATTAAACGAGTCTAAATGTTGGACGAATATGAGTTTGGTTGATGAGGAGTCTCCTACTACTTAACACCAAGGTTTTTTTAAGGGTAAATAAACAATATTTAAAAAAATTCAATCTTTAAGAAAAGAAACTAATTATTTTGATGGAACCTAAAAAAATAAAAGAGGAGAAGATGTGGATCTACGAGAGTAAGAAGGTGTTAGATATATGTTAAATATATCTATTTTATTTTATTTTGGCATATTTCTCTAAATTGGCATATTTCTTATTATATTGGATTCAAAAACCTTAGTTGAATAATTTTCTAGATATAATAGAATTATATCTTGAATATAATGTATTTGATGAAGGATATGGCAGAAAATTCTATTTTGAAGAAAATGGACTTATGTTTATGAACGAGCTAGGAGGCAGGATTGGAAGTCTTTTGCTATAATTGAAGTTAGTCTGCGTAAAAATAGTGGCTAAAGGGTTAAGGGCATGATGGAAAGTTTCATTGTGAATTATTTTCACTCTTCTGGAAAAGATACGAAGGAGCTTGGGTAAAAAGATACCTACGATTTATGTAATGCGCAGTGTGTGGGTGTATAAATTGGCTTTCACGCAGGTGCGGTTTTTTGTGTGAGTGCTTTGAGTGGTATGTATGTCTATTATGCTAGTGGATTGAAGGATATAGATGGCAAGTGGTAGGTGCGCGACTCTAAGTTTGTGACTCCTTGCTTGCGTGATTTTGTCTCTGCCTTGTTCTGCATTGGTAGCATGTGTATGTGAAGTGTGGCCATGGTCTGCCTGTTCTGGCGATTAAAAACAAAGTGAATGAAAGTACTCACGTTGTTGTGTATTGCAAGATAACGTTAAGGAGTTGTAGATTGGGCATGGGGTTACTCTTTCCTTGCGTCATCTTTAATTGGTTGTAGGTGGTGTGCAAGTATAATTCCATCTTGGCCAATAATGTTTGTCAATTAATTTCTTTGTGCTCTACAAAATGGTGAATTGATTTTGAGTGTGTGAAGATTATGTGCATGAGTGGGCTTAATGAAGTTTTCGTGAGTTGATGCGCAAAAATCAGTATATAGTTTATTGCGACAACTTTCAGATTTATTTCAACAGAGTTGAATTTTTCGGGAAGTTGTTCTTCTCTTTTATCTCAAGTGTATTGTTATTTCTTTCTTGGTTGATTAATCACTTGAGTTATTTTTATTAATTGTCTTTCATTAAGAGTAGTAGAGAAAAATCCTCTGATGAGTTTAAAACGAGTCAGTCGTGTTATTGGGTGTAAAAATCTTTCATGGGAAGTAAGGCTGAGAGATAGTGTCAAAGGTTGAGTGGTGTCGGCTCAGTAAAGCCTTGAGTAATTCTATTGTACTTCGGTGAAAGTATTAATCTAGGTGAGGGCCCTACAGACGTAGACAAGGAGTGTCGAACTACGTTAACAAATCTCGGTGTTGATTTAATTTTGATTCTTTTAATTTTTCTGATTTTTTTGTTTTCTAGAAACGAATCGGAAAATTTGCGAAACTACTATCCCCTATAGTTTTTCATTTGGTATCAGAGCAGGTCACCATTTCAGAATTTGGTAGCAAGTTGGTGCAGACTTTAGTTTTAGGAATATGGCTATAAGAGAAGGAGCATCAATTATCAGGTCACCGTTGTTGGGCGGTTCCAATTATCCTGCGTGGAAATCACGGATGAAGGTCTTTATTCAGGCAAAGGGAACAAGAGCATAGAACTCGGTGTTATATGGCTGGACATATCCGATGATTACTGACGATAAGGGAGAGATAGTTTTAAAAGATCCATCTGAATAGACAAAAGCTTGAAAATTCATAAGCAATGCATGCAATTTTTAGTTCTGTTGATGAAAGACGTTTCTCAATGATATTAGCGTGTGAATCAACTAAAGAAGCATGGGATGCTTTGCAGACTATTTATGAAGGGTCCAAATCTGTGATAACGTCAAAATTATAGATGTTAGCTGTGAGGTTTGAAGAATTGAAGATGGATGAAAATGAGACTATTGGGAACTTTCATGAAAGTTTGCGAGATATAACAAATCAGGCACATCAACTCGAAAAGAAATATTCCAATTTGAAACTAGTCAATAAGACAATAAGATCACTGCCTCTTAGATTTATTCCGAAAATTGTAGTAATAGAAGAGGCCCACGACATTAATGATCTATCATTGGAGAAGGAAATTGGAATTCTTACAAATTTCAAAATGAATCTTTTAAGGGATAAGCAAGAAAGAAGCAAAGGATTGGCACTACAGGTTGAAACTGGAAAAGGTGTGAATGATACAGAAGATGAATCTGATGAGAATGAAGATATGGAGCTATTACAAGAGAGTTCAGTAAGTGGTTGAAAAGAATGAAAAAGGACAGACCCGAATTTAGACAACATGGTAGGAGTTTATCGAGTATCAACTTAAATCAACAAGCCCAAGCTCAAAAGGGTGAAAGGAAGGTGAAGAGAATCCAATTTCATGAGTGTCAAGGCTTTGGGCATGTTCAAGCCGAATGTGCTAATACTTTGGAGAAGAGAAAAGGGAAATTCTATAGAAGCACTTGGAGTGAGAATGAATCCAGAAGTGAGTATGGTAGTGAAGAAGAAATCGCTAATGGTGCTGCGTTACTTGCTTTACATAGCAAAAGTCCAGTTACTTGCTTAACAGTAACTGAGAAGGAAATAACTGAAGACATAAAAGGGGAAAAATCGAAAATTTTCTAGAAAAATGCTAACAAATCAGCTCAAGACCAAATATCAGATTATGACAGTGATAAAAGTGACCTAGATGATAGAAAGGAGAATATTTACAAGGCTTACAAAGCTATATATGAAAAATGGGTGAATGCATGTAGAAAAAATGAAAGATTGAAAGAAGAAAATCTCTCCATGAAGAATACTATCCAAAGGTTAGAAAAGAATTTGAAGTTGGCGTTAGATGAGCTTAGTGAAGTTAGAATGAAGTAAGTACCAAAAAGGGACTGAGAATGTTGAATGGAGGCACAGAAAAACTAGAAAAGTTAATAGAAATCGGTAAGGTTAAAGGGGATCTTCAAGGCGTCGGCTATAAGGGTGAGTGCTCCAAGGTGAATGATAAGAAAATTGATATACCCATATCTGTCCAAGAAAAAACATCGAGGAAGAATCGAAGATTTGTTTCCATATGTCATTTTTGCAGAGTTATCGAGCACATAAGGTTAAAATACTACAAGTTATTGCTGCTGTTGTTTCAAAGAAGCCAAAACTGAAGGACCCTATATCCCTCATATAAATTTCAGAATCAGCCTTCAGTACCGAAATCCACTTGGATTAGAAAAGATCAAGAACAAGCACAAAGATGTAGTGAAGGAAAAACAAGAAAGTGTTCAAATTCACAGTTAGTTACTTCTTTTGAAGAAACTGTTCAGACTGAGGATAAGTCAGTTACTTCAGATGAAGAAATCACGTAGACAGTTGATGACCGAGATAATGTGACGAGGAATAAGCCCAGGTTTGAATTTCTTTGAGGGATACAGGGACTATATGCTTTACATTTTTGAAGTATATGTTAATGTTATTTATTAAAAAAACAAAAAAAGGGAAAAGAAAAGTAAAAAAAAAAGATTTTGTCTTCTTTATTTCTTTCTTAGTTTTTATGTTGCCATTATCGTCCCATCCTTTTAGTAGTTTGCATTGTAATTTTTATTTAGCTCCACCAAAGACTCTTCAGCTCTCTCATCAGTATAGTTCTCTCTCTCCGATATCTCTCTCTCTTTCAAACATATCTCTCGGTGTTTTGAATGATGGTAAATTGTCATTTTGGCGTGCATATGATTCTTCCGCTGCACCTACTGTTGATTTTTATGTTTCTTTATTCGTTGAGATTGATTGTGTTGAAGCCATTATTCGTTCTGACACTGTTGTCCCAAATGGGAGTTATTAGATTATTTATGGTGACTATTCCATTTACGGGAAGATTTCAAGGTACATGTGTGACTATTTGTCTTACTTTTTGGCATCTTTTGTCCCAAGAAGGAGAAATTTGGATGATTGAATTATTATTTTTATGGATGTTCTTTAGAACCTGATGTTGGATTGAGGAGGAGTTCATATGAATTGTGAATTTGATACTTATATGCGCAATTATGTGATTTAGGGGGAGCTTCAAATTTATGACAAATATGCCAAAAAGGGGGAAATTATTAGATATATGTTAAATATATCTATTTTATTTTATTTTGTCATATTTCTCTAAATTGGCATATTCTTACTATCTTGGATTCAAAAACCTTAGTTAGATAATGTTCTAGATAGAATAGAATTCTATCTTGAATAGATGTGTATTTGATGAAGGATATGGCAGAAAATTCTATTTTGAATAAAATGAACTTACTTATATAAAGGAGCTAGAGGGCAGGATTGGAAGTTTTTATTGTGACTAAAGTTAGACTGCGTAAAAATAGTGGCTAAAGGGTTAAGGGCATGATGGTAAGTTTCATTGTGAATTATTTTCACTCTCCTGGAAAAGATACGAAGGAGCTTAGGTAAAAAGATACCTATGGTTTATATAGTGTGCAGTGTGTGGGTGTGTAAATTGGCTTTCACGCAGTTGCAGTTTTTTTGTGTGAATGCTTTGAGTGGTATGTGTGTGTATTACGTTGGTGGATTGAAGGATATCGTGCGACAGCTATAGATGGCGAGTGGTAGGTGCGTGACTCTAAGTTTGTGACTCCTTGCGTGCATGATTTTGTCTCCTCCTTATTCTACGTTGGTAGCATGTGTATGTGAAGTGTAGCTATGGTTTTCCTGTTCTGGTGATTAAAAACAAAGTGAATGAAAGTACTCACGTTGTTGTGTATTGCAAGATAACGTTAGGGAGATGCAGATTGGGC
The DNA here is from genome assembly GCA_027575705.1 of Erythroxylum echinodendron. Classification (NCBI taxonomy): domain Eukaryota; kingdom Viridiplantae; phylum Streptophyta; class Magnoliopsida; order Malpighiales; family Erythroxylaceae; genus Erythroxylum; species Erythroxylum echinodendron. The sequence goes on along the minus strand of JANZXR010000170.1, from coordinate 7,369,642 downwards.
GTGGGCTTACTCCTTCTTTGCGTCATCTTTGATTGGTTGTAGGTGGTGTGTAAGTACAATTCCATCTTGGGTTCTGGTGATTAAAAACAAGAAGTACTCACGTTGTTATGTGTTGCAAGATAACGTTAAGGAGTTGCAAATTGGGCGTGGGGTTACTCCTTCCTTGCGTCATCTTTGATTGGTTGTAGGTGGTGTGCAATGACAGAGCTAGGAATTTAAGATAAGAGGGCCCAAATAAAATATAAATTTCACAAAAATTTTCATATCAAAACTAAATAAAAAATAAATTTTTATTAAGAATATAAAATAGTTAAAATTACAATGATCCTCGCCTACTTTTCATAGATTGAAATCTTTTCATAACAAGATCATTGTCAATATTTGCAAATATATCTCTTTCAATGTAACACACTAAATAATCATTCAATATAACATCTCCCATTTTATTACGAAGTGAACTCTTGATAATTTTCATTGTGGAGAAAGCTCTTTCCACTGTGGATGCAGCAACTGGTAAAAGTAATGACAATTTGACTAACAAATAAACTAAAGGGAATACATGATGCTTTCTTGTAGCCACCATTAAATATTATAAAACTTGTCGACATAAAAAGCAGACATGACGGAAGAACAAAAAGTCAAGAAAAACGGCCACACATGCCAGCCTTGCCTTACCTTCTCGTGTCGATCGTTACTTGCTACTGTACAAAGCTGTCACTGAAGGTGATTGGACCACCGTTTCTAACTTTTTGAAGGAAGATCCCAATTCAATAACTGTCGATGTCACTGAAAAGCCCATGACTGCTCTCCATGACGCTATTAATACTGGTCTGTCTTTGAAATTTGTTCAAAACCTTGTGGGGTTAATGTCTAATCACCTTCATGTGAAAGAAAAATTTTGGAACACCCCTCTTCATATAATCTTTCACAAATCACATTGATGGCGCAACACACTTCAAGAGAGGGTCTTGTTCAGTTATCAAAGATTTTAATATATACATATATATATATATTAAAAATAAAAAATATTTAATTTTTTTAAATCTTGCGGGACCCAGTGCTGTGCCCCAAATAACTCCGTCAGTTGTGGTGTGCAAGTATAATTCCATCTTGGGCAGAAACGTTTGTCAGTTAACTTCTTTTTTGGTCTGTGTAATGGTGAATTGATTTTGAGTGTGTGAAGATTACGTGAGTGAGTGGGCTGAATGAAGTTTTCGTGAGTTGATGCTGGAATTTGCAAAAATCAGTCTATAGTTTGCTGCAACAACTTTCAGATTTATTTCAGTGGAGTTGAATTTTTTGGGAAGTTGTTCTTCTCTTTTATCTCAAGTGTATTGTTATTTCTTTCTTAGTTGATTAATCACTTGAGTTATTTTTATTAATCGTATTTCATTAAGAGTAGTAGAGAAAAATCCTCTAACGAGGTTAACACGAGTCGGTCGTATTATTAAGTGTGAAAAGGGTTGAGTGGTGTTAGCTCAGTAAAGCCTTGAGTAATTCTATTGTACTTCAGTGAAAGTATTAATCTAGGTGAGGACCCCGTAGACGTAAACAAGTAGTGCCAAATTGCGTTAACAAATCTTAGTGTTGATTTATTTGTTATTCTTTTAATTTTTCTGATTTTTTTGGTTTGCTATAAACGAATCGGAAAGTTTGCGAAACTACTATTCCCTACGATTTTTCAGAAGAAATAAGATGAGTTTGGTTCACAGACGGAGAGAGAGAAGAAGAAGAAGAAGAAGAAGAAAGGGACTAAATGAAAGAAGCTGAATATGAAAGTTTTGAGAAATAATTTGGAGCAATGAGCTCAGAAGTGATTAAAGGGGAGGTAAGTTAAGGGAAAGGAGAAATTTAGCAGGGGTGATCTCTTGAGCTTTGGTCATGTTTATTCTAGAAATGAAAACAAATATGTTGAAGCTAAACATGAAGCAATCCCTACAAAAGAAAGTTACAACGACAATAACATCTAATAGAGTGCCGTTGAAAAGCGGAATCTTAAAAATTTCAGTAATATGTAACTTTATCCTTATTTAATAAAGAGGTATAATAATTCAAAGATATTTCACCAAAGGACAACAAACGATAGGGTTGAGATTCTCAAGCAACGTTTTGGGTACCGTTCCGTATTGGCCGATACCGGCTTGACGCCTCCATCTTTCGCTGTCGCTGGTCGCTGCCTTCCGCTGTCGCTGGTCGCGCCTCCACCTGTCGCTGGTCACGTCTCCATCTCCAACGACCACCAAGGCACCAACACCACCCACGCCCAAATCTGCACCCAAGATCTTGATTAACCGAGACTCGATATTCGAATATTATGTTGGGTGGGTTTTTTATGAATTTGTGATTTTGTGGTGCAATAGTTGTGATGGTTAATTTCGTGGGTTTGTCCATATCATGGTATAATATTTCTGATGGTTAATTGTCAATATCATGGGTTTATGTTGTGACTTGTGTCTTGTGAGTTGTGAATGAGGAATGAAATTGATGAGATTATGAAGGATTTGAAGTTGTTTGTAATTGAGATGGTTTGAAGTTGATGATGATGTGATGAAGCTTGTGTTTAAGAATTGAGTTGAGACTTGAGACCGATTTCCGATAAATTGGTTGTATCGGAGGAAGCTGGTTAATGGTTAAAAAAATGTGAAATTTGTGGTTGGTTATTGGTTTAGTTGGAAGTTAGATTATGGTTTTGCATTGGTAATGAAAAATTGAAATCATAAAATTTGTGTTTGGTATTGGTTTGGTTGGATGGGATTTGGTAATTAAAATTTTAAAATGGGTTTGGTAATGAGTTGGTATAATTTGGTAATAAAAATGAGTTTGGTATTGGTATTTAGTAATGAAAATGGGTTAATATTTGGTAATGAAAATAAGTTTGTATTTGGTAATGAAAATGAGTTTGGTATTGGTATTTGGTAATGAAATTTGGTATTTGGTATTTGGTTCATTTGTTAATTGTTTGGTTCATGAAAATTTAAAATTATATATTGCAATGTATTGTGGTTAATTGTAATGGAAACAAAAAGTAATAGAAGTTTGTAGGTGCATGCTTTAAATTGAAACGAAAAGAACCTTTCAATGCTTGCATCTCAAAGAAACAAACTTATTAAAAAAATTAATTTCTATTGCAGGGCCAATTTACATTTTATTTTATAAATATAAGTAAAAAGCTTAATTTGATATTTAGTAACTTTGCTAGTCTTGTTCAAATAATGTCTTTTGGGATTTTTATATTCTCCCATATTGTATGATAACAAGCACCATCTTCATCAAATATGAATGTGTATGGAAGGGTTGTAAAAGAAAACGAATGTTACTTTTCTTCCTCTTCTTCTTCAAGTCGTAGACGTTAAAACGTAAGTCATTATTAATTGCAATGTTTAATATATACTAGTATTTAAATTTCAATTTTATTCTAATAATTTTATCTAAATTTACAATGAAATATTTTATTATCCCTAATCTTTTTAATTCATCTTAATTATTATAAGAGCCTAAGAGGACAATTAGTAAAAAAAAAAAACTATATGCTAATGGTTTGGACTTTGGAGGTTTTTTATATAGAAAAGCTAATTTTGTTGATAAAACTAACATGTTTATATTTTTGTTATAGATAAATGGAAGGAAGCTCAACTACTCCTCATCAAACTACTTCAGGAAGATATAATGATCCAGCTTGGGCTCATGCTGCATTAGTCCCGGGCCTGAAAAATCATACAATTTGCTTGTTTTGTACCAAGCATTTGAAAGCTGGAGGAATCACTCGATTGAAGAAGCATTTAGCTGAGGTTAAAGGAGATGTAGAACCTTGTAAACAAGAAAGTCATGATGTGAAGTGTCAAATGAAAACATAGCTTGATGAATATCAACATGAGAGAAATAGAAAAGAAAGCTTGAATTTTGAAATTGGTAGTGGAAGTTCATTTTCTAGTTTTCGTGGCGATTTTGGAAATGTTGAAGTTCATTTTCTAGTTTTCGTGGCGATTTTGGAAATGTTGAAGGTGGTAGTAGTACTGGTAGTGTTCCATCTCAGGGTCAAGAAGAAACATCTGAACCTAATGTATGGAAGAGAAGAAGGCAGACTAGTTTCGTTGCACCATAAACAACCCCTAGGTCCCAACCTTCAATTCGTAGTGCAATGCAATCAAGAGATGCAACTCACAATGTTGATAAGGCAGTAGCTAGATGGTGGTATGATATAGGTTCGTCATTTAATGCTTCTCAGTCTTATTATTATCAACCAATGATTGATGCAATAGCCTCTTATGGTCCGGGATATAAAGGTCCTTCAATTGATGACCTAAGAGGTAAACTTTTGAGTTGCTTTGTTTCTGAAATTAGAAGTTATTCGGCTGAAAGAAGAGTTGGGGTACTTTTGGATGTTCAGTTATGTGTGATGGTTGGACAAATAGGAGACAAGAGCCTATTATTAACTTTTTGGTTTATTCTACAAATGGCTCTATATTTTTGAAATCTATTAATGCATCTGGCCTGATTAGAAATGCTGAGACTTTATTTGGGATATTTAATAAAGTTGTGAATGAAGTAGGGCCAAAAAACATTGTTCAGTTTATTACTAACAATGATTCTACTTATAAAGCGGCTGAAAAAAGGATGCAAAATACATATAATTTATTTTTTAGACTCTTTGTTTTGCACATTGCATTGACTTAATGTTGGAGAATATAGGATATCCTAGGTATTTTCCTGTTATTGATGAGACAATATAGAAGGCTAAAAAGGTGACAAATTTCATTTATAATCGTGCATGAGTTTTGAATTTGATGAGAAGGGAATTTACTAATGGTAGGAATTTGTGTCGCCCTGCTGTGACAAGATTTGCAACAAATTTCTTATCACTTCAATCT
>JANZXR010000170.1:7351667-7364674 GCA_027575705.1 Erythroxylum echinodendron | reverse complement strand
GTAATATTTTAAATACTTTGTATTATTCTTATTTTTATATTTATATTATGATGATTGTCTTTTTTCATATTAATTGCAGTTATTATTTATATGTGAAATATTTAAAAATTATAGTCATTTTATATTAAATTACTAATTATGATTATTATTTGTTATTATGATTTTTAGAAATAGGATTGATGTAAACTTGTAAACAGGAAACTGTACAGTATATAACTGTACAATATATCAGTGAACTATTTTGCAAATTTTAAAAATTGCAGGGATTATTTCATAAATATAAAAAATTGTCCAAAACGGTACCCGGTATTGACCAGTACCAGTTCAGTACCGTTCCAAAACTTAATTCGGTACCGAGTCCAGTACGGTATTCGTAACATTGTTCTCAAGAGAAGATACACAAAAAAGATTAATAAAAAATATACATTTATTAAACAATTTTATCAAATCCCAATAATTCTGATTGAACTTAAAGATAATGTACAATGTAAGTGATTTTATTGTTGAAATAGTACTTTTGTAAAAGAAAGATAAATATTTTTAGTCGATATATTAAAAAATGTGTTTTTATGCCCTCATTTCCTCCTCTCATTTCACATTTCACTTAATTCACATAAACGTCAGTAACCTGAGCGAACATTATAAAAAATTTCAAATCTTTATACTGTAGAAAAAAATTTTAAACTAAAATTTAATCTTATTTATAATAAAAATTTTATTTCATCCCCTAGATATATTCTTAGATTTGTAGATGATTATTTTTAAAATGAATAATAATGAGGATTTACAAATTTATTAAATACTTTGGGAAATATTTAAATTTTATTTATTTTCATCAAATTTAATTCTTAGAAAGATTATCAATTTCAAAGATTGAATTGTTTTAATTTGTGGTGTAATAGAGCAAGAATCTATGGTATATTTTTACTGTTACCTAGTTGCCTAATAAAATGAAGCTTTAGTGGCTCCATCCTCACAAAATTATTGGAAGTTACACAGAGTTTAGTATAATTTATTAACTATATTTTTATTTTGTAACAGTATATGTCATCAATTATTAAAAAATATATGTTATAATGTAACATACAGAATTTGATAATGTTTAAATAGATTTTATTATGGTAGTCGCAACATAATTTTTTTACGTCATATAAAATTTTACAGACATTGGAAAATATTTTTTATGAATTTTTTAAATAATAAATTTTCAAAATTTATCGAATTAAAATTTTAAAATAAATAACAGATTAATATAATTAGGTTCTTTTACTAAGTTATTAAGATATATAATATATGTTATCCCATTATATGATTGATTAGAAGACCACTAGTGACATGGCCTCCAGCTTCAGACGTGATGCGCAGGTATACGTACGGCGTCCACGACCCAACGTGGGGAGCTCTACTTGGTGGACCTCTGTGTATTATTTTATTGCAACCGATCAATAGAACGTGGAGACTACCACCCCCCCAATGTGTTTCATTGTTGAACAAAGATACAAGTCTCTTTTTTAATTTCTTCTTTATCCTCAAACCTTCTTGCCCTGTGTGCATACGTATATATATAAATATAACAGTACTTGATCTTCTAAATCATATATGCATGCATAGCAATAACTTGGTGCTGTTCTTGGCCCTTTGAAGTGGCAGGAGAAATCACCATGAGGATTATCAACAGTATTATTAGTTGCGGGATATGCATTTTTCTAGTTGGCATGCTTCATTTCCAACCAGCCATTGCTGGAGGCTTCGATTACGCCGACGCCCTTGACAAAACTTTACAGTTCTTCGAGTCGCAGAGGTCTGGCAAGCTACCGGAAAACCAAAGAGTTCGGTGGCGAGGAGACTCGGGACTCAAAGATGGATTTCTTCAAGGGGTGAGGGAGGCTCATATCATTTATGTATATATGTTAATTAAGTCTAAGAATATGTAGTGATTCATTTTTTTACGTAGTCGATGATGATATTAATGTGTTTTTGGTGGTGCGAATGGATTAATTACGGATGCAGGTGGATTTGGTGGGAGGTTATTACGATGCGGGGGATCATGTGAAGTTTGGGCTGCCAATGGCATTCTCTGTAACAATGCTTGCATGGGGAGCTGTTGATTTCAGGAAGGAGATCACTGATTTAAACCAAATGGGACATACTCTGTGGGCTATCAGATGGGGCACTGACTACTTCCTCAAAGCTCACAAACAGCCTAATCTTCTCTGGGCTCAGGTACTTAAATTTAAGAGTGTAAATTGATAGCATATACACATAGACCTGCAACTATCTGTCATGAAAAACATTCTGTAGTGGTGATCATGGAGTAAAAAATGCTGATATGAAATTAAACAGTGAAATGAGTTTGCTTTTGGAAACCAAATTTCCTCCAACTACCTTCACCTTCGCACATACACGGTCTTACCAACCCCTCCAAAACTAAATAAGAAATGTATGTTAATAACTTAATATATACGGAAGACAACCTCATGGTTGACAATTTAACAACAATAATCGCACAAATAATACAATATATAGTAATAGTTCAATCAATTAGCATTCAAATTTGGAAATTTGGTTTTGGTTTTGATTTTGATTTTGGTCTGCAAATTAATTATTAATTCCAGGTAGGGGATGGCGACTCTGACCACTATTGCTGGGAGCGTGCAGAAGATATGACAACACCAAGGACAGCATACAAAATTGATGAGTATCATCCAGGTTCTGACCTTGCTGGTGAAACTGCTGCGGCTCTGGCTGCCTCTTCCATTGCTTTCAGACCTTACAACTCTTCCTACTCTGATATTCTCCTTGTTCATGCTAAGCAGGTAATGAAAGATAATAACATACAACTATATATATATACATATATATATATATATATAACATAATAATTTATGGGACATGATCAGCACTTTTTGAGGCAGTTTTTAAACTGAAGCGGACTAACTTGTTTTTTCTCAATTAGTTGCAACTACATAAATAGCACATTAATTAGGTACACATAACAAACCCACTTTTCTGATTACCTGTTGCAGCTATTTTCTTTTGCCGACAGATTCCGGGGCCTTTACGACGATTCCGTTCAGAATGCCAGGCATTTCTATACTTCTTCAGGCTACTCGGTTAGTAGTAGAGTGTTGTGTGTAGCTCAGAGATATTTCTTTTTAGTTTTGGGTTTTGATGCTTGTATGTTAATTAAAAAGATGTATCTTCATTTCAGGATGAGCTATTATGGGCTGCTGCATGGTTATATAGGGCAACTAATGATGAATATTACCTCAAGTACGTGGTTAACAATGCTGTATACATGGGAGGAACTGGATGGGCTGTCAAAGAATTCTCTTGGGATACCAAGTATGCTGGGGTTCAAATTCTTCTTTCCAAGGTATACACTACTAAGAAGTCAACTTTATCGATCTATGTCCTGCATACACACTTTGCACCAGTACATCAGGGTTAAATAGCAAAGCTTTGAACTTTTCATACTCTATTCTACCAAACTACATTCAGATTTGGGTACCTGGTGAATATAAGATAGCACTTGAATTGCAGATATTGCTTGAAGGGCGTGGTGGCGTATACACTTCCACTCTGAAACAATATCAAGCAAAAGCAAATTACTTTGCTTGTGCTTGTCTTCAAAAGAATGATGGCTACAACATTAATAAAACTCCAGGTTAGTTTGATTATACAAACATTTCTTCTATTATCTTATTGTATGTTAATATTTTTCTTCCCTTTTTCTCAAAACTTTTGATTTATTATGTTGATGTTTTAGGTGGCTTAATGTATGTACGAGAATGGAACAACCTGCAGTATGTTTCTGCTGCTGCATTTCTTCTAGCAGTCTACTCCGATTATATGTCTGATGCAAAATCCAAGCTTACTTGTCCAGAAGGCCAATTTCAACCTCAGGAGCTCCTCAATTTTGCCCAGTCACAGGTACCAACCAACATACTCTTTTCTTAATATAATTTAAAAAGTTTGGTGGTTTCTTTAGACTGCAAGCATAGCCTCCTCAAACATGTGAAATGAATCTTATTCGCTGCTAATTTGGCACTCAGAATTTTACATTTCGTCTATAAGAATCATATAATCTGATATATTAAAATTTGACTGCACAGGCTAACTACATTCTGGGCAAGAACCCAAAGTCCATGAGCTATCTGGTAGGATTTGGATCAACATATCCTGTGCGCGTCCACCATAGAGGTGCTTCCATTGCCTCTGTTTTCACCCTCCACTCCCCAGTGGAATGTGTGCAAGGATTTGAAACATGGTACCGTCGTCCTGAGGGAAATCCTAATGTCATTTACGGAGCTCTTGTGGGAGGACCGGATCAGAAGGACAACTTTTCTGATGAACGTTCGCATTATGAACAAACAGAACCTACACTATCTGGCAATGCTCCTCTTGTGGGCCTCTTCTCCAGGCTCCATAGTGTCTCTGGAGCCGCAGGTCCGTGTTTTCTCCTGCCAATTTTGAACCATCTGACTCTCTCCTTTCTTTCGTGAACAAATCTAAAATTTTTAGCACATATTTGCAGGTTTTTATCGTAGAGAATCCCCAGTTGTACATTCAACAACACAAGGTGAGTGGCACTGCTGCTATCTGATTTCCCAAACACCGATCTTTGCCATTGGACATCTTCATGCCAATTTACTTTTCCTTCTATAACTGCAGGCTCCTATCACCACCAAGTACAAGCACCGATCAGGAAACCAGGTGAGCAGAAATATTCGATCTATTCGAAAAATGACACTCACCTAGCAAGCTTATAATCATCACAGTGGTACAGAATTCCAGGATATATAAAAATGACCCTACCGAATTTCTTGCATTGCAGACGTTCCTGTTCAATTTCTTCACACAATAACCAAAGCGTGGACCGTAGGCAAAACAACTTACTACAGGCATAAGGTGACAATCAAGAACAAATCTCAAAGGCCAATCAAAGACCTAAAGCTGGTGGTTGAAAACCTCTCGGGGTCACTCTGGGGTCTTTCTCCAACACAGCAGAAGAACATATATGAGCTTCCTCAATGGCTCAAAGTCTTGAAACCTGGATCAGAGTGCAGTTTTGTTTACGTACAAGGTGGTCCTCAAGCTAAGGTTACAGTGAAAAGCTACAACTGAAGATTCTGCAGGGAAGAAATGCAGTCAAATTTTGAGAACCTAAGAAAAAGAACAGTGCCATAAATAGGTGGAGACTATTAAAACCTCTTTTTTCTTTTTGGATAAAAATTTTCCTATCAAGTGAATAAAACTTGCCAGTATACCATCAGAAAATTTGAGAACTTTTATATCAGGTAGAAGCAATTGTATTTAACCACAGATTCTCAAATTTTTCAATGGGATTGCTCAATTGCAAATATATTTTTCAAGTGCTTGAAAAAAATCTCATCTTATGGAACAGTGCTAGACTTTAGCTATTGACTTCTCATCAACTAGTCATATTACTTCCAGTGAAAGTTAAGAGGATCAGATATCAAAATGACAGAATATTGTTGTCAAAAAATCGGGTCAGGATCCTATCCCGTTCGTAGTAAAATAATTACGAAACTTTTTCTTATTTGATTTTCTGAAAACTAAGATCACTTCAACTCTATAAAATGATTGACATTTAAATCATAATAAAGTATGAATCTTAATTCGTACCTTATTCTAAATACTGATTCTTGTTCTTGTCGCATTCCTTTAATCGTTTCTGAAACTGATTCATTTTAACTACCGTATTTATATAAGTGTCCAGCCTCTAACCACATCCATAAACAAGTTGAGAGAACTATACAACTATTACAGAGAGGTTTAGGCCAGGAGTGCTAGATTGTTTAGAACTTAAGCCTATGCATGTTAATTGGTCGAGTCAGGAGCGACCTGGACCCATCATTTTATATACCATCAGAAAATTTGAGAACTTTTATATCAGGTAGAAGCAATTGTATTTAACCACAGATTCTCAAATTTTTCAATGGGATTGCTCAATTGCAAATATATTTTTCAAGTGCTTGAAAAAAATCTCATCTTATGGAACAGTGCTAGACTTTAGCTATTGACTTCTAATCAACTAGTCATATTACTTCCAGTGAAAGTTAGAGGACCTGATATCAAAATGACAGAATATTGTTGTCAAAAAATCGGGTCAGGATCCTATCCCGTTCGTAGTGGAATAATTACGAAACTTTTTCTTATTTGATTTTTCGAAAACTAAGATCACTTCAACTCTAAAAAATGATTGACATTTAAATCATAATAAAGTATGAATCTTAATTCGTACCTTATTCTAAATTGATTCTTGTTCTTGTCGCATTCCTTTAATCGTTTCTGAAACTGATTCATTTTAACTACCGTATTTATATAAGTGTCCAGCCTCTAACCACATCCATAAACAAGTTGAGAGAACTATACAACTATTACAGAGAGGGTTAGGTCAGGAGTGCTAGATTGTTTAGAGCTTAAGCCTATGCATGTTAATTGGTCGAGTCAGGAGCGACCCGGACCCATCATTTTATATTTTTTAAAAAATTCATCGTTTTTCACAAAATGACTTCATTTTTGACCTTTTGGCAAGGCCACAGGCTGGGCCGAGCTAGCCTGTGCTGGATATAACTCAGCCCGTGGCTCAGAAAACCTATGCCAAAATCAGACTAGGTCGGGCCAAGATTGACTTCTATAGTTAAGCCTATTTATAATAGATATTGGATATTTTAGTAATTTAATTGAAATTAAATTCTAATTTTACTTAAACTTTAAATAGAATTACAAATAATTTGAATTAAATATCAATTATGCCCAAATAAGATTCAATATCATATTGATCCTTATTTATTAAATATCTTATATTTAATAATAAAGCTTATCAAACTTTATAATTACATGTAACTTGATTAAATATTTTTCTTTCTTCAACTCATTCTTTATGTAATACAAGAAAATTAAAAATTACCGATGGAAAAAATCTGTAATAAATTAGTGATGGAATTTTATTTCCGTCAGTAAATTTGTCAGGAAATATGGTATTTTGCAACGGAAAAAATCCGTCGGTAAAGGTAAAGAGAATTTATATGTGAAACTTTGCCAATGGAATTTAACGATGAAATAGTAAAAATCGTTGTAAAAATAGGCGATAATAGTTCAAGGTCAAAATAAGCGACGAAGTTTACTGAGGGAAAAAATTTCCTTAGGGAAATTACCTACAGAAACTCCATTCTGTTAGTAATTTTCCGACATAACTATCATTTCGTCGATAAATTCAAACAACATCGATATTGTTGTTTAAATTTAAAGAAAAACAACGTCGTTTTATTGTTAATTAAATTACATGCCCAGAGGGACGCCTACCATTCTTCTTCATTTTTTCCTTCTTCTTTGTTGCTCCTCTGCGCACCGTCATCTTCCATCTACTTTCGTTCTTCCAGCAACTACTTCCATTGTCTTAGGTTTTCTATCTCAAAGTTAGTTGTCCACTTACTGCTCTGGGGTTAATTTTTTTATCTTCAATTTTTGTATGTGAACCGTTGTATGTTCGATGTCTTGATGTTAATGTGGATTGAGTTGTTAAGGTTTATTTGGGTTGTTAATGAGTTATTGTTTGTTGTTATGAGGTTATGTTAGTGAATAATGGAAAAAGACATTAGTTTTGAAAAAAACTAGGGATGAATTTCAATAGCGTATCAAGTCTTCGATGAAAGTTCTGTAAAAGGTCTCTATCATCATTTATAATATGTATTGTTTTACATTATTTAAGATTGATTATTATGGACTTAGTAGTCTTTCCTAAAGTTCAGTAAGATTAGAGATTTTTTCAAATAAATATTTTGTATATGATGATATACAAAACTATTACTATATGATTTTTTGTCCTTGATGATGATTTAATCATCAATAATAGTATAGTATAAGTTCTTGAAGAAAGAATAAAAGATGTATCCTGACTAAAGAGAGCGAGAATGCTAAAAAATAAAAGGTCAAAGTTACCATCCTCAGTGACAACAACGAGAATGCATCGCTGAATACGAATGATGAGTAAAGCCCTGTAATCCCTTACTAAAATGGAGGTTGAACATTTGATTGTCATACATGTACTACCATTGGTTTTAGTCATATATATGAAGTTTACAATACTACTCTTGGTTTTAATTGATAAATGTATACATATATATTCACTACATCATTATATAAAATTTTTAAATTATTATAATTTCTATTTTAGTTATTATATCAATTTTAGTTTAATTTAATTTAGTTTAACTCAGCTATTAAAATTTTGTTTTCTGACATCATGATTTAATATATCAATTCGATTTTTTAAACACTTTTTTTTTTCGTTTCACTCTTCATTCAAATTCTAAAAATATAAAAATTGACATTCAAATCTTTAGGTTTTGTTTCTCTATTTTTAGAAACATATTGTTGAAGTCTTTTATTTTAGTATTCAATTTTTTAAAGATAAAATTTATAATATTGTTTATGGTTCTAAAAGATTATTCCTTGCACATTTGCATCTTAATATATTTTATTGAATCTCAAAATTTTCAAGGCTAATAACTAATTACTTATATTGAAGAAAAAATGAGGTGCAAAAATATCTTAGTGTTTGATAAATGATGATGGTTTGAATTATTATATATGATCCTTTTTTTTTTCTTAAGTTTGTTTCAATATCTCCCCTATGTCCAACTTCTTATTTTGAGTTTATAAGCTATAAAAAGTGTAAGTACAATTTATTTGGATAATGAATATGTGATTCCTTCTTTTCTTTTAGGATGTATAATATGATTATGGAAATTAGGCAATTTATATGACATTCAACTCAGTGGAACTTTGTTAGCTATTATTAAACCTAAAAAGACAAATTAGTAAACCTAAAAAGAGCTTAGAACTTCCATGAACCATCTAATATTTGGTAAAAACAGATGAAGCTTCTGAAGTGAAGTTTTATTACTAAAGCCTGACTGCATGTCGGATGCAATTAATAAATTATTATTTGTTCTCTTATGAATTGTATTATTGCGTTCAGGAAACTATGATCCTGTGAAGATATCTTTTGAAAAATTGTATATAGGGTTCCTTTCAATCGGTATTCCAAAAATCATGTTGTTGAGAGAAAGCTTGAATATTAGTTCATCCTCCTCCTAACTCCTTTTATTATTGCAATGCTAGTTAATGAAATTTTCCATTTGATAGTTAGTGTAATCATATTGCACAACCTTATAATTGTACCTCAAATTTATAAAGAGAACCTGCGTTTAACAAAAAGGAGTTTCTTTTTGGTTGGAGTGAAGTTAATTTCTTTTTAGTTGGATTACGTTGCTTGCTATCAGGGACTTGTTACAGCTTATGTCCTAGGTTTTTTTATTTTGGCTACTTGTGCTAGTTCATGCATATCTGTACCTTTGCTCAATTCAAAACTTATCAAAAACTAGCTAATTGTTTATTGTCTTTCTTGCAGGCCGTGTTCTATGTTGAAGAGTGTCGATAATTGGCCTTACTAGATTAAAACAATCAATTATAGGTACCCACGCAAACTTGGTCCTTAGAGATAAGTTCTTAATTTTTCTTTCAACCCATATATATTTTGTTTTACTTCATAAGCATTATTTCAAAGAGAAACTTCTATAGATATGTCTATAAGCACCATAAAATATCATTTCACATGATGAGAATTGAAAGTGTTATTACCATATGAGAAAGACCTTTAAGAGTATAACTTATATGCATTTTTAGGTTTAGTTAGAGGATGTGGGTTATATAATGCCTTTCTATTTGATAGAGGAGTCTAACAAATGGTTTAGCATATGCTATGCTCTTTTAATAAAAATATGACCTATGGTGATTTAGAGAAAATTTCATGCTTTTGTTTCTTATAAGGTCCATATTAAATGGGATTTGGAGTTCTCTTTATGTGATAGTAGAGCGTAATAAATTATTAGCATATTAAAGTTAATTTTTGTATTTGTCCATAATAATGGTTTTGTATAATAATGTTTTTTTCATAATAATGGTTATGATCTTGCAAAAAATATATGTTGTCTTTATCTATAGGTGATATTGTGAAAAATGGTTATGATCAAATTGAGATTAATTGTTCTTTTTCAAGCAAAGATCGAGGCTTCAATGGCTTAAGCAATACTATAAGTTGTAGGATATGAAAACATTAATAAAAGGAAAACAAAACATGCAATACATAACTTAAAACTCATGCATATTTTGTACCTATGCTCAATTCAAAGCTTATCAAAACTACTTAATTGTTTATTGTCTTTCTTGCAGGTCGTGTTCTATGTTGAAGAGCGTCGATAATTGTCCAATGTCATCCATCTTCTTTGTAGTTTACAATTGTCCGTCTATCAAGATAAGTCATTCAACTAAGTATGTGATGGATTTTATGTTGTTCTTTGCAATTTTACCTCTAACAATGAATGATGAGTTTATAAGCTGGAGTTTAATAGTTTAAGTTTTTTTTTGGGAATTGTTTAAATTGAAATATAAAGACTTGAACTTCAATGTGATTAATTCAAACTTAGTAGTAACATAAGAAATTCACGTAATTGACATGATAATTTTTTGACAAGTTATTCAACACCAGAATAAACATTGAAGGGAGGACAAAGGAAAATGCAAAATCATGAGTTAATTTGAAACTTTTTTATTGAAGGAATGAGTTAGAAAAAGATCTTTGCATCGGTAAATATCCAAAAACATGTTACACATTGGACAAAAAATAAAAGGAAATTTTATGTGAATGGTTAAAAAGTCTAAAGTTTCTCAATAGTTATGCTTCGAACTTGGAAAGTTATGTGGACTTAAGGAAGTATAAATTATTTGGGATGAAAAGTCATGATTGTCATTTGTGTATAAAAAGGCTAATTCCAATTGCATTTCAGGAGTTGCTACTGAATAAGGTTTGGAAAGCTATAACATAATTAAGTTTATTTTTCAAACGCTTAACATCATCTGAAATAAAGTTGTCTTAAATGGAAAAATTAGAAAAGAAAATTCCAGTTATCTTGTGCAAATTAGAAGGGATTTTCTCTCCAAGCGTCTTTAACTGTACAGAGTATCTACCCATGCATTTAGTACACAAGGCTAAACTTATTGGTCCAGTTCAATATCGATGGATGTATCCATTTAAGAGGTAATTATAGTTAATATTTAAATAAAACTTACAACATGTTTTAATCACAGAATTGTAATAACTCTATTTATAATGTAGGTATTTGTATCACTTGAAGAAAATTGTCAAAAACAAGGCTAGAGTTGAAGGTTCGATATGAAATGCTTATTTATTAGACGAAGCAAGTACATTTTGTTCATATTATTTTGAGTCGTATATGCATATAAGAGAAAAAAAATTTCTCGTAATGACGATGGGGGAGAAACGGGTGATGTTGATGGTAACTTATCCATTTTCATATATTCTGGACGAACACATAGATGGTCAACAAGAAGAAAGTTAACATAAAAAGAAGTAAAGGTTGCCCATGGTTATATTTTATTGAACTGTCAAGAGGTTCAACCTTTCGTGTAGTAAGTTTAAGTTGATTTTGAGGTTAAATATTTCTCGATTCAAAGTTAGTGTTGTTCATAACTAAAATGCATAATAATGCTTTTAGATTATACGAGGAATGATTACGAGAGCTAATGGCCGAAAAAACAAAGGATGATATCAATAAAGAAGTTGAAAGACACTTTCCTCGATGGTTCAAGAAATATATAAGTTTTCACTTGCAATAATTGAAATGGTTGAATTACCATATCAAAGTTATTAAATGACATTATACTACTTAATATGATTTTTTTGTGGGCCTCAGAAAATATAATAGAGAACAAGTTCATATTTGATCTTGCAGAAGGACCTTTGTGAACTGTTAAATCGTATCTGGTGTATTTTGTTAATGGATACAAATTTTATACAGAATATCATGGTCATAGTATAGAAACAATAAAAAATAGGGTTTGCATATAAGGAGAATTGATGGATTACTATAGTAAAATTATTGAGATATTTGAAATTGAGTACTCTGCGCTGCTAATAAAACAGAGTATGATATTTAAGTGTGAATGGTTTGATCCAGCTCCTAATGTTGGAACAAAAGTGCACAACTGATACAATCTAGTTGAAAATTTGAAATCAACCAGCGATCAAGATTTACAATTTTAACCTTTCGTGTTGGCAATGCAAGCGATCTAGGTGTATTATCGCTTTTCCCTAGCTTACAACGAGATAAGTTAGATTAGTTGACCATTTGTAAACTAAAACCTAGAGCTATTTTTGAATTACTTGGAAAAGAAGAAATAAGAGAATTAAAATTGAGATGTTTATGAAATAAATACATGTGTAACATAAGACGAGAATGAACCTTTGAATGATTCAAATAATGAATATGTTGAAATTTCATCTGCAGAAGATGTGGAAGGCGAGACATTTGAAGAGGAGCCTGATTTTGATTCCAATTTTTCAGGAAAAAAAGATGATGATGATTTTGATTTACAATTAAGTGATTATAACGATTATTTGTGTTTGTAATGGAATATTATATGAATAAATATATTATTGCATCAACTATATATTGTCATCTATTTAAATAAAATGTAAATTTCAGGTTTAAAATATGCCACAAAGGAGCAAACAGGAAATGATATGGCGTCCAAGGGTAAGGTTACCACTATTTGGACAAGCTAGTGCAGGTCCAAGTGAAGGATCACATTCTGCAAATGCTACAGAATCAGGTGTTGTAAGTCTAGCTACTGCACATCCAAATGAGGCATCACCTTCTCGACCTACAGTCACCTTTTGTACCTACTGCTACACCATTCAACAGCGCTATTACACCATCCACCACCCCCTACACCATCTAACACCCCTATACTGACAAAGATATTATCAAAAAACGATGTCGATGAAGGAGGCGGTGTTGGACCCTGAAACTTTTCTTCGAAAATTTTGAGCAGTACATGAGAAGTGTGGATAGGTTCATGTTTTGCTTTGGTGATTTTGGTAGTGAGAGACTATG
>JANZXR010000170.1:7325428-7336390 GCA_027575705.1 Erythroxylum echinodendron | reverse complement strand
AAAAATAGGTGGGGACAGCAAGCAAACAGGTCGGGGACAGAAATTTTCTGTCCCCGTCTTCCGTCCCCACCCATGGGGACAGCAAGCAAACGTAGGGTATGAGAACAGCAATGCTTAGAGCTCCAAGTGACAGAATGGCTTACTCCAATTCTATTAATTATTGTTTACGTGAAAATTTATTATTATTTTTTAACTAATTATTTTTTAACTAAAGTCTTAAAAAAATTTAGAAATTTGAAGATTATAAAAAATTGATAATTTTAAAATTAAAAAATTTCTTAAATTATAAAAGAAATTTATATTGCATTAACTTAAACTCGATTGAGTTGATAGAATGTGAGTAGAAAGTTTAAGGATCAATTAGTAATAAGAAAGAAATCGTTTATTATTTAAATAATTTTTTTTAAATGCACAATTTATATAATTATTAAATTAAAATTAACCAAAGGTTCTGATCAATAAAAACATTTTATCTTTGAAATTCAAGATAAATTAGAAGGGTCATTGTACGAAAAGTCAAATTGTAGATAAATGATAGAGATCAAATCATACATAGTTTCCAAAATTTTTTCCAAACTTGAAAAGTTTGAACTGAGAATGAGCGTCAACTTTGCTGCCTTTTTTTAATGAACACATTCAAATCCATTGTTATGAATACTGTATCAGTATTAGTATTAGATTAGGTTCTGATAAAGTATTGCATTAATATTAATTAATATGTATATTTTTAAATTTATAAAATAGTCCTTAATTTTTTTTAAAAATTACAATATAATCTTTCAATAGATTGTTTTGTATAATTTATAATTTTACACCAATCCTACCTCTAAAAATTATAATAATAACAATAATTTATTTATTTTTATTAAATCAATCTTGAATTAAAAATTCGATTGAAACCAAAAGAACCTTATTAAAGGTTAGTAATAGAATTCCATTGTTGAATGTTCTTAAAATTAATGAGGTATATTCTCATTCTTTAGACAAAAAATAATAATTGGTCATAAATTAAATTTATAAATAAATTATTGCTTAATTTAAAATCATTAAATAATTTAAAATATAATAAAAGAAAAAAGTTTAATTTTGATACATACAAATAAAAAAAGAAACCAAGTACAATATATATGTGCTTGGATATTTATAAAATTAATATTTATCACATTAATTTAATTGATACTTTCAAGTTTTTACGTAAAAGAATTTTTCAAATTTGGATGGCGTTTATTATATTTAGTTTGACCAACTTGACGTTAAGTAGA
The DNA here is from genome assembly GCA_027575705.1 of Erythroxylum echinodendron. Classification (NCBI taxonomy): domain Eukaryota; kingdom Viridiplantae; phylum Streptophyta; class Magnoliopsida; order Malpighiales; family Erythroxylaceae; genus Erythroxylum; species Erythroxylum echinodendron. The sequence goes on along the minus strand of JANZXR010000170.1, from coordinate 7,335,128 downwards.
TTAGAATCGTTAGATATTTAGATGTGAGCGAAAAGAGAGCTTATTTTGTCCTTTCGTTTGAAAGAAAAGGGAAATAACACCATAACATAGTTACAAAAACTTAAATTTTGTTTTCAGGCTAACACTCGTGGTGAAAAACTCTCTAACTTTTTCATCTCTCATCTCTAAACTCTTGTCTTTTCCTTATTTACTTTCTGACGAGTGTCTTACTTATTAAGGTCATGTTTAGTAAATGACTTATCAGTTATTTTTAGCGGATTGAAAGAATTTAGTTGTTTAACCATATCAAACCGTTGATAATTATGTTTGGTAATCACCTAATTAAGTTGGCCGATATTGCTAGACTCCTCACCAATTTAATAAAAAAGGGTAGTTGGGTGGTCCGAAGAAGTAAAAAAAACCTTTAACAATCTTAAGCAAGCTTTGACAACCACGCCCACATTGGCACTACCGAATTTTGAAGAACCTTTTGTCATAGAAACTGATGCTTCCGAAGATGGTATAGGGTCGTTCTCACTCAGTATGGACAACCCATTGCATACGTGAGTTGTGCACTTGGGGTTACCAAACTAACATGGTCTACTTATGCCAAGCAAATGCTCGCCATTGTCATGGTAGTCAAACTATAGAGTTCATATTTAATGGGTCGAAAGTTTGTAATACAAACCGACCAAAAAAGCTTGAAATATTTGTTAGATCAATGCATCACAACTCCTGAACAACAAAAGTGGCTTTCTAAATTGTTTGGTTATGAATGTGAGATTGTGTATAAACCAGGCAAGGAAAATTCAGGAGCAGATGCATTGTCTCGACGAGGGGATAACCCAACTTTGCATACCCTCTCTCTCCCAAAACACAACCTATGGGGCACTATCAAAGAAGCTACTATCCATCATCCCTATATGAGATCCTTACACAAGCTACCGATCAAACTAGAAGCTCATTTTCTTGGAAAAATGGCTTGATCTATTTCAAGCATCGCATTTGTGTGCCCCCCGAATCTGATATTTCCAAATAACTATTACATGACTTTCACTCTTCATTTACAGGAGGACACTCCGGAATTCACCGAACTTATAAATGGTTGACACAACAATTTTATTGGCCTGCCATGCATCAAGAAGTTAAGGAATTTGTGGCTGCCTGTGACATTTGTCAACAAGTCAAAGCTGATACGCTCTCTCCTACTGGCCTCCTACAGCTATTTCCCATTCCATGCCATGTTTGGGACGATATATCCATGGATTTCATCAAAGGCTTACTCTCCGTTAATGGCAAAAGCACCATCTTTGTTGTCGTCGATCGGCTCAGCAAATCAGCCTCTTACCTCATCGCTATACTGCAAAAATGGTTACCGAAAAATTTATCGACAATATCATCAAATTATATGGAATGCCTAAATCCATTAGAAGTGACTGGGATCCAATTTTCACAAGTCACTTTTGGTAGGAATTTTTTAAGATGTCGGGTACTCAACTTCGAATGAGCTCCTCTCTAGCATCTGTAAACTGATGGGTAGTTTGAAATCGTTAATTGCAACCTTAAACAGTACCTTCAGTGTTTAGGACACCAACAGCCTTGCCAATGGAGCTCTCCTCTACCATGGGCTAAATTCTGGTACAATACCATTTACCATGCGGCAATCAAAATGTATCCATTTCAAGCCCTATATGGTAGCCACCATCGCCCATTACGCGTTATCAAGATGACATTACTCTTATTAACAAGGTAGATCAGCAACTATGATCCAGAGATATCCTTCTCCAACAATTCAAGCACAATTTGCATGCGACTAACAATCGCAAGCAACAAACCGTCAATGCTAAATGACGAAATGTGGAATTTCAGGAAGGAGAATGGGTTTTCCTAAAACTCCAACCATATTGACAGCAAATAACTTTTAAGAGAGCTTTCCAGAAGCTCTCCTGCCACTTTTATAGGACATACAAAATCCTCCAACGTATCAGTCCAGTAGCCTAAAAGTTACAATTACCAGAAAGCTCCCGAATACATCCAGTATTCCATGTATCCCTACTCTGAAAAAAGATAGGCAGCGACATACCAACAATCAAAAACCACCCTAAAACTACTACAGACGGGGATCTTGTGCTGCAACTAGAAACCATTTTAGAAACACGATGGATCAAACAGGGTCCAAAATAGTGGAAGAAAGTCTTATCAAGTGGAAACACCTGTCAACAAAAGAAGCCACATAAGAAAACAACCAAGAACTTTTTACAAAATTTCCTAGCTTAAACCTTGAGGACAAAGTTCCTGTAAAAGAGGGAGGCAATGTTACAGCAAGAAGGTCAACCCGAATCTAACCAAAAACCCCAAGTATCTTAAGTTAATATCATTGAAAATCCGGGAAATAAAAGATTGGTGCACTTCCGGAATACTTGGTCCAAATGTTATCTTCCTTTATCCTTTTGTTATCTCTTATTTGAATTACCAAATATTATCTTTCTTTATCCTTTCGTTATCTCTTATTTGAATTACTTTATCTCTTAGAATAGGCATTGAACTCCTGAATAACAGGGAAAGCTGCTGTAAACTTTTCTATTTAAAGCCTCCTTAGTTCCTGAATAAAATAAGTAATATTTGTAGAAACCATTGGTCTTTCTAGCCAAAAATAGAAACTTACTCTTCAGTTCTTCTTGGTTCATATTGGGACCTTATCAGAATCCACTTCAGTTGTTTTTAAAAATGGATTGAATAGAGAATCCCATAATTCTTGAAAGGTTCGCACAGATCCTTTTTATTCTCCTTTGTAGGAGGTTCGCACTCCCAATTGTTTGATATATAGGGATGCTATATGATTTTGGAATGATCGTATCTACGTGAGCCTTCGCTCTTCACTCATTTCCTGAATATTGGAGAATTGTCATACCACACCAGTCGACGGCCACTTTGGGTTCACCAAAACACTCTTTCGAATCAAACAAAGCTTCCACTGGACCAATATGAGTCACAACATTAAAACATTCATTCGAAACTGCTCAATTTGTCAAAGGTGCAAAATGGATAGCATGCAACCTGCAAGGCTATTACAGCCGCTCCTAATTCCCTCTCAAATTTAGACAGACCTCTCTATAGATTTTGTAGAAGGGTTGCCATCTTCCAATGGGTTCATGGTGGTTTTGGTTTTTTTCAACTGATTGTCTAAACACGCCTACTTTATTCCTTTGAAGCACCCATTTACGGCATTAACTGTGGCTAAAGCTTTTGTTGACAACATTGTCCATCTTTATGGTATCCCAACGTCCATTGTAAGTGACCGTGACAAAATCTTTATTAGCTGCTTTTGGCATACCCTTTTCTGTTTGCAGCGATCTCGATTGTGTATGAGTTCCAGCTACCACCCCAGATGGATGATCAAATCGAGGTCATAAATCGTACATTGGAGTAGTATTTGTGTTGTTTTGCTAGTGACCAACCTCGCAAGTAGGCAGATTGGTTACCCTAGGCAGAATATAGTTACAATACATCCTTCTACTTCGCTACTAAGCCACTTCTTTTGAAGCAGTCTATGGTGTGTCTCCTCCTTCACTGTTTCGCTATATACCAAGCAAAGCTCGTGTTCAGATAGTCGACAAATATCTGCACTTTGGTGATGCCATCCTTACCTTCCTGAGACACCATATCTCCCTTGCCAACCAGCGTATGAAAAGCCATGCAGACCATCACTGACGTGATGTTAAATTTCAGCTATGGGATTATGTGTACACCAAACTACAGCTCTATAGGCCATCTTTCATGGCGGTCCGTTCTTCTCTCAAGTTGTCCCCAAGATATTTTGGTCCTTACTAGATTATTACTAAGGTGGGCGTAGTAGCTTACCGCGTGGAACTTCCTCCAGGATCCCAAATCCACGATGTCTTCCATATGAGCATGCTCCACAAACACTTTAGACCAGTTTCTGCCGCTGACACCCCTCCACCTCCACCGGTTTCAACTGAAGATGTTATCATCCTACCGCAACCTCTCCTTGTTTCAGATTGCCGTGTCATTTGTAAGGGAAAATATAGACCTTGAATTGAAATCTTGGTTCAATAGTAAGGTACTTCACTAGAAGATGCAACATGGGAAATCGAGTGGCGTTTTCAGCGTGCTTACCCAGACTTTGATCCTTGTAGTTAAGGATCTTAAGGGGAAGGAATGGTAAGAGCCTTGACCCTGTCAACCCTGTCACCATGACTAACTAAGTCACATGACCATTACTGACTAGTGGAGTAGTAGTTCCTAGTTTGTAAGCAATTTCCCTTCCTAATGATTGTCACGTTACTTTGCTTCTATCATTTCAATTCCTATATATGTAAACATTGTTGAGTAATAAAAGGTCAAGCAATTGCCTGAAAACACTTGTCTTCTTCTTTAACCTTTTTTCTATTTCTAAACTATATCGTATCACCCCCTCAAGTTGGGCAATGTCAAAAAGGCCCAACTTGACAGTGATGTTTGAAAAAGTAAGAGGAGGTAGAGGTTTGGCGAAAAAATCTACCAACTGAAGTTTTGATTGGAGATCTATGGTATTGAAAAAACCTTGTTTGATGGAGTCACGAACGAGGCAGTAATAGATGTCTAAGTGTTTGGTTCTTTCGTGGAAAACGAGGTTGGAAGAGATGTGAATTATAGCGGTATTGTCGCAGCACAATGGGATAGGGAGATCGAGTGGTAGTTGCAAGTCTCGGAAGATATAAGAATTCCATCGCAATTCACATAATGTACCTGCCATGCTTCTGTATTCTTCTTCTGGGGAGGATCGGCTTACGGTGGTTTGCTTTTTTGTTTTATAGGAGATTAAAGCGGTGCCATAGAATATGCAGTATCCCGTTAGAGAGCGACGGGAAAATGTGCATCCTGCCCAATTCGCATAAGAGAAGGCATGAACTTGAGGATTATATTGGACAGGATATAGTAGGCACTTTGATGTTGTCCCTTTGAGATAACGGAGAATATGAACCAGGGCATTCTAGTGAGGTTGGCGTGGCGCATTGGTGAATTGGCTTAATTGCTGAACTGAAAATGCTATATCTAGTCTAGTAAGGTTCAGGTATAGCAATTGTCCGACGAGTTTACGATATTCCTACAGATCTATTAATAAGGCTCCATCCTCTATGGTTAGTTTCGTGCCCAATGAGAGTGGTATAGATGTCTGTTTTATGTCCTCCAAACCAATATCTTGAATAATATCATGAATATATTTTCGCTATTATGATAACATCCCGTCAATTGATCGAGCAACTTCTAACCTAATAAAATACTTGACATATCCTATGTCCTTAATTGTGAACTCATTATGCAACAAATCCTTAGCAGCAGATATAGATTGTTCACAAGGACCAGCAAGTAGGACATCATCTATATAAATCAGTAAGGCAAGGAAAGAGTTTCCTATACCTTTCGTAAACAGGCATGCTTCTGATGAGGACTGAACAAAACCAAATCTCTTTAATTTATTTGTGATTTCTTTGTTCCACTAGTAGTCCGCTTACTTTAAACCATATAGCAATTTTTGGAGTTTCAGCACTTGTACAGGTTCGGTTTTGTTATACCTTGAAGGGGGAAGCAGATATATGTCCTCTTCAATGTGACCGTGGAGGTATGCATTATTAATGTCACTTTTGAAGCGACAATGGCGAGCAGTGTTCAAATAAAAGTGAGTTTGACTACTTGTGAAAACATATCCGAATAGTCTACTCCTACTCTCTGATTAAAACCCTTAACTATAAGTCATGCCTTTCGCCTTTCAATTGAGTTGTCTGGGTTATGTTTTATCTTGAATACCCACTTTATGGACAGTGCTCTTCTGTTGTTTGGCAGGTTACATGAAATCCACGTTTGATTTAACTCCAGTGCTTGCAACTCGAATTCTATAGGTTTTATCCATAAAGGATCTCTGATAGGAGCATCATAAGTTAATGGTTCATAATTAGCTAACACATTGGCTACAAAGGAGGTGTATATGGGGGTGAAGTATAAATGTGATGGTGATATAGAAACGGAATTTTCATACAAACAGCAAACCTAATATGGGCATATCATGGACGTGTTTGCTTGGTGAGGAGTAGGGAGGACGTAGGAGATGTAATCATTGAGGTAAAGAGTTGGCTAATGATTGCTTATGATGAATCTAGTGGGTTGAGTCACTATTTGATCATACGAGGTCCTAGTTTTTGTGAGTTTATGTTGTAGAGGAAGAAATGGGGTTTTATTGATCGTGGGAGGTTGAAGTTGGTGAATTGGCTGAAGTTATTGGGTTGGACATAGTGTTTGGATCTGTGTGAGTATCATATGGTGGGGTATTTGGAGTTATTTGGCTAGGCTCAGTATTTGGGTCTGTGTAGTGTATCTGGTCATTTGGGCTGCTATATTTGAAAAGTGGATTCTGGGTTTTTTGTTTGGTGGAGGCGTGGTTATTACGTGAAAAGGGAAACATTGTTTCGTGAAAAACAATGCTGCAGTTTATAAAAAAAAATTCGTTTCCAAATCTTGTAATTTGTACTCGCGTTTGTCCGATGTGTATCCAAGGAATAAACATTTTGCGACTTTATTTCTAACTTTTCTTTGTGGGGTGTATTATTTGTGGAATAGGTTAAGGTATCCCAATGTTCTCATATGGTCATACATAGTCTCCTATGAAGTTTTTCGTAAGGAGTTTTCCAATTTAATACTTTGGTAGGTAATCGATTTATAATATAAGTGGTTGTCAACAAGACTTTCCCCCAATAATTTTTTGGTAACTTAACTTGGTATAAGAGGGCACGTATTATTTGTAATAGATGTCTATGCTTGCATTCCGCAACCCGTTTTGTTAGGGTGTGTACGCACAGGTTTTCTGGTGGACTATTCCCTTGGTTTCTAAAATTTGACTAGTTGAGTTATTTACGAACTCTTTCCTTATTATCGATTCGAATTACCTTTATTTGAGTGGATAAATATCTTTCAATCATGGCGATGAAGGTTGACAAGGCATTAAAAGTTTGGGTTTCTCTCCTAAAAGAAATGTCGAGGTTGCTCTGCTAAATTCATCTACAATTGTGAGGAAATGTTTGGACCCATCTAATGTAGGTATGCTATTTGGGCCTTAGAGGTCCACATGAATTAATTTAAATGGGCTTAAGCAAGTAATGGTATGAGTATTAAAGGGTTTCCTGATCTGTTTAGCCAAAGGACATATTCCATATGGGTGATCTGTTGTGGACGCACACGTTATATTAAGTATTCGCAAAAGTTTATCCTTGGATACATGACCAAGACGTAAGTGCCAAACATCAAAATCACTTATTGTTTAAATAGAAGTCTAAGGGTAGACCTTTTAAGGCTTTTGGTGGTAAGAAGTTTTGATGTGTGAGCTTGCAAATTCCCCCCGTCTCCTCGCAAACAATCACGACATAGCTAGTTTGAGGGTCCTGGAAAAAAACTTCATCAGATATGAAGATAACTGCTAGTTTATTCCTAAGATGTAGCACATCCTTAATGATAACTTTGGGTGTCAATTCTACATCTTCTATGTGGGTGACAGGTCTAACGCTCCTATATGGTAATGTAACAGGGCTTAACAGGTTGGTTTCTTTTAGTTGGTGCATGTGGGTTGAAGCCCTTGAGTTAACTATCCATGAACCATGAACACATTCAGCGCTATGATGAATACTCAAAAGAGAATTTATACCTACAAAACTGTTAAAGGCTACATGATTGGCTTCCAAGTTTCCTTTCCCCTTGATGTAACCCATCATATCTTGAACTTGTCAAGCTAGCACGTTTATATCTACCTCTTTATTTGTAACCTCTGTATTAATGTTCCCTTGCGTGGTATCTACTAGACTGTTCACCACAGAAGCCGCAAAATGCCCATTTTCTTAGCTCGTTTCTCATTTAACTCCTTAAACCACTCCGGTATGCCATGTAGTTCGAAGCACGCCTCAATGGTGTGCCCCCTCTTATGGCAATGATTACAGTATCTATCCTCCTTCCTCATAAAATTCCTTCTTCTTTTTAGACCACCATTCTCCCTGCCATCTGGTTTACGGTGGATTTCAGTTCTACTAATTAAAGCAATGTTCATATGGTTGCTGTCATTTTGAGTGGTTATGTTCTTTTGTCTCTCAATTGTTAGGATTATGGAGTATGCCTTGCTAGCAGTAAGCAGTGGGTCGTTCAACATGATCCGACTAACTACATGCTTGTAATCCTCTTTCAAACCCATCAAACATTGTAGTAGTTTTGTATTGTTCCCTACAACACTGTTATGTTTGCCAACATCACAGGTAGAGTTCATTAAAGGCATTAAACATGCCAAATAATCCTATAGCTTTTTTAATTTGGTGAAGTAAGTCGACATAGACCCATTCCCTTACCTTAAACTACCAATTTCTTGCATTATTTAATAAATTTGCGGACCATCACTCTCCCCATACCTAGACTTTAACTCCTCCCATAACTCCCTCGCAGAATTCACAACCAAGAACGAATCTACAATTTCTTCGCAAATTGAATTCGAAATCTAGGAGGTTACAATTTTATCAGCTATTTGCCACTTTTTAAGTAATCTGGTGTCATTCTCTGGCTTCTTAATGCATCCATTCACGAATCCCACTTTGTCCTTCGCACCCAGAGCTATTAACATCGAGTGGCTCCAGGATAAGTAATTATTGTCGTCGAAGAGTGTAGTGACGAGGACACATCCCGGATTCTCCAATGCTGCAACAAAGTAAGCATCAACGTCATATTGGTTTTCCATTGTGTTTGTGTCACTTACGTTCTCTTCGTTCTGTGACATATTTAGTTTTATGGTAGAATTTTAAGGATTTACGTATCAGTTGCAAATCTGCTCTGATGCCATGTTAAAACTTGAATTAAAAACAAGAATAGGAGAATTAAATAAGAGAAATGGTGAGAAGTTACAAAATTCTCATTTTTGCAATGGTGTTGCTGTACAATAAATACACAGAGGCATAGCTCTTAATGATGGTAAAATTGGATTGTCAACAAACCTAACTAATTCTGTCCTTTTCTTCAGACCTATGTAACTAATTCTTTCCTTTTCTTCTTTTTCTATTTCTTCCTTTATATTTCTTAAATCTGTATTTTATTTTGTTGTATTGTTTGGGCTCCTTGGCTGCTCCTTGAATAGTCTGACAAACTTCGTGAGCTTGTTGGCCATGGTGTTGATCATCAACATCATTAGAATAATTTTCCGCGCATTTGCCTGTGATCTTTCTTCTCTTATTTATCCGGCAAAGCATATAATTCCTATCATCATGCTGCACATAATCCAAAATATAAAAGAATTCAACTTTCTGATCATTCAATTAACAAATGTTTTAAAACTAGACCAAACATCGAACCGGTCGAAGGAAAGGTTTAAGGTTTAGATGTTCAACCGATAGTGAACCGCTATAAAACTGGTATATAATAAATAAGAAGTAAATTTTATAAGAATAAGTAAAATAAAATATTTTATTGAAATAAAAATGCACCAATCTCTATTATTATATAATGAACTAATAATAAATATGAGTCTAATACAAAACTTAAAATAACAATAAAAATCAAAATTGTATTTCTAAAGGACGTCGAAAGCTCCAAATTCTACAATGCTATTTAAAGATTCATAAGTTGCTTTCATCCAAAGTATTTGCATCAACTTCTTCTATTGCATTAAAATAAATTACAAATTAGTAATGTATGAAATTAT
>JANZXR010000170.1:7305599-7316238 GCA_027575705.1 Erythroxylum echinodendron | reverse complement strand
TATATATCGAAAATGCCCTCAATTTCCTCTCAATGCATTTATTCCATAAGCTATTTTGCTTAAGCTAATGGAAAAAATTTGCAGGGGCCGACAAACTATATAAACCTTTGGGGGCTAATACATAAAAAGCAATAGAAGATACTAAAGCAAGATTATCTGAAGTTTAAAATATGTTAGTTTATAATCCAAACAATGCTGACCTATTAGTAAAGGAGAAAAATAGTTGTAGTCTTATTTCCAAGCTATTCACGGTGACTTCTCTCTAATTAAGCAAAGATATAGGATCTCCTGGCTTAAAGATAGAGATGATTGCACAAAATTCTTTTTTAATATAGTGCTGGCAAGGAAGAACAAAAATAAGATTTGCTCTATTATCTCAAATGATGGTTCTACTTTGTAGGACCAAAACTCTATTCTTCTTAAAACTTCAAACTTCTTTTCTAATCTGTTAGGTTCAGCCAAAACTTCTAAACCTTTTCTAGCCTTACTAAGCAGTTTATTTCCAGGAAAAATCAACAATGAGATTGGTAATTTTTTTATTGCAACTATTAAAGACAAAGAGAATGTGGATACTATTTGCAAACTAAAATCTTAGGATGTAATTGACAATATGTTATTGGAGGCAACACATGAATTCTTCATGACTGGGAAGGTATTGAAGGAAACTAAAAAAACTTTCATTTACTTGATTCCTAAAGTGAGGAATGTAGATTCTTTTAGTGTTATAGGCTTATTTCTTGCACAATTTTTCATTACAATATTATTTCTAAATTGATAGTCATTAGATTTGTAACATACCACTTCCATAGAGCATATGCCGAACATCTAAAGGATATTCGAGAACATACCCTAAGAGATTGGAATGTTAGAATAGTCACATTAACTTATTATGGCATCAAACTTAACAAAAGTATTCAAAATGATCAATTTTCTTATTTCATTCATAAAATAAACTCACTTACATTGTACCATTACAATTTATATATCCATGTATTTACATGACATAACATTTAAGAGTTTACAACTCTATACAAAATGTTAACATGAAATGAGAAACTAAACAAACACATCGTAATTAACTAGACTCCTCAGATATCAGCTGACCATACCTTTGAGCCATTCTTGTACTTAAAATGACAGTACTAGAATTTTACTTGGTTGCCTTACAAGATATAACTCCTTTGTACCTAAAAATTATGCTGCAATTTTGATGAGTTTGTGAACTTAGTAAGCGGACCATCATCAATGTGCTCACTCCAGTTAGAACACAAAGTCAAGTATATAACCAATTTTAAGAAGTTTAACACATCATCTAATATCAAATTCCATAGAACATTTTTTCATATTTCATCAGGTATAAGTACAACATGTATACGAACATTGCATAACACTATTCCAGAACAATCCGTTAATTCATCTCAATCATTCATATGATACATGCAAAGTATATATATATATATATATATATATATATATATGAAAATGCACACATGACTCCATTTTCATTTTACTTTATTGTGACTGAGTGCCTATTTACTTTCTCGTATCCTTAGTGGATACTAGGCTCATCATTGTGGATACTGAGCTCATTATGAACTGAGCCTATGGCTCTTTGTGCATAATTCTTAAGCGTAAACCTCTTTTTCTACATTATTCACTCCGATCAGAACTCGTCTATCTGATTATGCATATCAATGTAATGGAATGCATCAATTCACATAATATGCTATCAATACTTTTCATTCAATGAGTTCATATCATTTTTCACATTCTTCGGACCTGAGTCTAACATTCAACATTCATTTGAGTACATATTCCATATTACACATACAATTTGAAAACACTTCAATATATAGTCCTAAGTATCAAATCCATAGGATCAACAATGTCTGAAATCATAGCAATCATATAAGTAACCTTTTAATAACTGAAAGTTAAGCAAAAACAATTCAATCATAGTGAGAAACATCTAGGTTAACTCACAGTATGCTCTAGAAAAACTATTGCCTTGATGATCCGGTAATGTCTGGATGTTGGCGATCAACTTGTGCGTCTATAGTCAAGCAATAAACACATAGTTTATAATCACTAATTTGTTTGATCATATGAATATACAATCATGTACATGTATATATGTGTCATGTTGCTCAGTTGACCTTAATCTTGGTCGTTCAATTATTATAGCTTGTATATACCACTTTGCATTTAGGTTTATACCTTGAGTAAGTTTGATTACTCAAAATTCATTAGTCATACATTCATCAACCTTTTCTAGCAATATACATTCACACGATTTCCCAATTTGAACTATTAATTTCAAATCTACTAATTATAATCCACCAAACCAAAATTTAAGAAATAAGCAATACATAATTCACATCACGATCATTTTAAACCTTTCATACCCCGGGATATGTCACATACAATCTTGGCAATGTTTACTAAATTATGATTCATGTATGTATGCAAATATTATTCATGTGAATGAAATGAACTTCATAAATTCTCAAATGATATGACTCAATAGTCTAAGATTCTAACCCTCGGTAAATTTTGGAAACTCGGGCTATTACAAGATTAAAAAGGGTTGTTAACTCCATCATCAGTGAGAATTAAGGTGTTTTCATTGAAAATAAGCAAATTGGTGATAAGATATTGCTTGTTCAGGAACTAATTAAGGGATACTCTGGAAAAGGCTTTACTACTAATTGCATTATCAAGGTTGATTTTAACAAAGCTTTTAATAGCATAAATTGGGAATTCTTGTTCCAATTGCTAGTAGTATTTGGCTTCCCTGACAAATTTATTATGTGGATTAAGGAAACTGTATCCTCTGTATCCCTTTCAGCATTGGTGAATGGCATTCCTTCAAAGTTATTTAAAGGGGCTAGAGGTATAAGATAGGGGGATCCATTATCTCTATACCTCTTCATTTTATGCATAGAAGCTTTATCTCTTTTTATTAAGTAAAATGTTAGTTTGAATCTAAGATTAATATTTTATTCTAGATGAAAAAAAGTTTCCTTGGCTAATCTTTGCTTTGCTAATGATTTAATGCTTTTCTGTGAAGCTCATCTCGATTCAATCCAAACTCTAATAGACTCTCTTCAGCTTTTAAAAAAAATTTAGTCTTGGATTTAAATTTCAATAAAAGTTACTTTATAATTTCTAAAGCAGCCTCGAGTATGGAACATCGCATATCCAAATTTACTGGAATGAGCAGAAGATTGCCACATTTCTTATATTTAGGTCTGCCTATATCCACAAAAAAATTTATATTCTCAAAATGCATCCCATTAGTTAAAAAGGTGTAAAATAAATACTCTTTTTGGGTTAATAAATCACTTTCTTATGCTTGTAAACTCCAATATATAAATCTATCCTCTCTTCATTGTATATCCAACACCTCCAAAATCTCGATTTCATGAATAGTACTTTTTGGGTCATGAATTGTGTATCCTAAGGTGAATAGTTGCATTCAGGACCCAAATTGCATTTTATTTTTGTTTCACATCGGATAATATTGTTCAAGGATAGCCCGAGGATCAAATTAGAGCTCAAAACGAGTTTGTTTTGAGGGTTTGACTAAGAGTTGACTAGTGGTCAAAGTTTGACCCAAGAAAGGGTGAAAGTCAAACTCAAAAATATTAATGGAAATAAATGTTATTAGTTAAAGTCTTTATATGGGGTTGATATTTTTCTTATGGATATTTTTATTAAGAAGAAGAAAAGAATGGATTAAAAGTTAAAGTTAATTTTGGTTTTTTTAAAAAATGAAAAAGAGTTATTAAGGGACCACATGTCATTTTCTTGGCTACCAATCCTCTCTTCTTCACCAAGGAATGTCGAGAATAACCCTTTCTTCTTTTTCTACATTTTCTTTCAACTTCTTCCGCTTTCAAGCCAACTTTCTTTATTTTAACCCCTAAATCATCTATTAAACACTAAATCATCAACTTAGTGCCCCCAAACTCACCATATCAACAAAACTCTTGGGAAAAGATAAAGAAAAATTATATGGGTGTTCTTCATAAATAGTACCCTAAAATTTATAAAGTGAGTTAATAGAGTTTTGATTATTTTTAGTACATGATTTCGCTGTACTTGTATGCATTGATGAATAAAATGCATGAAATTGAATGTTTATGCAATATTAGCAAGATAAAGAAGAGGAATTGAAGGAGAGAGAGAAAGAGAAAGAGAAAGAGAAAGAGAAAGAGAAAGAGAAGGAATAAGGAATTGTTGGTGAAATTGAAGTTGATTGAAGGTTGATTTGAAAAATTGGTCATCAATTTGGTATCTGTTCTTGCAATTCTATTTTTCCCTAAAAATTGTGTATTAGGTACTTTAGGATTCTTGAGATGAATATGTTTTAAATGTTGTATAAACTAACGGAAGAAAAAAAATACCTTGAGATGAATATGTTTTAAATGTTGTATAAACTAAATTAAAACCAATAACGGAAGAAAAAAACACATTAAGGAGTGACATTTGCTTTGATTGAGTATGGAATAGCTTGAATTGGCTATTATGACTGCTTTTCATTAAATTTCAATGAAATTTAATTAGATTTCCCCTAGTAAGATAGATAGGAAATGGAGGAATGTGATAAGGTTGGCATGCCAATTAGAGAATTAGTAGTACTATTTCGTGATATGCATTACCAGACGGTATGACTCCGAGAGCTCGATTCCAGTGTAAGACATTTGATTTATGTTATAAACTGCATAGCTTCGAGAGCTCATTTCCAATATGAATGTATATAAAAAATGGACTATATAGTTTCAAGAACCCAGTCTTGTATTTTAAAATCATGCTTATCTAGCTCAATAATGCAATTTCGTTGAATTTTACTTTGGGGCAATTACAAAAAATATATAAATGCATGACTAATAATTAAAGAACTTCAAATGAAAGTAGTAATATTGATTGTAAATTCAATTGTACAGTTTATTGTTAATTATGTAATTAGATACGAATTATTATAATAGATACATGCTTGTATTTCAAATTGATTTTAAATGCCTATTTATGCTTAAAAATAAATGAAGATATTTATATTTGAAAAATATTATATGTTATATGTGTTATGGTGGAATGAATTAAATTGAATGAGAAATAGAATTATTTGAACACCACTAAGCCTATAGCTTAGCTTGTAGATTTTCTATATGCGTGTAGGTTTTGAAGAGAATTAGAAGAAAACTGTGGTGGATCTACTACAAGATAAGAATCGCATAAAGGATCTTGGAAGACTTAGAGGTGGATGTACCACATAATGTTATTTTGTTTTCGGTTGTGGCATGTACACGTAAAGAAGTGAAGGATTACATAATTTTATTGTGAATTATATATGAAAGTCATGCATGAAATTTGGTTTAGATGAGTTGAAACATATTGGAGGATGGGAAAATTATTTTGTCAAAGAGTTTGACATGGAGATTGATAGTTGAGTAGCATTTATGAGAAGTATATTGAAGTTTCTTGTATGAGGTTTTAAGTAAATATAAAGAAAACTTTGTCAAAATTTTTATAAAGTGAATAGTAATTGTTAGAATAATAAAGTTTTAAATAAAAGATATTATAGTTCAAAATATTATGTATTTAAGAATATGGTAACAATCGATATGCCGATTCCATTATGAGGTATAGGGTGTTACATTTAGTGGTATCAGAGCTTGATTCAGGCAATTTTGGGTCTATAATTAAGTAAATAAAGGAAAAGTGAATTATGTACATGCCAAATGAAGGAATATATGAGAATATGATGTGACTCTTATGTAGATCCACTCTTTCTATTTGTTATAGACTGAAGAATGGAACTAGGAGTTATGCGAGCTACTGAGAGAGAGAAGGAAAGTCTAGTGATATAGATAGAGGCATGGCGGGGCAGCCAGCACAACCCGTACCATCACCTGCCAATCAATCAATTCCTAACCTAGCAAAGTTTTTCCAAACTATGGTCGACGATATGAAACAACAAATGGTTATTGCACTTCCTGTACGACCACAACCACCTTTTCCACTATAGAAGCTTATGTTGGAGAAGCCAAGAGGTTGGGAGTAGAGGATTTTTTAGGGGAGTCATCAGTTAGTGCTCTTGATAAGTGTAAATTGCATTGTGTTTTAGAATATAGTTTGATATGTGTTTAGCCGTTAATATGTGTTTAGGTTCGAATTGTGTTGGTTTGCAAATTATTTGTGTTTTAAGTGTTTATGGGTTATATAAGCTTTTGAGCTTAAATATTATGTTTTTGAGATACCTTGATCTGTTTGCTAGTCTTTCAGGTTCAATATCGAAGAATAGAGGAGTTTTAGAGACATTCGGGTTGAAATAAAGACCACAATCTTGTCGTGGCATGTCAGGCCACGATTGTGACAGAAGCCTAGGGAATGGCTCACGATTCGCGATCCTGGCCTGTATGCCACGATTCACAATCGTGGCCTATATGGGCCATAATCGTGGCCTACATTAGAGAAACGCGCAGACACTTAAGAACGTCAATTTTCTAGGGATTGTTTGGACCTTTCGGACCTATGAAAAGCCTTAAGGTTACCCAAAACATAAGAGGATATAAAAAGAAGAGAAAGAGGCAAAGAGAGGAGCTTTACCGTTAGCCACTTTTGGAAACACTAAAAAAGGAAAAAAATAAGAGAGAGAGAGATGAAGAGAAGGAATAAGGAGGAAGAAGAAATAGATCCCGATGCCACTAATCCTAAGATCATGTGGTATCCTGACGCTACTACCTTCCCGATTTGCCCAACCTAAGTTCCATTTTCTCTTCATTTCCTTTTTCATTTAAATGTATAAAGTTGAGATGGATTGTATGGAAATGGATTTTGGGTCGTTGATAATATTCTAAACTCTCTTTTGGGATTTTACTTTAAGTTAATGTTGATTTAATTATTCTGTGTTTATTAGTTTGGGTGTTATGATTGATTAATGTATTTGTACGTTGTGGTAACAAACTGGGAGGGTAAGCCAGATAAAAATGATTAAATCAAATTAATGAGAGTTAAGCGATCTAATTGACCACTTAATCAATATAGTTGGTAATTTTATAGAGAGAGATCCCTGTAAGACTCGATTGTTTATTAGAGAGCTTTAGAACTAATTAAAATTGTGGGTAATTTGTAAATTGAGAGATTGCAAGTTCCATAATTTGATTAAGGTTTACAATTTAGGGTCTAATAGTTATTACTCGAGAGAGAGTAATCAACCCTACAATCATTCAGAACTGAGATCCCGTAAACACATTAACGGTTAGATTAGCATTAATGATAGGTAAAATCCTTGCTCTCATAACTTGATTAACTCTCTTGACGGATTTCTATTATGGCTTGTGTGACTGCTCAGTTTAATTTTATCTTGTTGATTTTTTCACTTTCAACTTATAAATTAATTGCTAGTATTTACTTTCTATGTCCACTTGTGTAGTGTTGATTTCTTTTTATTCTTTTTGTTGAGCCTTAGATGACTTAGGATTAGGCTAGTACTCTTCTCGTGGGATCGATCCTTCAATACGACAAAGTACAACATGTGCACTTGCGAATTATTAAGGGTTTTATAAATTAGGTTGTGTGTTTTTACCTTGATTGTGAATTTTGCATATTGTATGATAGTTTGTTTAGGTTGCATAATGTGAATTAGGTGAATGCGTCAAATGGATAAAACTTAATGGGATAGATTTAGCCTTAAACATAGTCTTTTATGTTGCAAAGATTTATTAGCTTATGAAATTAGTAAACTAAGTTACTTAGGGCTAAATATGCTGGTTAATTAAGATATGATATTAGTCAATTTACCCTAGTAATTTGTCATACTCATTTATAATTTTAGGCCAATCAAATAAATGGCATTATTAGCACATTTTCATAAGAATGATTAGATAAAGCAATAAGGTAGGCAAAATTTTATGTTAAAAAAGGGGTTGTATAATTTTAACTGAAATAACTATTCCACTAGCCTTTGGGTTATGAATAGAGCTAGTAGCCAGTTAAGAATGTGATGCAGCTGAGTAACTAAGTTGACACGCATCATAAAGGTGTGCCTTCGTATAAAAAGGATATAATGACATTTCAACCAAGCAGATTAATAACAACATAACTTAGTTGAATAACCGGATCGACATTTGTCACAAATGTTTGCCTCTGGGTAAAAAGATTAGGTTCATGCCTTTAAAGAAAAATCAACAAAAAGAATGTTTTCAAATAAAAACCTACCAAACTTGTTAGTAGCTTAATTTTTCATGAAAACCTATTGATGAATATCTACAATTTTATTTTGACTAAATGATTATCAATGTGTGTGTGTGCAAGTAATAGAGGTCAATAGACTTAACGTCAAAATTTTGATTAGTTTGTATATTTAATCCAAGCTGCTTAGATGCAAATTTCACTAGTTAATAAGTTAGAACGATTTGAAGGATTGTGTTTATAGTAAATTTATTTCACTAACATGTCAGGCTATGATCGTGACATGTCAGGCTATGATAGTGATAGAAGCCCAAGTAATGGCTTATGATTATGGCCTGCATGCCACGATCATGACAGAAGGCTCAGATGTAGGCCACGATCTTGCCCTGCAGGGCCATTATCATGGGTTGTATTAGGTAGATGTGCAGAAACTTAAGAACACCGTCGAAAAAGACTTAGGATTACCTAAAACATAAGACGATATAAAAAGAAGAGAAAGAGGCAGAGAGAGGAGCTTTACATTTAGCCACTCTTGGAAACCCTAAAAAGGGCAAAAAAGAAGAGAGAAGGAGAAGAAGAAGAGGAAGAAGGAGGAAGAAGAAGTGGATCCTGATGTTGTTACTCCCCGGATTAGGTGGTATCCTGATGCCGCTGCCTTCTCGATTTGTCCAACCTAAATTCCATTTTCTCTTCATTTCCTTTTTCACTTAAATGTATAAAGTTAAAATGGATTATATGGAAATGGATTTCGGTTTATTTATAATGTTCTAAACTCTCATTTGGGATTTTACTTTGAGTTAATGTTGATTTAATTATTTTTGTGTTTATTGGTTTAGGTGTTGTGATTGATTAATGTATTTGTATATTTCGGTAACAAACTGAGGGGGTGAGCCAGATAAAAATGATTTGATCAGATTAATGAGAGTTAGGCGATCTAATTGACTACTTAATCAATCTAGTCAGTAATTTTATGGTGAGAGATCCCGTTCGAGACCCGATTGCTTATTAGAGAGCTTTAGAACTAATTAAAATTATGGGTAATTTGTAAATTGAGAGATTGTAAGTTCCATAATTCGTTTAGGTTTTACAAATTAGGGTTTAATGGTCATTACTCTCGAGAGAATAATCAATCCTACGACCGTCTAGAACTGACATCTCGTAAACACATTAATGGTTATATTAACATTAATGATAGTAAAATCCCCTCTCTCTTAATTTGATTAACTCTCTTGACGAATTTCCATTGTGACTGGTGTGACTACTCAATTTAATTCTATCTTGTCGAATTTTTCGCTTTATAATTCCTGAATTAATTTTTAGTATTTACTTGACGTGTTCACTTGTGCAGTGTTTATTTCTTTTTATTCTTTTCTCTAAGCCTTAAACGAATTAGGATTAGGCTAGTACCCTCCTCGTGGGATTAACCCTTTAATACTACAAAGTACGACCTGTGCACTTGGGGTTATTGAGGGTTTTATAAATTGTAAAACTTGCTCAACAGCTCCAGATATTGAGTTTTGGCTCCTAATTTGTAGATAAATATATAGGGGAAGCTTATAAGGATGAGATGAGGGATGCATTCCTTCATTGGAAACAGGGGTATAGGATAGTATCAGAATATGAGAAAGAGTTTGATAGATTAAGTATGTATGCAGAGAGATTAATTCCTACATGGTAAATAAGTGTAAGAGATTCGAAGAAGGCCTCCACCATGGCATCAAGAAACTCTTTGTTGCACTGCAGATTAAAGATTATGGAGAGATGGTAAAGGAAACTTTGAGGATTGAAAAGGTTAATATTGATGAACGTAAATAGAGAAATAGGGGACAACAGAAAAGGAGTCAGGAACAAACTTGTTCATCCATCACAGCCAGTAAGAAGCAAAAGGGTTCAGGGTCTCAGGCTCCAACACAAACACAGACATCCTATCGACAATCGGGACAAAGTCAGAGATCAATGGTTAGGACAGGACAGTGAACTCTATAGCTAGTACAACAGGTGGATCAGGACATGGATTAGTTACTCCATGTGAGCATTGTGGGAAGAAACATGGCAGACAGTGTTGGAAGATGATGGGAGCAAGCTTATAATGTGGATCTGTGGAGCATTTTCAGAGATATTCCCCTAGTAGACGGTATCAAATAGTTATTCAAGAAGAGATGTACCACCCCATTACCCTAGGGTACTCAACGGGACGCCCGTAGGTCATTCTGATACATATCCTAAGATAAGGGAGCGCTACGTGCGGTCACTACAGTGCTCCACATGGCATCATATCAATTGAATAATTAAAGAAATAATTGTAAAATTACAAGATTTTTAAAATCAAATTCTTCCTCTTTTCATTACTCAAAATCAACAGTTTATACATATAAAAACCCTAATACAAATACTATGAAAGAGGAAGAAATACATCAACTATCTAGGTCATCCCAAAATCCAG
>JANZXR010000170.1:7289186-7305499 GCA_027575705.1 Erythroxylum echinodendron | reverse complement strand
ATTAACATTTTGTGAAACATTAAAAATATGCTTGTAGTCATGGTAAATTAACATAACTAAAACATCAACAACATAAGACAATTACAATTTAGAGACATTTCAAACAACAGAAACAATTTATTTACATACAATCATCATGATCATGATTTTGAAAAATGTCATCGTTAAGTGATACATGAAAAATATGCTTGTAGTCATGTTAAATTAACATAAGTAAAACATCAACAACATAAGGCAATTATCTTCTTAACATTTCAAACAACGCAAATAATTTATTTACATTCAATCATCATGATTAAGATTTTGAAAATCATCAACATCCGAAAAAACATAGGTGAAATATTAAAAATATGCTTGTAGTCATCGTAAATTAACATAACTAAAACATCAACAACATAAGGCAATTATGTTAGTAACATTTGAAACAATACAAACAATTTATTTACATTCAATCATCATGATCAAGATGAAGAAAATCACCATCATTAAGTACATTATTGTTTGATTCTTCATCACGAATATATTCGAGCAACGTATCCTCATTGTAATTGAAGTCATCCTGAGTATAGTCTTTATCTGTTTGTAAGATAAGATGGGCTTGGAATTCATCTAGTTAAACTATGTTGGGCTCGACATCTCTCCTTGAGAATGATGATATATCTACATCTTCTACTGGAATGCCTTCATTATTGATCTGCAATCCAATATCTTGATAGACTTTATCAGCATCCTCATCCAATTCACCAATATCTCTTTCACAAAAATCAAAGACATTCCTTTGTTGAAACTTTTAAACAACCTTCCAATTGCTAACCAATATAGCATTGTTGATGTATAAAACTTGTTTGGCTTAACTTGTAAGGACAAAAGGATCATTATTATACCATGTCTTACTAACATTATCATACTATGTCCTACTAACATTTAGGTTCTGTGAGAGATGGGACCTAGAGGAAAGGATATGCCAATAATTAAGACATGAAAGAAAGAAGGTTAAATAATTTCAACGTCGACCCACCTTAGGCATTTATATATAAAGCAAAAGTTATCTCTTTTATGATACCAAATTAATGTGGATAGTGGTACTTTTTGTACATAAGAGTAGTATTGTTTTGATAAGGTGGTAGTGTTTTTTAATATATTAGTTTTCTTATCTATATAGTATTTTAAGGCATGAATGAAGCTTTCTAAGGTTCTTACTGTGAATATTAAAGTTTCTAAAATCAATCTTAAATTTAAAGGTGATGTAATTTTCTAAACAATATCTTTGTCAACCCCTATTGTTAACTTAAACGGTTAGCATCTTTGTCAAAATAATGGCAAAGTGAAGGGTTAGTGAAAATGAAAATGAAAGTAGAACATATATAACAAAAAACAAATGCTTTTATCTATATAGGATTTTAAGCTTATCAATGAAGCTTTCTAACGTTTTCTTCATTTTCTTTATTTTTTGTTAAATATCCTAAAGTTTCCTTAAACAAAAATAAGCCTAGGAACTTTAGTAAAAAGAAGACAAACCATTATTCACTACATACTTATTGTCCTCTTTTCCTATTAGAAAATTGTTAAATCAAAGTGGAGCCTTTCTTATCTATTTCTTTACAATATAAACATTTTCAATTAGTGAGCGATGATAAGACCTATAATTGTTGAAGATGACCTTGTTTTTTGCCAAATTATAAAGGCATTGATCATTAGTAGGTCTCCTATCAAGATTGTTCCTTATGAGCCAACTACCACTTTAGTTATTGGTCAATATGTAAAAGTTGATATAAACTTTGCCAACTTTGATATTATACTATATTTATTTTTTAGGTATGTTTATTTATATAGAAAACTATATTTTCAACTTTTATGATGTTTGCAATTATGTTTATATTAAGTTGTTAGTGAGTAAAATCATATGAGAATAAATATGAAGTAATTATGATGTTTCATAAAGCATAAGAATTTAGTTGAGCAACTGTTACATAAAAAGATAACGGTTCTAAGAAAGTAAGGAGGACAATCTTTTAATAACTAAATTTTGTAATTATAGAATACTATTTATTTATAATCTATCATAATATTATTATAATAAAATTGATAATTTTTTTTGGAAAATATAAATTTGCATTAGTGGCCACAAGCCAAAATTTTCTAAGGAATAAACCAAAATACAACCTTCAGAGGAAGCTCATATTCCATGCTAAGTTCCATGCTAAGTCAAAATGGCATCAAATTAATTAAAACAAATACATATTAAAGAATAGCTATTGCACTAAGCAATAAGGTTGTCCATAGCTGATTATACCAACAAAAACACTTAGCCTCCTTCATTAATAGGTCTCCATCTCATCTTCATGCCTTAAAGAAATGAGAGAGTCGATCCACTTATAAATGCCATCTTCATACATGACAAGCTAGAAATCCAATGAAAACATCCCTTTATTCTGTATCACTATAATCCAAGTTACATTTCCTCGGCAAATCCTTTCAAAACTAATTAGAATCAAGTTATATAACCTCTTTAATCTTTCCCCTATACATCTGAAGTAAATCATAAATCACTCAAACCATCCTAATGAAAAAATCATTTTCTTTTTTAATGCTAATAAAGAAGAGGTATGTGATTTCTTAGGCTCAAATCAATTAATTCATGTAAGAGTTAAGGAAAATAGACTAAAAATGAATCACCATGGACAACTTAAAAATATATACTCACAACACTCTACTCCAAGGAACCTCTCTATAAATGAAGCTCAATAATTTTTCACTTTCTTTGCTATGATTATCATCATCAAGTTCGTGCATGTTGACAACAAATTACATGGGAAAACAAGTTCGTTTTCGGATAAAAATTGAAATAGAACAAATCACATGACTTTCATCGAACACCTTGTAACTGTAACATAAAACACACCCAACTTCAACCATTCATTGTGTTTGTTCCCTTTCTTCACCATCATTAACACATTTTAAAACAAACATAACAATATAGTTGTTCAATCCATGCAAACAACTCAACAAATCAAAGAAACCCACAACAATTACTATTCAGTATCATTAACATATTCACAAACAAATCCACAACAAATTGAAGTAAAACTTACAAGGTTGAGCTCAACTCTAGGAGACGATAGATAGGGGGAAGATAAGAACAAAAAATAGATTCACAACAAAACACAGCTAAAAATTGAATAAGCTTGAGAGAAAAGGAAGAAACGATGAAGAGGGGGGTTGGGGGGAAGGCTGCGGGTTTAATTTCTTGTCTCACCTAATTTTTTTTACCGTTGCAACATTTACCGAAAAAAATGAGATTCGTTGTCAAATTCCAAACCTTTAGCTACGATATATGATAACCATCGCCAATACATTTGGAAAATTGCAAAAAACGACATAGTTATATTATTCTGATCTCCCACATTTTGCATAGCAAAATGCCATGCTTTGGCTATGAAGCATTTATAGCGTCGAAAAATTTACAACATTTTGTTACCAAGCTATTAAATTGTCACAAAAACTATTTCTTTTACCTTTTCCAAAGGTGGCAATTTTCGAAAAGTATAATTTCGCTACCAATTTTATAAAATGTCGCCAAAACACAAGCATTTTATACTTCTTTATTTTTCTTAATTGATTAACATATATGAGTTTTTCCTATTACCATAATTTGAATTGAAAATTAATCTTCTCACTTCTATATGCAATTGTTCTTTATTTGCTTAATTTTTAGGAATGACTAATATTTTAATATAATTTATTAAAAATAGTTTTATAATTATAATACAATGTCTTCTTAAATTATTATTATTTATTTTGATTAA
The DNA here is from genome assembly GCA_027575705.1 of Erythroxylum echinodendron. NCBI lineage: Eukaryota > Viridiplantae > Streptophyta > Magnoliopsida > Malpighiales > Erythroxylaceae > Erythroxylum > Erythroxylum echinodendron. The sequence goes on along the minus strand of JANZXR010000170.1, from coordinate 7,301,693 downwards.
TTACAATAATTAAAATGTTTAATTTTTTCAAATAAGTTTTTTGAAATTATATTAATGAAAATTTACATTTGGAAGAAAATTGTAAGTCAATTTTATTTTATTTGAACAATCAAAAAATTAATTTCCAAATAGTTTTCAAACGAATAATTTAATTTTTAATTTAAATTATGTTTTTATTTGGAATAAGAAAATAAATTTATTAAAAATTATTTATGAACCGGCGAGCTTTAGCGATGAACCATGTATTAGTCGCTACATCTGACGATTGTCGACTAAATATAATAAATCGTAGCAAATTAATTAATACTACTTCCAAACAACTACAACAAACAATAAACGATATCATTTAACTAAACTAGAAAATGACGTCGTTTTGTATTAGGTTTTCAAAGACAAAAACATAAAAGTCTACTCTATTCTCGTTCAAGCCGTCAACACCAATCCAAAATCCTCTCGTAGATAACTTATTTGGGCTTTGTGTTATGCTCATCACTGTCAAAGAAGGATTATTTACTGAATCGGTATTATTCTTTTATTCTATTATGAGTTATTGTGATTATTCTTTTGTTCTTTTGCTCTATTGTGATTATTCAATGAAACCCTCTAGGTGTTTATTACGAGTCCTTAATTATGCATTTAATGTATGAGTTGTGTTTGTGGTTGTGTTTTGAAGATGATTTACTGTCTATCTTTGTTATTTCTTTATGTCTGTCTTCCCACTGACGTTTAACACTTACTCTGATCAAAGCTTTGTTTCTAAATTGATGAAATTGTTTCAAGAGTATTTTAATTTTATTCATTTCCATTAATAGTAATATAGAGATATATAGATAATACAATATTTTTGTACATCAAGAACATAGTCATGTCTATTCTACTTTAAATTCTAAATTTTGCATATGATACAAATTACACAATAAATTTTTGAAATTTTAGTTATGGTAACTTTCATATCATTAGGCACATTGAAAATGTATAAGTGCTAAACTGGACTAGTTTCACTTGTCATCAAAATTGGAGCTAAACATATCATCATTTTATTCTAAATCGACTTTTACAGAATATACATCTTAACATTATTAATCAAGGAATGTCGATATAGAGAATAGTTCCGTATGGCCCTAATGCATTCTGTTGGGAGGAATGTGGCAAAATTGTCCCTACTGAAAAACCAAAAATGCAGAAAAAATCTCCACTTCATACACTAATCATCTTTTGCCTTCCATGGCCGATCTTCTGCTTCAAGGTGATTAGTATCATCTAAACAACGTTACTTTTCTTATTATGTACATCTCATTTCCTTTTATAAAGCTACTACATATATTCACATTTGATAGTTTATGCTATTGTTTTAAGCTTTCTTGAGTCTTGAAGATGACATGCATGGCTATAGAGACAGGAACGATGTCACAATAGTCTGTAAAGGATTAGGGAAATCATTTATTTTGCGTACTATTGAATGTGGACTGTTATTGTTCTGGTTTTATGATTGTATGGATTGGGTAACTTCTAATTCAAAGTGTGTACTACTCCATATATCATATTATTATATTGATAAAATTATTAAAAAAATTTGTAACTAATTTTTGCAATGTTAGTAAATACTAATGGTTAATTAATACTACTGTTTAACACTTAAAATTATGTTGTGAGTTTTTTTTAATAATACGTTCTAAACATTCAAAATAAATCTCCAATAAAACATATCTTAACTATGATAGATAATAAAAATGTTAGTTTAATAATTTTGAAAAATGTCATACATTTAGTGACGATTTCTATAAATCATCACTCAATGTTCACATTTAGTGACAATTTCTAGAAATCGTCACTAAATGTGTATCATTTCATGAAGATTTACAGAAATCGTCATAGAATGCTTGATATTTAGTGACAATTTTAAAAAACATCGTTGAATGATTAACCTTTTGTGACCAAATAAAAAGTTCATCACCAAATATTGACTTTTTAGTCACGCTTTGGAATATTGACGCCAAATATAAACCCTTTGGTGATGATTTCCAAGATTTGTCACCAAATGTTTGATAAATTGTGGTGATATTTTTCAAAAATATCGCCATAAGCTTATTTAGCGACGAATATCTGACATCGCCACCCATTGTGCATTTTAATTGTTACTGAATATTCAGCGACGATTTCTCTTAATCGTTACTAAATATTCAGCATTTGACGATGATTTCTTATATGCCTCGCTAAAGGTTTTCCCTTTTGCCACGCCTTTTGTTTTGGTCTCTAAATGGTTAGTTTTAATGATGAATTTTTTGAATCGTCGCAATATGTTAACATTTTGTAATGATTTTCGTTTCGTCCCAAAATATATGGTCGCAAAAGGGTCTGTTTGTTGTAGTGTGTGTAAACCTGATTTCCAATCCTTCTATTAATAAGCATATAAAGTTTAGTCATTATGAATTAGTAGCCGCTACAAATTGTTCAAATAAAGTAAAATGATGACCGACCATGGTAAATTTTAGAAATCGATTAGTGTTGAGGACTCAAAATTGTTCTCTAATATCGAAGGAGACAAATCTTCAAGAAAAAATTAAAGTGGTTAGCACCAAGAAGCAAACTTCATAACATATACTTGAGTTATTATTGCTTGTCACTAATTGTCCAACCGAGAAGTTTATTAGTACCTCATGAATTGTTCTAGACTTTATAATGGATACAAATATATTTTACTGTGTGAAAATATAACAAATGGATTCCAGTTCAATGGGGTTTATACCTAAATGCTATAGAAAAATAAAAAACAAATCATAAACAATAAACATGTCCAGAAATGGCTTTAAACTTGACAATGTCGACTCTCTCTTCACCCCTCATATGAAGTAAAAAGTAAAATCAAAACAAATAATTATTTAAGAAAAGATAAAGAATGAAAAAGAATAGATAATGTACATGGCTCCTTGAAACTTGCAAAGTTAAGAATAAATATAGATGGACAGAAGAGAATCAATTGAAGATGATAGTACTTAATAGAATATCATTTTTGAGTAATGTTTCTATATCAGCTACAATTGATGCTGAAGGCCTTCTTACCCTATCGCCGTAAGTGTGTTGCCAGCGTTCTCACTTTTGATATCTCCAGATGTTGTCCGCAAGTACTGCCGGATAACTGACTGAATCAAATAGGCTTGTGGGGAGGGGTTCAGATCCTCTCCTCCCATTAGCTGTTTCAATCTTATTTCTATCTTAATACAATGTCGTTTTATGTCCAAATATACACAAAAACGATATCCTATTGGGGCAAAAACAAAGTTAGAACAGAGTTATAGAAACAGAGAATTTCATGTCTATAGGGAGCAGGCTTGCCTGTGGATACAAAGATATTGTATTTCTATATATAGATGATAAAATAAAGTTAGATATTGATTAAAGACTCTTTATGAGAAAGGCAATTCCATTCCATAGTCTTTTAATTTGGGAAGTTCAATTATGCTGCGTAGTTTTGTTTAACAGAAGTATATTAGATTTCTATTTATTTAATATTTAACATCTACATGTGGCCATTTGAATCCCTTGGGGTGTGGGATTTAAATATGTAAGTTTCTTGAATTATGGGATTTTAGTTAGGAGATTAAAGAAATCGCTTTTCCCTTTAATATAGTCGCACTAGCAGTGGTTTAAGAAATCACAACTTTCCCAGCAAACAATCAACATTAATCAATGTAGTTTTATTTTATGGACCGAAAATAAGATACCTTCCTCAAGTTTTGAGAAAATTATGATCCTTTAATTTAATGAGAACACATTTAGTAAAATTGAATGTTAAACAATTTTTTAATAATTTCATAATTCATAAGAAATATGACATGTTACAGAGAAAATGAAAACACTTGTATTTAGTAAAGTTTAAATAATTTTATATATCGTTAATATTAAATAATTTGATAGTAAATTTTAATTATATGTAATAATTAATCATTCTATATAATTTTAAGAAATATGTGAAAATTTTTAAATATTATATTTTAAAATTAAAAGACCTACTTTAAAAAGTCTGACACACTTCACGTAGGACATGCATATAGAGATTGATTATAACATTTATTGAAATATATGAAGATAGTATTTGGAGTCAATTTCACTTTTAATAATTATCTCACTTTCATATTATGTTTTAATTATTATAGCAAAATTTTAAATTTTAGTAAGTTTAGGATAAACTTTACTACATTCGTGTGAAAATAGTTATAATAACTTTGTCATCAGTACTTTCTTTAATAAATATTTAACATTCTTATAAAAACATATTAAAATATTTTATTTCATAATTTTAACATATATTAACTTTTAATAAAATAATTTCATTTTCATTATTATGCACCATAAATATGTATATTTTTGTAATAAGACTTACATTTTTATTTTTTGATACTAATATGTTAGGACTAATAAAGAGAATAATTATTTTTAAATTTATATAAATAAAATGTGTATATTTAATAGTATTTATGTACACATTGCATAAATATGGAGTAAAATAAAGAAGTTTAAATGCATTAGGATGTATCACGATATTAATTCTTTTTTGATATTTGTATAGATTAAAAATATATTTATTTAAATATTTACTTATATATGTTATACTATTAATTTTTATTGGTATATTAATACAAATAAATATATTTATTTAAATATTTAGTTATATATGTTATTTATAGGTGACCCTTGATCAGGAAGCATACAAGAATAGCATAAACTAAAGGCACATTACATTGTTAGACCTCATGAATCGAGAAAGGCTCTTCTCGTTATGACTACTAGACTTGTGAAATATTTCACCAATAAATCTCAGGAGAGTTGCATCATAGGTTTCTAGCTAATTTTCCAATCAAGCGGTTTATAGAACAAATTTCCATAAGATATCAAATATTGACTGTAGCTTAGATTTCATACATGCTAGCTGAGACACAATTTTGGTTGATAATTCTAAGGCATGCTGTTTATAAATCTAAACTCTTTTCCCGTATAACTTAGAACTCAAATATGATATATAGTTCAAGATAGTCTAGTATACAAGATCATCAAGAAGACACAAATGTAGAGTATGCTTGTCTTCCTATATAAATGTTGCTTACATTATTCAACAATCAAGCTTTACGAGAGAGAAAAACTTAGAAAAAAGCCACAAGATAAAACTCACACTTTGTTTTATTGAATTTGCGATTAACTACTATGAAAGAGAAACCTTGCTTTTATAGACCAAGCAAAGGGAAATAGGACAAACAACTTTTGGAAAAGATTCTCATATAATATAATAATTCAAACTAGAATACAAAAGTGAATAGAAAAGAAAGCATTATTGGAAACATCGGGTTTTAATAATATTTTTGAAAGATAAGAAGGTATCTATTAGTAGGGAGATGCAGAAAAAGATTGGAATCCACCACAGTCAGCATCAGAATCAGACATGTCATTATCCATTTTTTCCAATTCTTTAATAAAATGGACTATTTCTGTATCGTTCCAAATTGAAGGCCAGGGAACTTAGGCATCTTGAAAATAATCAGGAAGTTTGGGCTTGGTTTTTGACTTTGCAATTGTAGAGCTTTCTCTAATTTCAAAAAATTTTTTGGGTTTAAAGCCAGGTGAACTTGATAGGTCACATGACATTATAATATTAAATCCCATATAAACAAATTGATCAATAAAATATCAATATCTAGCCATTGGTGAAATAGGCTTGACCCAAAAGGTACAAGTAGTTGGCTTGGTGGATTTGGGATAATGATTTAGATTATTTAAAAAATGGTATACATCATGCATCAATTTTTGGGCTAGTCAATGGAGGTTTGCCAAATTTGAAAATAATTAATGGTACAAATATAGCTATTTTTAGTCTAGTTATACGGACGACAGACAATAAAGATAGAATGAGCTTTTTTTTAGACAAAGGAATGTCCAATAGTTAATATCAGTTGAAGATGTATCCAAGTTGAGTACTCCATTTAGACAAGGTTGGAACCATTTGAGAAATGTCCATAGTAAAGAACTGATGCTAGTTAGATTGGTAAGATGTTTATAAATATGTGAAGGAGAGAAAGCAATTTGCCAGACATACATGGTCGATAAAGTCTATAAATACCACAATGATGGCTCACAAAAAGAGAATCATAAAGATGGTGAAGGTTATGATATGGTGTTTTCATCTCAAATTAATGGGGGTATGGAGAAATGTTCGGGTAGTGAAAATAAGATGGAGGTAGTAAAAATGACTTTTTTGAAGGAAAACATCAATGTCATCCATTGTTTATAAAGGAGTTTTGGTGATTGGAGGGAAGGTTTTGTTAATCCTAGCATAAAATGGAAATTCCAAGATGGGAAGAATAAGAGGAATTGGTGTTCTTAAGATAGGAGAAAACAATTGAATTGGTTTTCTAGGTCAAGAGAAAAAATCTAAAAGGATGTTATAATGAAATTTGATATGGCGAAGGGTGAATTTATATTGAAAAACCAATTTTACCAATGAAGCAATTAGTTATCAGGTGACATCTTCTTGTTAGGCTAAAAAATTTTTAGAAAATATATGTCATCTATTTCAATCAAAAAGTAATAAAGATTGAGGTGGAAATTCAATTTTTTGATGCCCTTTTTTACCACAAAGATCTCTTTATAGAAGGTGTTGTAGTGCTTTTTGATTCCTTAAACTAGCCACTAGCATGACCACAATATTGTATTTTCCCATCAATCTCTTCAGTCAAGATAAAACCAATAATGGTCACTAACATCTGTCTAAAGGATGTGTTAGCCTTTGTTAAGAATTTTTAAAGGGGGTGGATTTTGACCTTTTTTTGTGTGGAAATGGAGTGGATTTTGACTTGCTTTGTTATAAGTGCTAGATAGCTTTGGTTTGCTCTTTACTCCATAATGGTGGACTATATCTTAGTAATTTGGGTAAACAAGTTGTGTAATCAGCCACATAAAGAATGAAATCTCTAATGTAATCAACAATTCCAAGAATTGTTAGATTTGCTTCGTGTTAAATTTTTCAACAAGAAAATGTAACAGCTAACTTGTTATTTCTATACCAAGATGATAAAATCCATCAAGAAAATTTATGCCCAAAAATTATGTTTGGGATGTCCCAATATGACTTTTCTTAGATGACAGTATAATTCCATATTGCTTAGTAAAATTTAAAAATGATTAAAGTAGAACCTTATGATCTTTATGGGTTTTGGAGTATAAGAGGATATCATCAATATAGATCAAAGTACTAGAAATAATAGACTCATAAATTTTTGTCATCATCCTTTAAACTAGTGATAGGGCAATCTTGAGTCCAAATGGTATAACAGTCCATTATTATTGAGCATTCACAATGCAGAAAGCTATCTTATATCTTTCTTGTGGAATTACACCAGATTGCCAAAAACTTGCTTTCAAGTAAAATTTTGAAAAGATTGTTGCTTCTTTGACAAACAGGACTTAAGTATTGATCTTTGGTAGTAGGAATTTTTAATCTTGAAGGAATGCATTCGGAGGTATATGATCAATTATCAACTTTGTTTTTCCTCTCTTTTGTTATGCTCTTTTGTTTACATAGAAATCTTGACACTCATTTTTGATTTTGTGGGCTCAATTAATCCTTATTAGAATAAGATGGTACACTCCTCTTATGATAACTTTAAATCATCATAATTCATGCCAGGATGAGTAGCATTGGAAGGATTAATGCTTTCATTCTTCTTGAATGATAGATGAATGAAAAATTGTGGATTTTTCCAATGAGTATTAGGGCATAAGAACTATGCATAGTTCTTAGGAAAGTGCTCTAAAAATTGATCCTATAGTTTTTCATATAGAGGAGGTACTTAGGCGAGTTCTAACATGTTGTATATATCTATGTGGCATTGAAGTTGGATTGCCATATAATCCCTTTAGGTAGGATTTAAAATGAAGATGCTTTGCAATAGACATTCATGCCAATTAGGATATTTGGGCCAGGTAAATGACTACTAGGAACTTTAGTCCACACAACATAATCAAGGAAAAATCTTATCTCTATTTTCCTTTTAATTCTAAGCCCAATTTTGAATGAATTAACATCAATATTAGTGAAATATTCATCATGTAATATCCAGACTTCAAGGGGTAAGATTTTGTGTTTCATAATACTTCAACAGGATCTAGTATCCATATATCTAACAACCTTGATTGGCTTATCATATTTATCTTATTGTAATAACTGAATATAGAAATAAGGATGAGGAACAGTGATAGGTTTTGAGTCTACCTTCAAATATGTTTGTTGTAGCATGTATAATTAATCATCATCAATACCTTTATCAATTAGCTTATTAGAGGATGCAAATTCATCATCATAAGAGTTAATAGGAACAAAAAATTTTGTTTCATAATCTTCACTGGATTGTTCTTCAATGAAGTCTTCAATATTAACATTGTCATGGATTAACATTATAACCTCAATGGATCCCAATAGTTTGAAATCCTTTTTGGTCTTATTAGGACATTAACAAGTATAATGTCCTAGTTTACCACAAAAGAAACAACGATCTATCTTTTTTGCATAAGAGCTCTTCGTTTAAATAATTGAACAAATCTGCTTCATTTTCATCTTTTGAATGGCCTATGATAACCATTTGAAATTTGGGATTTGCGAAACTTTTTGTAGTATAACTTCTTATGATGATACTTCTTTTTAGTATGACATTCACAATCCCTTTTTTCCTTACTCTTAATCGTCAGATAAGGCTTTTTGCAAGCTTTTTTCAATAGAGGAGAACATTTTATCAAGTTTTTGAAAAATGCCTATTGATCATAAATTTTATCAAAATAAGCTAAGGCAAGCTGATAGATTTCTTCAAGAGATATTTATCTCATATCTCCTCATAAAGTTGCAATGGTCCTTTTGAGTTCAGGTTGTAATTCTTTTGCAAGATATGGGATGAATGTATAATAAAGATTGATATCATTAAAACCTTACAAAGTTACGAGGCTATTTTACTGAGTTCCTTAGAGAGAGTTGTGTTGCACCACTGTGTATTCTCTACCTATGCACCTGTATCAGTTTCAGGTATAGGTATCCTTTTATTAAAGGTGGTTTGAGTTTTTTTTTTTTTAGTATGGCACTAGTTACTTCAACGCCGTAGTGCCTGGTATTATAACATTCGCTCAAGTCATTTTCTCTACCCCTTCTTACCCGAAAAAACCATTAATGATGTCAATCTTGGTTATACATTCATCTCATCTCTTCTAAAAGAATTACAACCTGAACTCCAAAAGACCATTCTAGCTTTACGAAAAGATATAAAAGAAACATCTCTTAGCTAAATCTATCAATTCACCTTAGCTTCTCTTAATAAGTTGTGTGATCAATAAACGTTTTTCAAGAATATGATAAAAGGTGGTCCTCTATTAACCAAAGCTTTCAAAAAGCCTTAAAGATCAAGTGTAAGGAGAAAAAAGATTGTGAATATCATAATAAGAATTATCATCACAAGAAGTTCTCCTACAAAAAGTTTCACAAATCCCAAATTTTGAATGAAGGTTATCATAAGCCAATCAGAAGATGAAAATGATGCAGATTTGTCTAATTCTTTAAATCAATAGATCCTCATGTAAAAGAGGTAGATCGTTCTTTCATTTGTGGCAAACTAGGACATTATGGTCGCTAATTTCTTAATAAGACAAAAAAGAATTTGAAACTATTGGAATCCATTGAGGCTATAATGCATGCCCATGACAATGATAGTATTGAAGACTTCATTGAAGAATACTCCAGTGAAGATAAGGAAACAAAGTTTATTATTCCAATTAGATCTGATGATGATGAGTTTTCATCCTATAAAAACCTAATTAATGAAGATCCTAAGGATGATTACTTATACATATTAAGCAAACATGTTTGAAGGTAGACTCAAAACCTATCACTGTTCTTTGTCCCTATGTCCATATCCAGTTATTACAACATGATAAATATGATAAGCCAATCAAGGCTATTAGATATATGGATACTGGATCCTGTTAGAGTATTCTAAAGCCTAACATCTTACCTCCTGAAGCCTAGATATCACATTATGAATATTTCACTGCTACTCATGGTAATTCATTCAAAATTGGGCTTATCACCAAAAGGAAAATAAGGATAAGATATTTCCCTGATTGTGTTATGTAGACTAAAATTCTTGGAAGTCATATACCTGGCCTAGATATCTTAATTAATATGGATGTTTATTGTAAAACATCTCCATTACAAATCATAACCAAAAGGATTAAATGTTGAGCCAACTTCAATGCCTACGCAAATATACATAACTTGTTTGAACTCATAAAAGTACCTCCTCTATATGAAGCACTACAGAATCAATTTTAGAACATCGTCTTGAGAATCATGCACAGTTCTCACACCCTAATCCTCTTTGGAAAAATCCACAAATTTTCATTCATTTACCCTTTAAGAAGAATAAAGACATTAATACTACCAAGGCCACTCATCCTGGCAAGAATCCTAATGGTTTAAAGTTAGCACAAAAGGAGTGTGCTATCTAACTCCAATAAGGAGTATTTGAGCCCAAAAAATCAGACTGGGCATATCAAGCTTTCAATGTGAACAAAAGATAGGGAAAAATAGGTTGGTAATTGATTATAAAACTTTAATGCCTTCTTTCAAGATAATAAATTCTCACTACTAAAGATCAATTCTCAAGTCCTATTTCTCAAAGAAGCAACAATCTTTTCAATATTTGACTTGAAAGTAGGTTTTCTTGCAATTAGGCATAGATCCACAAGAAAGATACAAGGCAACTTTCTACATTCCAAATGCTCAATATCAATGGACTATTATGTCATTTGAACTCCAGATTGCCTCATTACTATTTTAAAGGTTCATGAAAAAAATTCTCTTAAACTTATAAAGATCATAAGTTTCTACTTCAATCATTTTTAGATCTTACAAAGAAATATAGAATTATACTCTCAGCTAAGAAAAGTTATATTGGGACAACCTAAATATAATTTTTGGGCACGAATTTTCATGATAGATTTTATCAGCTTCGTCCATATATAGTAAGTAAACTATTACATTTTCTTGATGAACATCCCAACATGAAGCAGATCCAACAATTCATCGGAATTGTTAATTACATCAGATATTTCATCCCTCACATAGCTAATTACACAACTCTCTTATCCAAATTGTTGAGAAAAAATCCACCATCATAGAGTAAATTACAAACCAAAGCTATCTAGCACTTAAAACAATCAAGTCAGAATCCACTCAAAAGGCCAATGCATCCTTAAGACAAATGTCGGTGACCATTATTGGGGTGCCATCTTGATTGAAGAGATTATGAGAAAAAACATTACTATGGCCATGTTAGTGGCCAGTGTAAGGAATAAAAGAAAAACACTACCACACTATTTATAAAGAGACCATGCGGTGAAAAAGGACATCGAAAGTTCAATTTCCACCTCAGCCTTTATCACCTTCTAATTGAAATGGACAATACATCTTTTCCAAATATTCTTGAGCCTAACAAAAAGATATTGCTTGATAACTAATTACTTCATTGACAAGATTGGTTTTCTCACTATAAATTCACCATTTTCCATATCAAGAGTCACAAAAACATCCTTGCAAATTTGCTCTCTCAACCTAGAAAACCAATTCAATTGTTTTCTCCTATATTAAGAACACCAATTCCTCTTATTCTCCTTATCACGGAATTTCCACTGTATGCTAGGTTCAAGAAATCCTTCCCTTCATTCACGAAAACTCTTCCACAAACAATGGATGACACTGGTGCTTTCCTTTGAAAAGTTCTTTTTCGCTACCTCCATTTTATTCTCAATACCTTGAACTTTCCTTCACACCACCACCAGTTTTACATGGAGTAGAAAGTGCATTGTAATTAGAGTGAATAGAGTTTTGAAGTAATTGACTAGTCTCTTGGTAAAATACAAACAAAGATTGTGTATAATTAATAAGCTCTTATAAATCGCCGGAAGTTTTTACGAAAGAAATGCTTGTCGTATGATAAATTAATATAATATGTAAAGCTCTAATTTAAAGTTTATTCATTTGATTTTGACCCCCTCTTTTATCCGGTTTTCGTCAAGGGAAGGCGATTAACAACTCCCGTTAACAAGCAGTTGGTGAGCATGGATCCAAGCACGAGTAATAGTTGTCTCCGTAACTAACCGGTTCTATGCTGTAAATATAAATTGCAAATATAATAGATTGCATTCAATTCCATAATTCTAGCAGTAATTACGTTGCATTATTATATGACAACAGACACAAAGCTGCAGCATCTCAAGTCCGGTGCCACAGCACAATCACAAACTAACAACTCAGAGGAGAATGGATAAAAGCCTTCAATTCAACAACCCTTTGGCCTTGAAGTACTCCACTGTCTGGTCATATATCTCTTCAATCCCATACTTGAAAGAGAAGCCCTCGTCAATAAGTTTTTGTGAAGAGAGGATCAACTTGGCTTTGGAAGGAAAGTCTCCAAAACT
>JANZXR010000170.1:7255278-7289086 GCA_027575705.1 Erythroxylum echinodendron | reverse complement strand
CATACTTCTGAAAATGACAAGTCCATAATTTCTTTTTCCCAAAATACCCTCAATGAGTCCCAAAATTCCACTTTACCTTTGGTACTTAAGTTAAATGCCAAAAATGCCCTCAATTTCTTCTTATGCATTTATTCCCTAAGCTACTATACTAAATTTTATGAAAAAAAAATTTCAAGGGGCCAACAGTTTTAAGGCTTCATTTTATTTTAATATTTCTTTTCGTCAAATTAAAAAAACACATTAGTAGTAATTATGTTTTGTTATCATCAAAAAAACTGATTGAAACCTCCCTTAGTTCAACAATGTCTCCCTTTTTTATGATGACAAATATTTGTCATATTAGAAAACAATAATAAAATTAAGCATAAAAATAAATATCAAGATAGTGATTAGCTCGGTCTTAATTCATGCCTAAAACATAATTCAATATAAAGAGCATAATTTAATATCAGGAACAAAAGAGATATTCAAAGTCAAATAAATATCCATACATAAAGATAAACAAAATTTATTTAAGCATTAAACAAAATTTATTTAAGCATATCACATCAAGTACAAGAAATACAAAAATGGCAAGACAATTGTTCTCTTTAAATTTCATCACTCCCTGTAGATGTTATCACTTCATTTAAATCTAATATCACTAAACTTTCTTCCCCTATTTGGGATGATCAAAAAGAAATATATTAACCAAAAATTCAAAATATAAAGTGTCATGCTCTAAGTTAATTTGGTTTTAGAAAATGAATTTAATCAAGATTGGGAAACTTTCTCACTAAAGAGTTCTATTGAATATTTAAAGAGTCAAAAAAATATAATTTTGATAGAGACATCCCTAATTATGTCTAATTTGAAAAAAATCCCCAATTTCAATCTTGTTACTAAGTTGAAAAAAATCAATTAAAGAAACTAAGGGCAAGTTTTGACAAAATTAGATATTGGAATTGTAACAAATACGTGCAATATGTAACAATTAATTTCATACAATAATATACAATTTTGGAAGCCCTAAAATTTCAAAAATCGAAATTTATAAAAGTGCGCAAAGATACCATAATTGAATAAAATTAAATATGAATCGATATAATTGAAAATTAAATATCTAATTTTTTTCTTTAGACTCACTATATTAGTTGACCATAGAGCTATATTGGTCGATCAATGGCTGGTGTGGTCAACTAGTATATGAAGCCATTATATTTACAAACTTATTGGAAAGAAAAATTTCTTAGTCAAGGGGTTATTGGTGAAATTTCTTAGTCAAGGGTATATTGGTCAACTAGTAGAAGATGTTGGTCAACCAATATATAAAGGTGATCAGCCAGAAGAGCGACCAAACTCCTTGCAAACTCACTAGAAAGGTAAAGGAATGAAAAATATGAGAAAATTGATTGATCACTGAAGCATATTGGTCGACTAATGTGATTATTATGGGACCTGACAAGCAACTAAAAAATCAACAAACTTATTGGAAAGAAAAAATGCTGGTGAACTTTGAAGATACTAGTTGATCATACTAAGATATTGGTCAACTAGTTAACAAGATAGCCTAAGAAACTATATTTGAAACTCAAATTATAGCATGAAAACTTCAACAAAAACTATTAAACACATATCAACCAGCTAAAAATCAATAAAATAATAATTAAATCACAGAAAAGGCCTTTAAAATTTTTTTTATCAAACATAACTAATTTTCTTCTAATTGTGTAAAATTTATCATTATTCAAAAGTTTAGAAAAATAATTTCCTAATTAATGTAAATTTTAACTTAGTGTCCTCATTTTTTCCAATAATCTCTAAGTTTGGGTATTAAATTTGACACTTTAAAAATTTTTAAATCTAACAATCATCACCAATAATTTATTCTTAAATTGACACATAAACATAGGTTATCACATATTTATAAATTAAAAAATACTAATTACCTTATATTGAATATTACTTATGATAGATTTAAATAAAAATTCTTCTCAAGTTTATAGTCCATTGGAAGAACCTCATCCTTCTCATGTCCTTCACTTGGTTCAACAATTGACTCTTTTGAAAAGTCTTTGGTGGCTAAATTCTCCAAATCTTATAATAACATCTTCAATACTTTGTTGTAGGTAATAAGGTTACATTTAACATGACAAAATGGATGAACTAATTAATAATAATCAATTTAATAATTAATATCTCTACTATGTACCATTGTCTTTCTTTTCTAATAGCCTCACAAACTAAGGTAATCAATGTGTTTTGGGAACCCAATTGGTTGTTAGACTCCTTCTTCTTTTTAACCCACACTTTCAAGGGTTTGTTTGTCATCTTTTGTTTGATAAAGCAAATTCTATTAACATGTTCAAACTTACCACAAAAATGACATACCATATTATATGAGCAATGATGATGCATAAATGCATTGCTTGGAATTCTACATGTGTATATATAATGAGGAAGTTTGCTTTGGACATTAAATGTGATTAATGGTCTCATAGGATGGTGAAAAGTCTTGCTATGATTATATGTATGATGCCTATTATGAATGAAGGCATGATGCATGCTTCTATTGTAAAACCCCGAACTTTTCCTTTCATTGAATATAAATTTTTATTTTTGATGAATAATATTTCTTGATGAATAGTGATTTTTGGGGGACCCAACCCTGAAATATTGAAAATTATCCCTAATAGGTACTAGAGTTTAACGATACTGAAACAGATCGAAAATAAGTCCAATTGGATGGATTGCAGAAGTTTCGAAAGTTTAGGACAAAAATGCCCTTTTTAGAAAATAATAAGTATTAATGATTTTAAACCCATTAGAATTTTTTTAAAGCATCCAATCAAAAAGTATTGACTTTAATTAAAGTATTTCATAGTCAATTTGACAATAAGACAGTTGCGGAATATTTATAGAATTTAATTTGGTTAGTTGATGAATTGAATTCATTAGAGGGTAATTTGGTCTATTTACATAGTATGAGTGGATTAATGTGTCATTAGAGATGACCAATTAGAGAGTGACATGTGTATCATTAATAGGGAGTATAAAAAGAAAAAAGTAAGACAAATTGCTTCATTCTTTTAACATAAACGTTAAGAGACCAAAAACAAAAGAGAAAAGAAGAGAAACCAATGTGAAGTTTCAGCCAAGGAGAAGAAGAAGAAGAGTGCAACCATTTCTTATAGGATTTGAGTTGAATTTGAAGAGATATTGATCAAGCCTAAGTATTCATCAATTACCCAAAAAATTGGAGGAAAAAGTGGTAAGTTTTCCTAGCTTATATTTCTAATTTTTATGAGTTTTTTAGTGGGGTGAATATGTTTAAGATCAATGGTGACTTTTGACTTGCCATGGAGTAGATAATAAGCTTAGAAGCATTTAAGAGTTGAAAACAAGAAAGTAACCTAAGAAATCAAGATTGGAAGAATCAGCCATGGCTAAGTTTTTTTTTTAATATGAAAATGATCCAAAATTATATTTTATGTTTTCTGATGTTTATAGCATGGTTTTGATGCTAATGAAGTAAAGAAATGAAAAATAATTGATTTTGAATTGAATTGGAAAAGTTTAATATGAAATATGTTAAGTTAAGCCTTAAGGGTTTTTTTTTTTTGGGTATAAAAGTAGGTTTATGATGTAATGGCCATGTGAATCTGATTAAGTATGGTTATTAAGTGTATTTGCGGCATTGGAATTATTATATGAAGTGTTATGTTGTTATTTGGAAAAACTTAGTATATGGGGTGTATATGGAAAATAATGAATTTGAAATGGTTTATAATGTGTTTGGATGATGCTTGTCATGAATCTTAGGTGAATAGTGTTGAAAAATTGGAAAGAAAATGAAATGACAATATAAGTATACGTGGTGAGGATAATTTGGCCTTAAGAGGAAATGTAGTTGTTGGTATGAGTTGTTGAAGTTTAATTACGATTATGATGAATTAATTGGGTGAAATAGTATTTTGAAGAAATTGATAAGTTAGAGTGGGTAAAGATGGGATTTAGGTAATTTTTTAATTTAAACTTTGAAATGGAGAACAATAGGTTAGCTTACGGAAGTAAGCAGAAATATGATTATTATATGTGTTACAGGATTAAATACTAATCTCGAATCTGGTTAAACCAAATATATAGTTTTTAATGCCTTATTTCCAAATTTAGAAATAAATGCCTAAACAAAATGCGATTTGTGTAGGTAAAGGAGAAGTATAAATGAGTGAGTGTGCTTGGCGATAAATTGGCAAAACAGTAAGTGTATTTTAACTGTTTTATATGAATAAATTCTTTACAAAAGAATTGATGACATGTAATTTTAAATTATATAATTATGAGTTTTATGTGAGTGATACATTATAAATGAATATTGCTAGTATAACTTTATGTTTTAGCAATATATGCATTGAAGCTTGAAAGTTGAATTTTGTATGATTTGAAGTTATATTGGAATTTTGTTATTAGTTCATAAAAAGGAAAAATGATTCTTTAGCCTATGGTACACCGTTAGGTATTATACATGTTATTATACCGGTGTATAGTAGTTAACCTAGTATGGGTAAGTAATGTAAAACTAGCCCTGTAACTAATGGTTAATCAGTTGCAGGTAACGATATAGAATTAGCTCCGTAACTACCAATGTATAGCGGTTAACCTAGTGCAGGTAAGCAACGTAGAACTATCTGTAACTAATGGTTAACTAGTTAAGCGTAAGCGATGCAGAATTAGCTCCGTAACTACCAATATATAGCGGTTAACCTAGTGTAAGTAAGCAATGTAGAACCAGCTCCGTAACTAGTAGTTAACCAGTCGCGGTAAGCGATACATAACTAGCTCTGTGACTTTATGCCTAAAGGTATCATATGAAAAAGAAGTTAGTGGTGGGCTATGTTGTATAAGAAAGTTCATGACTATAATGATACCACTACAATTTACTTTAAAGATAACTTGAGAAATTTGATTTCAGAAAGCATATATATGTCATGTTGGTATTATTTCATAAGAAATTAAATGAATTTGTTTTAGAGAGGTTTAAATTGTTAAAAATGGTTTGTATAGAAAAGTTACACTCACTGAGCTCGTTTAGCTCACACTTTACTTTTTGTTTTCAAAATAAAACCTCACAAGTGCACGTTTAGGGGCTTCAGTAGTAGGGACTCCACCTCACAAGTAGTCAACTTCGTCACGTGCTACCGTGTAGGCATTTTTTCCTTGTAAATATTTTTGGGAACTATTGCATACCTTTTAATATGTTTTGGAATGTACATTTGTGTAAAGAATAAATATTTATAAATTTTTCAAAAATTAAATACATGAACATGTTTAGCCTTTTTAAAATCATTTGATGTAACTGTTTGAGGTTTCTTGTGATTGGACTTGAAGTCTAAAATTTGTAGTTGAGAAATTAGTGTGACTATAAAAGTGTTTTGAAATTTTACAGGGATTTTGAAAATTTTGAGAATGTCTAAACTCAGACGTTATGCTGCTGAAATTTTTAATAAAATGATTCACACTAAAAAGAAAAAAGAAAAATAAAAAACATTGTTTATATTTATAAATGTTGAGTTAAAGATTTTTGACTAAAAAAAGGCAATAGTCTTAGCTCCATAATAACTTTCTAGCTAGATCAGATATCAACTGGAGAGTCACTGTGGGATGTCGGTCAGGTTGCCTAGTCATTTTAAGAGAGATGCTTGTCATCTATAGGGGTGTGAGTAGGTTTGCATGTTATTATAAAAATTATTCATGTTCTTCCTTGAGAGTATGGAGCTCTATGCCTAGGTGTGAGCCATATATGAAAGCATGATGTTGCTCTTAGGTTGAGCCTTAATGATTATGTCATATGCATGTGTATGTTTAGATGTGGATGTATCATTTTAGGAAATAGTTCTTCACTAAGTAAATGTTTTCTTTTGAAAAAGTTTTAATGTTGGAAACACTTTCACATTTATATCCAATTCCATGCCTATCATTGGAAGTCTTTTGAGCTCCTAGCAATTTTTTCTTATTTTTCACTCCTTTTAGTGAATTTGGATAAAGAATCCTTGATAGCAACAATGTCCTTTTTCAATATTTCATTCTCATGCCTTAATGCATTTAGGTCATGATTATAATTAATAATCACATTTTATGATGTTTTAATGCTATTCAATTCATTTTTCATCTTCTCTCACTTATGCTTGTATCCAACTATTTTTGGACTCTCTTGAGTTCTAATGATGATTTCTTCTTTTACCTACTCATTATTTCTAGACATTCAACAAATTCATCATATGTCATATCATCATCACTAGCATTGTAAGAATTAGGGTTGGATGTTACCTTATCATTGTCCATAGCAGTAAAGCACATATGAGCTATCTCTTTTTCCGAATGCTCTCTTTCAAATTCACTTATGTCATCCCAAATTGATGCTTTAAGTGCTTCTTTTTGTCCTTCTTCCAAATTTTATAATTTCTTTCTTACGTCTCATTATTTTAGAGTTGAGAACGTTATGACTTTATATGGCCCAATTTTCAATATTTAAAGCAAATAATATTAGAGGATTTATATTTTAAATCACTTTTACCTTCTTTGAATTCCTTTCTTTTGGATAGTTTCTTCTTTAATAACTTCTTGAATTTTCTAGTGAGTAAGTCAATGTCTTCTTCTTTGCTTTCACTAGTTGATGTCTATTCATCTTTGCTTGATTCTTCTTTTGAGGCTTCAAACATTAATTTATTTTTCCTTGAAAGCGATGTTTCTTCTTGTCTCTCTCAAAATCTTATTTTGTATGTGAGAAGAGATCTAATAAGTTCCTTTATTGGTAGTATTATTAGATCCTTGGCTTTTTGTACACCCATCTCTTTGGCCTCCTATGCCTTTGGAAATGATCTAAGCAACTGTTTCACCAATTTAACATAAGTATAGATCTTTTCAAGACCTATGAGAGCATTAATAATATCAATAATACATGCTAGATATTTTTCATTATGCTTTATTTGAAACAATTCATATTGATTCATTAGCATACTTACTTTTGTCTCTTTTACTTGATTGGTTACCTCATATGTAACTGATAAAGTATTCCAAATTTTGTGAGTCGTTTCGCATATAGCGGCCTTGTTGAATTCATGTATTCCTAATGCACAAAAAATGATCTGTATGACCTTACTATTTAAGGAAAGTAATCTCTTATCTTAAGGTTTTAGTTCTTCCTTTAATTTTGATACTTTTATTATCTACGATTTCCATAAGAATTATAGGAACCATTTGACACTATTTCCCATAGGTCTACACCTTTAACCATTAAAAAGAATCTTATCCTAGATTTTCAATAAAGATAATAATTTATATCAAAGAAAGGTGGTTTACTAATGTTTTGTCCCTTTTAGTTGAATGATCATGATGATGCTCCTAAGTATGCTATTATGCCTGATATACTTGCTCTAATACCAATTGTTAGTCCCTCATAGAACCTTAGAGGGGGATGAATTGGTTGTTTATAAAATTCAACAATTTTTCTTACCAATGTTCCCAATTAATATTGTTCAATATAAATAAGTATAAAGAAATTGCTTAATATAAATTGATCAAAAAATTAAACGATAATTTAAATAATATATGGAGACGAGAATGCAAACCGATTAATAGTGGTTTAGCAAACAAACCTTGTCTATGTTGACCCCCAGGACTCTTATTAAAATTCTATTATAATTCTTCTTTCAATGCTAGGAATAACTATTGTACAATCCTTTTCGATAAAGAGGAACCCTTCTTACATTCTTCTTATAAGGTGAAGTGGAACCTCAATCTCACTTGTATCAACCCCAAATACAATAATATATTATCCCAACCAAATATTACAACTCAAAATTCCTCACTTTATTACTTGATAACTCCAAAATATCTTAAACAAATATGACACAATGATGCTCAAATGAATGAAGAACTCTTTAAAATATGTGTATACAACACTTTAAAACCTTCTTAATGCTAAAATCAATGAGAAAAAAATATTTATAGTGTTTTAGAACCTAAAATAGTCGTTGGAGCTAAGAACTATTCATTACAACAGCTATATTCAATGTACTTGTCAACTAGTATGCATTAAAAACTCCATATTTACTAGTTTTTGAAACACTAATCGACTAGTATTAGTCAACCAATACATCAACCAACGTTACAGCAAATTCTCAATACTTCAAATTTAACAACTTTAACTTATATTAGTCGACCACTAATCTATATAAGTCGATCAATCTCCCTAAAAACATAATTTAACAATTTCAAATGTTCAAAACTAATTTGTTTAATCCAAATATGATTAAAACATTTTCCACAATGTTTTCCAAAGATTATTTGAAAGATTAAGAAGATCTTATAGTAAAATGAAAAGCTCCAATGTCTTTTGATGAAAGTAAAGACTCGTGCAATAACTTAAGATAAAACAAATACGCATGGTGAGCCTTTTGGATCATCAAATTAAGAAAGTGAGATTACAAATAATAATACATAATGTAAAATGATCTTGATGATCCTTAATCTTCTTTTGTTCTTATTTTGATCTTCATTTCATACACTATCTTACTGGGTTCATGGCTTCATTTTGTTCTAATATTGCTCTTTATCAAATTAATAAACAGATTAATAGTAATTATCTTTTGTCATTATCAAAATATTGATTGAAACCTCTTAATTCAACAAAACCCATTTACAACAAATGGTCCAAAGCTAATTAAGAAAAATTAAGCACAAAAGTCCAATCTTTTGGGAGATTTGTGGTTGGAGCAACACCCAAAATGCTCTATTTATATTGTCTTTTCACTCTCAAAATGGGAATTGAGAAATGAGGGCCAAAACATTGGTTCCCAATTTTCATATTAAAAGTAAAAAGAGAGGAAGGAAAGTAACTCTCTCAATAGAATATTTGAATATTTGTCTTAATCATAAAACTTTCTAAAGAGTTAGATTTTTGGATTGGACTTACCAATTTGGAGCATTTGATATTTTTTAAAAAAGTTTGACTTTTAGACCACTTGGCCCAAATAGGCATTAGAACATTTAATATTTCTTTAAAAGGTCAAACTTTTAGGCCTAAACTAACTCAATTATACTTGATTAGCCCAATTAGATCTAATTAAAGCATAATTAGGTCTGAATTTAATCCAATTACTTAAGCCTAATTAGACTTTGGTTGTCTAAAGATTGATTGTGCTCCTGTTTGGGCCAAGCTTTACATGCCCAATTGAACATGTGAATCTTTGAGTTGAGCTCAAGTTTCAAAAAAAATTTAAGCTTGACTTAAGCTATAAAGAGCCTAGGCCTTAGTTGACTTGTTGCAGTTTTTAATTAAAAATTATCATGTTTATTGAATTTTGTTTTTATATGGCAAATATACTCTATAAATTTTATGACGGTTGTTTCGTGCTTTATAATACAGTGGGTTCTTAATTTTCTTAGTAAATAGTTGGTAGAAATATTATTGTGACCTGAAATTGTTATAATGTATTTTTTATGACTAAGAAGCAGAGTAGTCAAAGCGATTCACTTTTTACTAAGGATGACAATTATGCCCCGCTCGACTCTTTTTGGTTCGGGTTAGCTGGGCCACAAGCGGGTCATGGTTTTGTTTAAAACGATGTCATTTTTATTTTTTTCTCAAAATAACATTGTTTTGTTTAAAACGATGTCATTTTTATTTTTTTCTTTAAAAATTAATGAATGAGCCTGCCGAACCGAGCCCGCCGTGGTCGGCGGGCCACAAGACAGGCCACAGGCCTGTCAACCCCGCGGCCTGCCATGACCGAAGCCGGCCTAAGCTCGACCCAGCTCATTGACATAACTACTTTTTACTTCGGCTCTAAAGTCCAAGCCACCATTCACTTTGAGGACACAAGCGAAGAAGGATAAATTGGTGACCTACAACTAGTGCTGCTGCAGAGCATAACAGGATTTTGCATTCCAGAAGTCAAAACAATAAAAGTTCTGCTTCAGCTTTGCCCTTGGAAGGTGAGTTGGTCAGGTAGTTGATCAGTTGGCTCATCATCATATAGGTAAGGTGAGACATTTTTTCAATAGACCCTTATTAATTGTTGCATTAAAAGCATAATTAATATCTTCTATCAGAAACCAGGCAATCAAATTCAATAGGCAACTGAAATTTTACTTTTCATTTCTGTTAATCTAATAAGAACAATAAAAATATATCATCGTATGTAATCAAGATTTTCTGTGGTAACATATACATAACAGCTTGCCCTGCCTTGCCTTCCATAAGTGATAGCTGCATATTTTTTCAATTGGCAATGCAACGATACCATTATAAACTCACAACTTCATTTGTGCAAATGTCGTTGCCAGTGCCATGGCGTCATCAACTTGGGATGCGTCCGTTCCCTGAAATTGCACAAATAATAAATCAAAATACATGGACCTAAGTCTGCACAAATACTTCGCACGTAAATATTGAAATTTATTTCTCTTCAATGTCAAGACCAAGCAAATCAGTACATCTCAAATGACTTGGATAAGAAATAATCAGCTAGAATAGATTTACATCCCGTGTAAAAGATATTCAAACACCAAAACACTTGCTGATAAACACATGCAGATAAGCACATAAATTCGTAGGCATTACCAAACCTATAATCTTTATCTCACTACTCTGGGGTCTCAAGTGACTTGAGCCAGAATTCTTTTAGTTCCAACTGCAAGACTATTATCCTAGCAAAAAATTTCACATGCTCATATCAGCATTTGAAATTTATTAGTCTTTTCTAATCCTTTACCATGATAGAAGGGGGCCCAAAGTTTGGCTCACATCATGGCTAAGATAATTATCAATTCATTCCCAACACTTCTGATGATAAATAGAAGAAAATTACAGACCTGGCCTGTAGCAAGGCCTCCTTTTCCTTTGCCAAACTTCCCTTTAAGAGGGCCTAAAGCAGTAGTCAACCACTGTGAAACCTCAAATTGTTTGTCCAACTTCTCAGGCACTCCCGCACACACCAACACCTTGTTAGTATCTTCATCTGTGCTAAAAACCATAACTGGCATGCTCTGTGCACCAACCAAAAAACCATCAAACAATCTTTTCCACAAACACTTGCGACAAGCTAAATTGGAAGAATGAAGTAAGAAATCGGCAATCACCTTCTGCTCTAGGACCTTCGAAACAGCCTCTCGGACTGCTGCTGCATCCAAACCAACATCAACCCGAGAGATACAGAAACCCTTTCCATCTGATGCAGCAGATTCAGCCATTTCAGTGGCAACCTTGACAGCCTTCTGCATATTTTCTTCTGCAATCTTCTTTTGCGCTTTTCTCACTTTATTCTGCTAATGTGAACGATTTGAGCATCATTGAAAACCAGAAACATCATCCATTACACACAATGATTTCTCAGAGATTATTAATGTAACGAAAACAATAGGTGGTCAGGTATTTCTTTCTCAGCCCCGGCTGAAATACCTGAAGCACAGAAAGCTTAGTCCTAAGATCAGATTTCTTGGCTGCTGGAATAGACGCTCCATCCACACGACTTTTAAGTGATGCCACTTTCTGTTAAATGAAAACATATCAGATATATTAAAGTCACTGATAAGGATGTGCAAAGTAACAATATCACCAACGGTGCAAATTTCAATCTCCATATTTGTTAAGAAGCAACATCTGGATGAAAATACAATTGCTGCGTTTGCTGCATCAATAAAAGGCAAGAAATGCATAACAAATTCCAAATGACTACTCAAGTTTTACACAGGAAGGAACCTAAAAGAAATATGAAAAAATTAAGAAAGGAAACTTGTTCAACATTGAACTAAGTAAGGAAAGGAGCAAACTCAGAGAACCAGTAAAGCTATAGAGGCGAAAATACTAAAAAGGGAAAAAACAAGTTATCTTGCAAGTCAAATTTACTTAGGAAAAAATCAGATCCAAAGGTTACATCTGCCATGGAAATAGATACCAAGCTAAGTAATTTAACAATTAGACCTTTTCTAGCTGGCTTCCTTCCATCTTCGATGCCCCATTAACTTCCTGCTCAAGTGACAATGCCATTTCAATTGCTTGAAAAGCACAATCAGATGTGACTGCTGTTATCCTACGAACTCCTTTTGCGATTCCTTCCTCAGATAAAAGAGCAAACGCCTTTGCTTCCCGTGTATTTTTTATATGTGTACCTAATATTCATTAAAAGACATATTTCATCGGTCAAAATTCTAAAAAATGACATATAAAAGGAAATGCCTGGCTGAGAACCAACCTCCACAAAGTTCTGTCGAGATTGATGACCATTCTTCATTTTCTGGATCAGCAAGCAGGTCCTCAACTTGTTTACCAATTGACACAACTCGAACTGGGTCTGGATAGACCTGCATCAATCACAGAAGACATTGGCATCCAAGGCACATACGAGCAAATTCCTGAAACAAG
This sequence comes from Erythroxylum echinodendron, assembly GCA_027575705.1. Taxonomy (NCBI): domain Eukaryota; kingdom Viridiplantae; phylum Streptophyta; class Magnoliopsida; order Malpighiales; family Erythroxylaceae; genus Erythroxylum; species Erythroxylum echinodendron. Next base: position 7,276,683 of record JANZXR010000170.1, on the reverse strand, counting down.
ACCGCAAGGCTTACTTCTCCAAAAACAGCTCTTAACCCATTTATACGCTTGGCTTCTGCAAGGGTTGCTTCTTTTGAAAACACATCTAATTCAGATTTGATTTGTTCATTCACAATGGAGTCGATTTTCCCCAACAGTTCAGGATCAATTGGCTTGCCTACAGACAATAATATTTTTCAAAAGTAGTGCATAAAGAGAAACAAAGTTAAGCAGATATTCTCAAATAGGGTAAATAATCAAAATTACCATGAGAGAAATCAAATCGTAGCTTTTCAGGAAGAACAATAGACCCCTTTTGATCGACATTATTGCCAAGCACTTCCTGTGTTTATTTTTGAAGAGCATCATAAAATGCAGAGCTTTTATAAAGAATTAACTTCATAAGTTCAAAGTAAAATTGCTTGATGAACATACTCTGAGAGCAAAGTTCAACATGTGCGTACAGGTATGGTTAGGAGCAATAAATTTGCGCCGTTCATAGTCAACCTGCACTAGTCATTGGAACAAAGGATTTAATCACAGAAAAGAACAAAAAAGATTTGCAGTACAGATAGATACTGTTTGCACCTTACAGATCACTTTATCACCCACAGAAACTCTACCAGCGTTTCCATCAAGGAAACCAATGTGTAGAATAAACCCACCAAAAGTTTGGACATTGCCAACTTGAAATGAACCAAAAGAGCCCTCAAGTAGTCCAGTATCAAAGATCTACAATAAGAAATTTTGCAGCTGTAAGACCTTAAGTAAAGCAGTGTAAACTATGAACAGACAGTTAAACAATCTTGATAACATATTAAATACTTAGTCTTGGCACCAATTAAAATGAAAGATCATCATGTTTCTATTTCACCACAACGAGTCAAGGCCCCTATGCCTGCCTCAAACATATTGAAAGTCACTGTGAAGGTGAACTACCAGTTGCAATGTCTTTACCTGACCACCTTGCTCAGCATAGAAACTGGTAGACTCCAGAACCACCCCAACCTCATTGCTCGCAGCAGCGCTGCCTAAGAACTCAGAACCACTGTAAATGGCCTTTATTACACTCTCATGGTCCTGAAAAATAACTCATAAGAAAAAGGGAAGCAACCCTTATGCGGAATAAAATTGAGATAATTGCAAGACCAAATTGGCAGTCAAAGCAGGCAAACAAATATTATCCAATGTAGTCTTGGAAGGAGAAAGTAATGCAAAAGTTTGCTGGACAAAAACTTTCAAACTATACACACCCCTATCTACAACATTGACCTGAATATTTAAGTAAACAAAATATCAAGAACCATTCCAATATCCAGATGGAAATTTTATTTGGAAAAATGAGCAACCAAGAGGAACAAATTGCTCTTACACAACCACACACTGATAAGACAACAAAATCCTAGCCAATAGCACTGCTCCAGTTTGCAATGGAGCAAGTAATTACTTTGCCTCCTTGGAAAGATATGTCTGAGACTGTACTAGCACACTAGACGAGACAAATAAACCATTAGGAAGAACAAAGGAAAGCTCATTTGATCCACGGGATGCAGACAATATAAAGAAGACAATAAAGTGGACTGTGCTCATTCTGTCCAAGTAAATAATTTGACCACAAGCACAATATAAGAAGACAATTATATGCATTGTGCTCATTCTGTTCCGTTAATAACCAAAATTCAATGCCAGTCAGACACCATATTCAATCACTTAACATTGGAACTTTAAATTAGACAAGGTGCAACAATCTGCATGGATATTTCAGATGCTTCATTATCGGAAAATTTCAAACTAAATTGTAAGTGATATCCAACAAAACAATAATGAATTCAAACACTAAAAACTAATAGAAAAAATAAGAATACAAGTAAATGTTCTCACACATAGAGAGCGTAAGAAAGAAAAGGTAAATGAACCTGGAACCAAATAAATTTATAGGAATCATCTGTGGTAGGAATTCCCTTCTTGTGTAACTCCGATGTTGCATCAGCATCCATAACAATAGCACCACCAGCTTGCTGCCAAACAATGCTGTTAGCAAAAGAAGGGGAAAAGGCCATATAACAAGTACATGAAACTGAAGTTTATATTTACTGGTGTAGTTGATCAGGTACATAATACTAATTCATCTCTAAATGTTTGTTTTTGAATTTTTCTTCTCAACCTGTTACTGATGCCTTACCTTATTTTGGGCACTTCTTGATCTTTCCCTTGCCTCATCCATTGCATTATTGAAACCTTCAACATCCACACGTAATCCTCTTTCTTCTGCCATCAACTATTGAGAGGAAATAATTAGGACACAAGCACAAGAGAAAATGCATATAGAAAATAACAATTTCAGCACCTGAGTCAGATCTAAAGGGAATCCATACGTATCCCACAAAGCAAATGCATCCTGCAACCAAGAAACTGAGAGTCAATGTTGGACAAATGAAACCAACGCAAGTTCTTTGTTTTATTTCAAGGCATCAAGGGTCTTTAGAAAATGTCTAAAATAAATTAGGGTCAGCTCTTTTGGTGAGAATTGGAAGGATGTATATTTTAATGTCTATGCACTTGACACAGCTTCACAAGACTCAAGACACAACGAGAAAAAGATTCCAAAATCTGATCTGTAAACTCCAAATGCAGTAAGAAATAAGAACAGAGACTTTGTCAACACCAAACGCGAAATAAGTTTGCAGCTAAAGTAGGTATTCTCAGAAATGAGCTTGCCTGCCCACTCAACACCTTCCCCTTGACCTCCAGAGCAGCTTTCTTAAATTTTTCAATTCCCTGAAAATATGTTGAGGATCACTTGATTGATACTACAACTCTATGATTCCAGACATAAACAGAAGTTTCAAGAAACTGATATAGAATGAATTAATCCCTTCAAATCATGAGTAAGTCTGTATATATGATAAAAGGAAATGTTATAGGAAAATAGATGATATATTTGTCCCTTTTTCTTGCTAAGCAATGATGATATACCAGTTCAATATTCGTACATACCTTAAGCAAAGTCCTGCCAAAACTTGCTTCTTCTGCTGCAATTATTTCCCTGATATGTTTTTTGTTTTGTCTGAGCTCTGGAAAAATATCACCCATCACTTCTACAACAATTCCAACAAGCCTGCATCCGTTGCAAGTCACAAATATCAACTAGTAAGAACAACACATAAAGTTAAAAAAAAAATGCAAGTATCAATGATCACAAGAGAACATTCTTTTTCAGAAAGAATGAAGTAGAAACATTCAAGAAATGAAAGCAACTTAATAAAAGTAAATGCAGAAAACAACCTCAGTTTTGATCCAAAATATTAAGTATCAGTATCTTTCTTACCCATTAAAAAATCCTTCTCGCGCTTTAAGGACCTCACTTCCATAACGAACAGCTCGACGAAGGATACGTCTTAGAACATACTCACGACCCTCATTTCCTAAACCGTGTTAAATCCATATGAGAAATACAATTAACATAAAAATATTTGCATAGCATACACGTGCAGTAAAACCAGACAACAGTTCACTTATGTATTTGAAACTGTAAGAATAGAAATCAGCTGATTTCAAAGTATTGCCCCTATAACTACCTGGACAAGAACCATCAGCAATCGCAAATGATAAAGTCCTAATATGGTCACCAACAACCCTGTAAGCCATGTCAATGCCATCTACATCATCAGGTCCAACTTTGCCAGTATAAGGTCGTGCCCCTGTTGCCTATGATTTTAGGAATAAAAGTTATCATGTAAAGGAACAAGTTTTCAAATTTTTACTTGAAGGTAAAACGTGAGTGTTCAAAGAACAAAATCAGACAGCTATAGACCATTCAGACACTAAAGAACGTGATACTGTACCATTAACTTGAAAACTATTATGGAACTAGAGAAAACCCAGCAACTGGTCTTAAATTCTAAAAAGAAAATTTTAAAGCAGACTATCTAGTATTTCTGAAATGAGCATTCTAGAGAAGGTAAAGCGAGTAGTTCCACTAAGAACCTCAGATGCTATTTGTTCCGACACACATTTATATTAATTAAATAACCTTCACCTCAGTGATTTTTTCACCCTATCATCATAAAACATGGAAATAGAGAAAAGGCATAAATATAAAGCAGAGAAAGAAAATGATAACAACTTGCCTGCTGGATAGCATCAAAAATTGGTGTGAACACATCAGTGTCATAATTGCTCATCTTATTCTGAAGAACAGATGTCAATCTTTCAAAACCCAGTCCAGTATCAACATGCTTAGCAGGCAGAGATTTCAAAGTTCCATCGCTTTCCCTATTGAACTGTACAGCAACACGATAAGATATGGTAAACTAAAAAGGTTCTGGGCAGCCAAATCCTTCTCGGACTACAAACTGCCAACACTTGAAGAAAAGATCCAACAAATTCAAAGTCTTTCTCTAGATCAACCACACCACACTTAAGTACAATTTAAGAAAAATGAAGCCACAAGCTGGACACACAGTGAAGGAATATTACCTGAATAAAGACAAGGTTCCATATCTCGATAACTGTAGGATCATCATTATTAACCAATAGTGCTGCATCACGATTACCAATTCTGTCAAAATGAATTTCCGTGCAAGGTCCACAAGGACCAGTATCTCCCATCTCCCAAAAATTGTCCTATTGAGAAAATATGCCCATTAAGGGAAAGTAATTAAGTATGAACTCCTTAACACAGTACACATGTAGAATAAAGCACATGTTAAATGCAACACAAGATTAACCAAATTTTCAAAAAAAAAAAAAAACAGATTAACTAAGCTGTCGAACAAAAACAGGCTCCTAGCATAAATTACTGAAACACTATAATTCAAAAATATGAAGAGATATCTTGTAGCCATGCGTTTCAGTAGCATGTGGAAGTGTTTAGAAATTAAGAGAATTCTTATAACCTATATACGGGTTATTAATGATGTGTACAAAGGTATAACCACCAGAGTAAGGATGATAGGAGGAGATACAGAGCATCTTTCTACCAATACTGGGCTATACCAAGGCTCCTCTTTGAGCCTCTTTTTTGTTTGCAGTAGTTATGGATGAACTCACTTAGAATATATAAGGAAATGTGCCTTGATATATGTTGTATATAAGGAAATGTGCCTTGATATATGTTGTTTGTTAATCATACGTTAGATTCGAAGGGTTTTAAATTGAGAAAGACTCAGACTAAGTACTTAGAATATAAGTTTTTAGGTCATAGGATGGCTTTCGATGTATAAGTAAAGATTGGTTCAGAAGTTATACCACAAAAAGAGTGTTTTAAAGTATCTATCATTTATCATCCAAAGCAACAGAGAACTCGATGAAGACATAGTTCATCGTATCAGATCAAGATAGTTTAAATGAAGAAGTACATCGAGAGTTTTATGTGATAAGAAGATATCACTCAAATTTAAAAGTAAATTATATCGTTTAGCGATTAAGTTGGTCATGCTCAATGGAACAAAGTATTGGCCCATCAAGCAAGTATACAATTATAAGTTAATGGTGGCGAAGATAAAGATGTTTCGATGAATGTGCAACCTCATTAGAAGAGATAAAGTTAGGAATGTAATGGTAAGAGACAAATTAAGGGTGACTAATATTAATGAAAAATTAAGAGAGATAAGGCTTAGGTAGTTCGGACATGTTGAAAGAAGACATCCTGACGCTCCAATGAGAAGATGCGGAAAGATTATACTTAAGAACTATAAAAAAACTAAAAAAGGAACTAGGGGAGGTAATAAAAAAATGATATAACTCTACTGAAAATTATTGAGTACGTGATCCTCAATAAAAAACTTTAACGTATTAGGACAAAGGTAAAAGATCTCACATAAAGGGGTCATTCTCTTTCTCACAAGTCTTTTAAATATCTTATTTCGAATCTTATTGTTTTGCACTTAGCCTAAATATGTAATATGTAGTACTTCTTTCTTAATTATTCAACCTAAACATTTTCTTACTTAACCTAAATATTTTTTTTTGTAATAGCTTGTTTATTTTATTTATTTACTTGTTTTCTTTCTAGTTTGTGTATTTATTTAATTATTTTATCTTTATTTTTATTTTTACCTTATTCTATATTTATTATATTATTTATTTTATATTTTATCTGTATGTATATATGTATTTATTATTATTATTATTATTCCTTTATTATTTTAATATGCATTTTTTATTAATTTTTATTTCATTTTTAGTTTTATTTTTATATATTATATATTTATTTATTTGGTTTTTTTATGCGAGTCTATTGAAAACACTTCTCTATCAAGTTGAGATATGATTACATATTTTTGGACCTTTCCACACTCCGCATATCATCGAGGCTTCTACTGAAATGTTGATGTTGTAAGTAACAGTAATACTGTAATCAAAGAAAACGTACGCATAACTGAAAGAATCATCTCAGCAGGACGAACATAAATAAAAACCAAAGCATTGTAGGAACCATGCCTTACAACCAAATGGCAGAACATGATTTGCTGGCAAAATTTTGAGCCACAAATCTCTTGCTTCAGTATCAGGAGCAAGACCAGCTTTTTCATCACCACCAAAATAAGTTGCATAGAACCGATCAGATGGCAATTTATAAACCTGAGCATCAACAACTCAAGGCATCAATTTGAATTAAAAGACCAGAGTTACAGACACCTAAGATAACAGAAACAAGTATATTAGTAATCCAAATTAATTACCTTGGTCAGAAGCTCCCAAGCCCATTCAATTGCCTCATTTTTGAAATAATCACCAAACGACCAGTTTCCCAACATCTCAAAGAAGGTATGGTGATAAGTGTCCTTACCAACATCATCAAGATCATTGTGCTTACCACCAGCACGAATGCACTTTTGAGTGTTGCATGCTCGTGTTAGCTTGCTTAATTGGGTGCAAGGGTCTGCAGTCCCCAAAAATATAGGCTTAAACTGGTTCATACCTAAAAGCAAGGAAATTCACAATCATTTCAATTTTCTCACAAACCAAACACTGATGAAAAGCCACACAGGTAATCAAAATTACCAGCATTTGCAAAGAGGAGGGTTGGATCATTGAGAGGAACAACAGGACTTGATTTCCAATTGACGTGATTCTTTTCCTCGAAGAACTTAATGAAAGTATGCCTCACTCTGCTCGCCGGCCACTCCACCTGGTGCTGATTAACACCGGGCATTGTTACTGTGGCGGAATACAGCAGCAAGTACGACGGAGAAGGTGGAGAAGAAGCAAGAGAGGAGAAGGAGAAAAAGGCGCAAACCCTGGCCGCCACTAAGGAGAGAGTTGAGGAAGGTTTAAGTGAGTGAGTATTTCTTGGGGCAAAAGCATGGACATGGACTTTCGCTTTTTTCATTCATTGTCTTTTACACACAAAACCTGCAGGAATCGAATGGTCTCCTTGTCGCAAGACTTGTCATCCAGTCCAGCCACCCGCGTCTATTCAAATCAATAAATGTTAACATATACATATTTTCAATTTCGGTCATTTTCTTAAATTACAATACTTGGATTGTCCTGCGGATTCTTCAAGCTGTCAATATCGTAACGTCAAACGGTGCACCAATACATGAGCTATTTAACGTGTCAATCACGCCTCGTAACCTTTTCTTTAATTAACCACTTGTCACCTTATTATGACACTTTTTTTTACTTAAAAGGTATGTTTTTAATGATGGAAATTTTAATTTTTAATATTATTAAAAAAATTTAAATTAGATTATAATATTTGTTATGTGTAAAATTTTATATTTTTACAAATTAATTGATTTAGTCAGCAATTTAATAGAACATCAAACTTTTATCAAAATTGTGATAGTCATACTTATATACTATTTTTTTAAATTGAAGACTAATAAATTCCTAAACTATCTCGAATCTTAAAATTTGCAAAATTAAGATTTTAAGCACTTAAAGTGATATATCTTCGTAACTTAATTTGGGTTGTTTAGCGGAGAAATAGGAAGTAGACGTAATCAATTCACCTCTCAGTTATTCGTATTACAAAATGCAAGAACAAAAACTGAAAAGTTTACGAAGCGTTACATTCACGTGTCATTATTTTTTAAGATGATGATAAATATAATTTATACATAAATAGAAAATTATATCAGGAGTTATTTATAATTTATTTACCAATACCGAAGATTAAGCATTGTACGTTATTTATAATTTATTTACCAGTAATGAAGAAGAAGCATTGCATCGTCACAAACACAAAAATCCCAAATTGTATGTAGGATTTGATAAAGCAAATACATGCAAGAAGAGGTGAATTGTGTATGTAAAAAAATTGCAAGGTATTTAAAATCTTTCTTAAACAAAATGAGTTGATAAATAGAAAGATCTTATTAAACTTCTAAAGGAACATGTTAATGTTTAAAACGAAATGATCATGTTAATTATTTAAAATACGAAAGAAGTCTATTAATCAAAAGGATCCTATTCGCGCTCAAAAAGAAAGGGATCTGTCAATTGATAAGAGCCTTTTAGAACTTAAATAAAAATAAGCATGTTAACTGATAGGAGTTTGTTGAGGCTTAAAGTGAAAAGAAGTTGTTCTGCATGTGAAGAAGCAGATTTTGCATGCTATCTAGTTGTTCTCGCATCCGTTCTTGATTAACTTGAATGTTCTGTAGTTGTTGATGAAGTTTTGCACTATTTTCATCCCGAGAAGCAATATGAGTTTGTTGGTCTAGAGCAGGATCTAAGTTTTCTACTATTCTTTCAGATCTTTTGTTTACCCAGACATTGTTTTGCAATTTGAATCCAAATTGATAGGGAATGGAAGGGTAAAACTTAGCCGGTGCATACCAATTCAAATTTGCAAAAGGAACTCCATAATGGTTGAAAATCTTAGTGAGCAACATCCCATAAGGTAGGCAATCCGTGGTTTTCTTATGATTCTCTTTATCCACCATAAACCTCAAGATCATAGTTGGAAGATTCATTATGTTCCCTTTTATCAAATTATAAGTGTCCAACAGGCTACACCTTTCAACTGAACTACTCTTAGGAAAAATTGAAGTAGCTGAAAGTGATACAAGGCATCATGGTATTAAGTCTAATTGCTTGCTCCAGGGTCTCCTGTCTTGGTTGTTTTCAGCATAAAGGTAGATGGATTTGACAACTTTGACTAACTCCAGATCATTGACATCCCACTTATGACAGGAAAACTTAGTTCTCCCTATAAGAGCTACTTCTAGTATATCTCCTAAGATTTCTTCAGAAATTAAAATTTCACATTCATGTACTCATTAGACAATGGCTAGCTTTCCATTAATTGCTTCCTTTTTCATGTGTGTGTAGAATATCCTAATTAGCTCATCGCATATTGTCTCATGTAATTTCATAAAAGTTTCCCAACCAATGGCAACAAAGTAAGGAGAGTTGGGTATACATATGTCATCAAACATTATAGGAGGTAAGATCTGCTCAGCAACAACCTTTCTTTTCTTATACTGTGTTTTATAGCGGACTTCAGCTTCTATTGGTTCAAACATTTTTTATGGTATTAATGTCTTTCTTTGCTTATGTGCCGCTATCTTTATTTTCTTTGCCCTTTTTCTTTAGGAAATATCTCTTTTTGAGGTGGCACTTTCTATCAATAGAGTCCTTAATAGTATCTTTAGTTACAGGCACTTTGCCTTTCTTTATTTCTTCCCTTTTTCTTTTTCTGGCTTTTTCCTCTTTCTTTTCAGCTTCTGTAGTTTCTTTTCGTTCAAAACTTTTCTTGGCTTATTTTGTAAGATTTTCTCTAGTTCGTCGTCGTCTAATCAACCGAGTAGATTCTTCATCTAAATCATTTTCATTTGTAATCCAACGTATTTTAGGCACTTTCTTTTCTTGAGGTTTAAAGGAGAAAGGTTCAGTAATACGAGCTTCATCATAGTTAACAGAAGAAGTTGTGGTTACGAGCTTCATCATGGTTAACAGAAGAAGTTGTGGTTTTCTTCTTTCCTTTTTATTTTGTTCTTGTCATTATAGGTGAGTTTGGTGAAGTTTGAGAGATAAAACAAGAGGCAAAAAGAATGCAGAGAGTTAGGGTACAGAGAGAATAAGCGGCGCAATGACATAGATGAGAGGACGAGAGAAGTTTGCTTAGGGTACACTAAGTGATTCATGAGCATTGATCTCGTGAGAGGATGAGTAGACGTACAAGCTAGAAGAGGAAGCATAATCGGTTACGTATCTTCTGACAGACGGGTACATAGAGTTGTCAGACTACGTACGTGTTTTTGAAAAGGCTAAAACGACACCATTAATAACTCCCTATTTTTAGGACATGTGTAAATTATAATTTTAATTCGAGATAAGCCTTCTAATATCTAAAGAGCCTACTAAACTAAGAGAGTTTCTAAGGAATCAAAATAGAAGGAGCCTGTTAAACGAAATGCAAAGACAAGTAATAGAGAATATTCATGCAGAAATAATATCAGAGAGTTTGCACGTACCAAGCTCTTTTCTTAAAAAGCAAAATCTATTTTTAGAGAGTGGCTTGGAAAATATTAGCTACTTGATTCTTAGTATTAACATGCAGAAGATCAACAGTACCTTCTAAAACATGATCTCTAAGAAAATGATGTTTGATTTCCATATGCTTAGTCCTAAAATTATGCATAGGATTTCTAGAAAGATTTTTAGCACTAACATTATCACATAATATAGGAATATCAGAAAAGTTTAGAGAAAAATCTCGTAGCTGATGCTTCATCCATAAGATTTGAGCACAACAGCTGATAGTTGCAATGTATTCCACTTCTGTTGTCAAAAGCATTATGTAATTTTACTTCTTGCAGGACCAAGATACGAGACATCCTCTAAAAAATTGATAGTGACCACTTGTGCTTTTACGATCGATTTTATCACCTGCATAATCTGCATCACAATAGGCCACTATATTAAATGAATCAGTTTTTGGATACCATAGTCCAAAATCCACAGTTCCATGGAGATATCAAAATATTCTTTTAACAGCTTGAAGGTGGTTTTCTTTTGGGTTTGATTGAAAGCATACGTAAAGACATACATTTAGCATAATGTCATGTCTTGAGTTTGTAAAATATAGTAGTATCCCAATCATTCCTCTATACTTTGTCTCATCTATAGATTTGCTTTCTTCGTCTTTATCAAGTTTAGTTCCAGTGTACATGGGAGTACCCATCGGTTTGGCATTCTCAAAATGATATTTCTTAATGACTTCCTTTGTGTATTTGTCTTGGCTAATGAAAATTTCTTTTTTTGTTTGTCTGATTTGTAATCTGAGAAAAAATAATAATTCTCCCATCATGTTCATATCAAACTCCCCTTGCATTAATGCTGAGAATTCTTCACAAAAGGATATATTAGTAGTACTAAATATTATGTCATCAACATATGTTTGCACTATGAGTAAATCATTCTCCTTTCTCTTATAAATAAGGTTTGATTGACCTTTCTTCTTTTAAAGTTATTCTCATGAAGAAAGTTACTTACCTCTCATATCATGCTTAAGGAGTTTGTTTTAATCCATATAGTGCTAAGGTTAACTTCATCAAGTAATCCGGATGGTTTTCATCTTCAAAACTTAGGGGTTGTTTAACAAATACTTCTTCGTTAATGTAACCATTTAAGAATGCATCTTTAAGATCCATTTGGAATAACTTGAATTTTCTATAGCATGCAAAGGTAAGTAAAATTCTAAACGATTCCAATATAGCAATAGTTGCATAAGTTTCATCAAAATCAATACCTTCCTGTTGATTGTAGCCTTAGTTTAGCATTGTTTCTTACTGCCTTACCATTTTTGTCAAGTTTGTTTTGAAATACCCACCGAGTCCCAATGATTGACTTGTTTCAAGGGCAAGGTACTAAATTCCAGACTTTGTTTTTATAAAATTGATTCAGTTTTTTAATGGCTAAAACCCAGTTTTCGCCTGTAAAGGCCTCTTCAACAGTCTTTGGTTCTATTTGTGAGATGAGAGCAACAAAGTCGTTCTTCAACGATGATCTTGTTCTTAGACTTCCAGAGGGATCTCCCAAAATATATTGATGTGTATCAAGACCTCTACATTCTCTTGATGTTTTTTGTTACATAGGTACCTACTGAGATGAAGGAGCCCTGCTATGTTCTAGCTTCAGAGGGGTCTTCTTGATTTTGTAATTCTGAAGGTATTATATGTGTAGTTTGGTTCTCTAATGTATTTTTAAGTACCAATGGATGCTTTTCATCATCTGAGTCAATTGTTGTTATCAAAGGTTATGCTTCATCAAATACCACATTAATTGATTCTTCTATTTTCTGTGTTCTTTTTATTATATACTTTGAATCTTTTACTAACGGTACTATAGCCCAAAAAAATATCTTCGTCTGATCTCACATCGAACTTTTCAAGGTTGTCTTTTCCTTTGTTTAAAACAAATCACTTACAGTCAAATGCTCAAAAGTAAGCAACATTTGGTTTTCTTCTTTTCTACAACTCATAAAGGGTCTTTTTCAAAATAGGTCTTATGAGACACCTGTTGAGTATATAACAAGCGGTTGACACGGCTTCTGCCCAGTAACCATGAGGTAGGTCACTTTCATATAACATTGTTCTAGCCATATCTACAAGAGTCCTATTCTTTCTCTTAACAACTCCATTTTTCTTAGGAGTCCTTGGGTATGAGAAGTTGTGAGTTATACCATTTTTGTTACAGAAGTCCTCAAATTTTTTGTTATCAAATTCTTCTCCATGATTGCTTCAAATCAATGTAATGAAGTATCGTTTTTCAGTTTGATCTTTATTGCAAAACTTCTCAAAGACTTCAAAAGTATCATCTTTATTTAATAGAAAATAAACCCATGTAAATCTGAAAAGATCATCAACTATAACAAAATCGTAATATTTACCACCAAAAATTTAAGTCCTAGTAGGGCTAAATAAATCCATATGCATAAGTTCAAGTGTCTAGCTAGTAATCACAATATTTTTAAAAGCGAAGCTACTTCTGATTTATTTTCCTTTTAAACAAGCTTCACAAACCTGATTGCTCTCAAATTTCAAATTTAGCAGTCCTCTTATTTTTGGACAATTTTGATAAAATGCTCATACTAGCATATCCAAATCTTCTGTATCAGATAAGTGAATCATTTTCTTTAAAACCATTGTCACTTTGAGAAGATATATCTTCCAATTTAGCACAGTATATGTTTTTATTTCTAGGACTAACAAAAACAATATTATTATTATGATTGTCAATTATTTCACAATGTGATGCATAGAAAGTAACTATGTAACGTTTATAAGATAATTGACTTATGCTAAGTAAGTTATGTTTTAATCCATCAACAAAAAGAACATTATTAATAGAAGCAGAGTTATATAATAGAAGCAGAGTTATCACCGATTTTACCAATTCTGGTGACCTCCGTCTTTCCTTTAAATATAGTTGAAATGTAATATTTCACCTGTCATGTGTCTTGAACAGCCACTATTTACTATCTATTAATTTCCCTTTGTCTCTGTTTTGAAGCATTTCTGCAAAGTTTATTATCTCATTTTACGTACCCAAATCTTTTTGGGTCCTTTTACGTTAGTAGTTTGATCTTTCAATCTCCAAACATACATTTGAGATGGTTTTTTCATTTTCCGAAAGTAACAAGAGTGATTAATATGACCATGTCTACTATAATAATCGCACAAAACAGATGAATGATAGTTGTTATGATTTTTGCCACTTATCAAGTTCCTGTTGTTTGGCTATATCTACTGCTGGATTTAAAAAAGAAGTTTTTGTATGGCTTGATATTGTTATTTTCATTATATCCTATTTCTGCCTTATCAAAAACACATTTACTACTCCCAAGTAATGCATCAAGATTGTTTCTTCTATTAACAAGATCTTTTTCAAGAGAAGTAATTTTCTTATCACATTCTTCTTTTTCGAATTTTAAAGTAGTAACTTTCTCTTCCAATTGTTTTATTTTAGTAGAGTTATTTTCAAGTAATGAGTTTTCTAACTGAATTAATTTTTGTTCCAAGCATTCTTTTTCAGAAACTGTTTGTTTATTATCGTTTTCAAGATAAGTGACTTTGACATCAAATCCTTGTTTTTTTATTATAATAATTTAATCTTATTTGTTAAAGATTTATCATTATTTTTTGACTTCTCAACCCTTTTGAAATATTGCACTATTAATTTTTGTACTGATCATATAAATCATGATATGTATATCTCAATTCATCAGTTTCAATATCAGAGTTAGAATAATTCATCATCATCTCCTGATTCGGCCACAAAGCAAATGTTGCTCACTTCCTCAGGCTGTTCTTCTTCAAAGTTATCAAAATCCTCATTTGACAAAGTTGTAGTCATAACATGCTTTTTGGGTTTTCTATTTTCTGTTTTGTCCTTTTGAAGAAGAGGACATTCTAGTCTTGTGTGCCCAGGCTTCTTGCAGTGATAGCATATGATTTGATTATTTTGTGTAATATTATTGTTGCTACTACCTTTTGATAGGAACCTGTTCTTTCCAATTTTCTTGAGTTTTCTTGTTCCCTTCTGTTTTCTTCATGAGCTTTTTTTTTGTATAAGCGAGCATATTTTTTGACGATGAAGTTGAATTCGTCATCTTCATCTACTTATAACTCAGCATCACTTTCATCATCATTTGATGGATTTGATTCGTCAACTGCTTTTAATGCCATTGCTCTTCTGTATGAGGATCCTTCATCTTGCCTAACCTTGGCTTCATGAATCATTAGGCTTCCTCTTAACTAGTCAAGTGAGATTGTATCAAGATCTTTTATGGTTTCAAAAGCTGTCACTTTAGGTCTCCATTCCTTTGGTACTGAACTTAAAATTTTTGTTACCAGCTCATCATTTGGATATATCTTGCTTAAGTTTTTTAAGGCAGTGATGACATTATTAAAACGTGAATTCATCTATTGTTTATCCTTGTTTCATGCTAATAGTCTTGTATTGATGCACTACACTTATTATATGTTTCTTTACCTCATTCGTTCCTTCAAAAGTAACTTGAAGCTTGTCCCACATTTCTTTTGCTATAAAAAGTAGGATATCTTTTGGTACTCTTCTAGAAATAGTTCATATATCAAATGATGTCTTACTTTGGCATTCAGTTGTGCATTTCTTCTATCAGCATCAGTTCACACTTCTACGTTGTCAGTACAAGAGGTGTAGCTCTAGCTTTGATAGCTTGCCAAATTTCGATATCCTTCGATTGAAGATAAATGATCATTCTCTCTTTCCAATAGGAGTAGTTGTTTCTATTGAAGTAATGAGGCTTTGAGATGGATTGTCCTTCAAGACTTCTTAAGTTGATTGCTATGATCTATCACGTGTTGTAAACACAATAAATGTGAAACCTTGCTCTGATATCAAATGATAAAGCAAACACATGTAAGAAATGGTTAAATTGTATGTGTTAAAAAATTTGCAAGGTATTTTAAATCTTTAAAATCCTTCTTAAACAAAATGAGTTGGTAAATGGAAAGGTCCTATTAAACTTCGAAAGGAACCTATTAACGTTTAAAAAGAAAGGATCTTATTAGTTATTTAAAATACAAAAGAAGTCTATTAATCGAAAGGATCTTATTCGTGCTCAAAAAGAAAGGGGCCTATCAATCGATAGGAGCTTGCTAGAGCTCAAATAGAAATAAGCCTGTTAATTGATAGGAGCATGTCGATGCTTAAAGA
Source organism: Erythroxylum echinodendron (assembly GCA_027575705.1). Taxonomy (NCBI): domain Eukaryota; kingdom Viridiplantae; phylum Streptophyta; class Magnoliopsida; order Malpighiales; family Erythroxylaceae; genus Erythroxylum; species Erythroxylum echinodendron. The sequence continues at coordinate 7,261,044 of JANZXR010000170.1, read as the reverse complement.
AAAAAGAACCTTTTGCTTTATAGAAACAGAAAGAGCCTCTTGACAAGACAAACTTATAATGCTAAAATTTAAAAGTTAGGAAGAGAGAAAGAATGACACAGTGGATTTATACTGGTTCGACTAACAACTAAGCATATGTCCAGTCCCCAAATATCTAACTTGAGCATTTCACTACAAGAATCCGAGTATTAAATTTGAAGAGCCTCTCTAAGCTCACAAGTATATATTTTTCAAGGTTCTCTAACCTTTCACACTCGAAGTGTATAACAAGCTTATAAAAAGCTCATTGAAAAAATAAAATGTAAAATGAAAAGTAAGTTCTCAAATAACAATTTGTCTCCTAATAGAGTGATTTCACTTTCTAAGGCACAATAAGAATTATATAACTCTCAAGAATATAGATACTGCTCAAATGAAAGTTTGTGTATGTTTGTTACTTCACAATCTTTTGAAACATCTGAGCAGTATCTATTAGACATTAAAGAGAAGTAAAAAATTATGGATGATCATTTGAAATCATGATAAATGTGAATTGCATCAAGTTTTAAGGTTTAGTTTGTTATGTATTTAAGTGTTAACTTAATCATTTAGTATGTGTTTAGGTTAGAATTGTGTTAGTTTGTTAATTAATTGTGCTTAAGTGTTTTTATGGGTTTAGTTAAGTCTTTGAGCTTAATTATTATGTCTTTGAGGTATCTTGATGTGTTTGTTAGTGTTTCAGGGTTAACATCGAAGAATGGAGAAGTTTTGGAGGTACTCGGGCCGAAACAAATAAGCCACAATCGTGACAGAAGCATTAGAGTCAACCCATGATCATGGCTTATATAATGACTGAAGCCCAGGACACAACCCACGATCGTGGCCTGATTACCACAATCATGATAGAAGGCTCAGTTGTGACCCACGATCATGGCATGAAGGGCCACAATAGTGGCTTGCATCGGGTAGATGCCAAAATAAGTAAAAACGTCAAATTTTAAGAAATTTTTTAGACCTTTTTGACCCTAGAAAAACCCTAGGGCTGTTAAGAACACAAACGATATTTAATGAATAAGACAAAGGAGCAGAGATAGCTTTTGCATCAGCCACCATTGAGAAACCCCAGAGAGAGTTCATCGAGAGATTGAGAAAGAGAAGAAGGAAGAGAGACGTGGGGAAGAAGCTGATGCGAAGTACTTCCAAGAAAAGGAGGTTTTTTGATGATGCTACCTCCATCATCCATTCAGATCTTGTTTCCAGTTTATTTTCAATTTTATAAAATTGAAAATAAATCGAAAACAAGATCTGAATGGATTGTGTGAATGTTAAGGATGTCTAAACTCACCTTCAGGTTGTTTTATTTTTGATTTAATGAAATTTGATTGTTTGTTCTTTTACTAGATTTATTGTGATTTAATTTCTGCAATTGCATAACTCGGTGATAAACTAAGAGGGTGAATTGAGTGAAAAATAATTAAATTGGGCTAACGAGAGTTAGGTAATTTAATAGAACGAGAATTAAATCAAATCAATAAATTATGCGAAGAGAGATCTTGTATAGGTTCCTGATAGTTTTTAGAGAACTTCAGATCTAATTAAGGTTTTGGATAGATTGTTAATCGAGAGATTGCAATTCCCATAATCTAATTAGGGTTTATAAATTAGGGTTAATGGTTATAACTTGATAGAGAATAATTAACCCTAAGATCATCTAGAACCAATAATCTAGTAATTCATAATCGATTAGGTTAGCATTAAAGATAGATAAAATTCTCCTTTCTCTCAATTGGTAGTTCTTTAGGTCAATTCTTGATTGGGTGTTGCAACAACTATTTTGTTAATATTTTCATAATTGATTGTTGGAATTGAGTTGCGTGATTGAATTAAGTTCTTACCTTAGTTTTGTTACATTTGAATTACTGTGAATTGCTTTGGCTTTAGATTGAATATTAGACTTTATTTTGGCTTTAGATTGAAGATTAGGCTTTGTTTTGGCTTTAGATTTAGGATTAGACTATCCCTCCTCGTGGGATCGATACCTTAGGTACTACGTGAACGACCTGTGTGCTTACAGATTATCGAGGTTAAATATTAAAACTTATATATATTAGAAAACCGCAAGACCGCGTTGGCATTAAAATTTAGGAACAACGGTTTTTGTTACTAAATATAATATTAACTTCAGGAATTAGGGTCAATGAATTCCTAAGATAGAAATTAAAAATTTAAAAGAAAAATCACCAAACATAATTCATTTAAGTTTATAGGTAAAGAAATGAACCTTAAATTATGAGTTATCACGTAGAAACCCCAAATTTGTATAGCCACCAAGAGTTTCACCATCTTGAAATTGGCAATAAGTAAAACATCTATAAAATTTGATACTCTTAACTTGAACTCAAAAAAGACAACTTTAGTGGTAGATATCCAGTACTAAGATTGAGAAAAAATAAACTAATGAAGGAGCTAACTTCAAGAAAGTCATCTCGTGTAAGACTCATTTTCTCTAAAGAAAGTACTAAAGAACCCAATAATAAAAAGGAAGGGTAGAAGTCATCATTGAAAAGCAAGATAATATAAAAGTGAATCCAGACTTTATGGGAAGCCAGCCTGCTCTAAGAGTTAAGAAAAGAATTCCAATGAGTTCATTACAATTAGGAAAATTCCTATTTAGGTTCCATGTATTGTTTCTTTCATAAAGCTCCTAGCTTCATTTGGCAAATCTAGTGGAAAGAACACAGAGACCCCTCCTAATAAAGGATAATGTAAGGTGTCAGTACTCGCAATATGACCAAGAATTCCTGAGAAGTTAGTATTTGAAAAGCCAATTGAGGTTTTGACACAATATATAAGACTTTTATATATTAAGGCTCATATCGACAGAATACCAAATTCAAGAGTTTTGGTAGATCATGGGTTGGTAATAAATATTATGCCAATTAAAATGATGATAACTTTAGGGAAAGATGATGTTGACTTAATTATAATTAAAGTATATTTTTTTACATTCAATGGTGAAACTACTAGGACATGGGGAATTCTCCCTATAAATATTACAGTAAGGAGGAAGACTTTATTAACTGTATTCTTTGTTATTGACTCCCATGTATGCTACTAAGCTTTATTGGGATGAGATTGGATCTACTCCAATTATTACATTCTATCATCTCTTGATTCGAGCCCTTTTGTTCTTACCCTTGGAGGTTAAATCAAAAACTTTTAATTCCAAGGATTGCAGTATATAATGCAACCTTGGGTCGTTTCACTTAATCGGAACCTAATGAATGGAACTAAGCTAGCCTATATGTCATGATATGCAAACAAAATTAGCAAGGAAGAGGGGTTTAAATCTTTGGAAATTCGGACAAAAATAAGCAAATTGTAAGAAAATGTAATGAAAATTAATTTTTTTTAGATTTTGGGAATAGAAAAGTGATAAAATGAAAACAATGATCAAACGATGATAGTATCCTTTTGAAAACGAGCTTTGGCTATCATAGTTCAAAACGAATTTTTATAGGAGTGAATCACTAAGTTTCAAATGGTAAACCTTAAAGAACTCTTTATGTCCAAGGTTTTAATCAATGAACTCCATTTCTTAAAACCTTGTTGGATGCTCTTACTGTGTGCAATGGGTAAGTTAATGCAATAAGTCATTTTAGGATCTAGAATCATCTCAATATCAAACACAACTAGGCAGATAAAAGAGAATTAACCAAATCATAAATAGACATATATGAGACTTCATACATTCAAGTTCCAAGTTCTACATCAACAAATCCCAGTAACACATTGAATGTCCAATACTTGATTAAACTCTAATCAAGAATATTCAACTACAAATTACAAATCCTAAACCTGGGAGTTCATAACAATGTAGTTGAACATGGAATAAATTACTCCCCTTTGAAGCCCATCGAACTCTAGCCGTTACTACATTTTTAAGAGGAAAGAGGTGCTTAGCCAAGCATTACTCTAGGAGAATTCACAACTGGGGACCCACTGGAAGCATCCACGGTAGCAATTGTCGGTGGAGGAGTTGACGGTGAAGTGGAGGAGAGTGGATGATGGAGTGTTCGAAGGTTTTGAGAGTGAGAGTGCGTTTTTTACTATGTTGGCTCTCTCTTAACCTAAAATGGTAGGTTTTTAAAAGAAATAGGTTATGGATCGGGTTGCACAGTGGGTAAACTTTCAAAAATGGTTCGATTATTCGAAGTTTCGCCATAGTGACAGATAAGTTCGTCACGGCGAACTTTTCCCGAAAGTTTTAGCTGTACTGTTGGTTTTTTCGCCGCGGCGACAAAATTAATCTTCGCCGCGGCTAACTTTTCCCAAAAGTTCTACTTGGAATTCTTCATCCTTCGCCGCAGCGACACATCCTTTTTGCCATGGCGAACTTCCTGTTGCACCTGTTCACTTGTTGAGCCTTTCCTTGAATCCATCTTCTTGAGTCTCTTCTCCTTAAGTCTCCTACAATTAACAAATGGTAGTTTGCAGTATCAATTGTTCTCAGATTATTAATTAGTGCACTTAATACTGATTTATGACAAATTTTACTCTCAAACTACATAAAATAAATTTGAACACTCAAGAGTCAAATTAACCATAAAATCTAGAAATAAGAGCCAAGAAGTGTAGTAAAAGTCATGAAAATGCCGCCAATTTATATAATAAACTTGGGCTCAATCAAATTCCCCCACACTTAGACCTTTATACTCCTCGACAAAGTTTATAAGAGTCAAAGAGACACAAGCACAAAAGAAAATCCCAACCATGCTTAAAATAAGAGTAGGAAATTGGTAAAAATCACTTTCTTATAAATCAGTCAAAGTAGGCTGAAAAAGTGCTAAGAAAATAAACACTATAAGAATTTAATCGAAGAGATTGAGCAAAAGAGATTTCACTCATGGCAAGGTGTTTGCTCTCATCTCACTTGTTTTTGGGATAATTTCACTCTAAAATCTGCTTAGTCCATTCTCTACCATAAGTTTGTGATAATTCTACTCTCCACTACAAGAACTATAATTTCAAAAATCAAGAGGACTTTTCAAGGTTGTAAAGCATGAAAGGCTAGATGAAATGGATGGAATAGACGAAAGAAGAAAGATATATGAGCACATGCACCATAATTTTGAAATAGATGTCAACTGTAAGACAATATTTACACAAACAACAACAGTTTTTATTTTTATTTTTATTTTTATTTTTGAACTGAGAATATTTTCTTTTGAGAGTATATATATTTGTTCTTTTGAGATTTGATTTTTTTAATCAATTTCTTGAGATAACTAGAAAAGAATGAGAAATAAAATATTGACACCATAAGAAGATGTGTGCATATACTCAAAAATATGGCTCAAGGGGCTAGCAATAGATAAGTGTTTATGGGATTTATGTTTGGGTCAACAGGGTTTTGAAAGAATGCCTCTATCATTTTTACAAAACTCTAGCACATCAAGCTTTGACTAAGAATTAAAACAGATTCTAGAGAGATATGAAATTAAGCAGATACACACAACAATGAAAGAATTCAGGCCTAAATATCCTTCCAACAAGGTTAATATCTCAATTAACAATATCAAGATTTAAAAACATACAATGCTACTTAATCAGCATACCCTTACTTACTTTGTGTTGAAAGCATTGAAAATGAAATTAGCCAAAAATCAGCTATGTTAGACCCCGTATTTGGAGTCTAACTCATATTCGAAATACAGATATCCTAACCCAACATTTAATCGAAAATCTCATAATATATTAACATCATACTCTTTAATACATTAAAGA
>JANZXR010000170.1:7240555-7255178 GCA_027575705.1 Erythroxylum echinodendron | reverse complement strand
TTCATGTGCATATATGAATGCATGAATATGTCAAAAACACTTTAAAATACTCCTAACTCATTCCAATTTACCAAAATATCCTTCCCATAAGTGAGGGGATGTTACAAAGCAAGTAGGAGTTAGACTCCGGTAACGGGGCCCAATATGTGTTGCCAAAGATAGATGATCTTTTGGATCAATTGAGGGGAGCCGATATATTTTCCAAGATTAACTTGAGATCGAGATACTGGCAGTTGCAGATAGCTGAGTCAAATATTCCCAAGGCAGCTTTTTGTACTCGTTATGGCCATTATGAGTTCCTAGTGAAGGCTTTTGGCTTGACTAATGCACCAATTGCATTTATGGCATTAGTGAACAAGACTTTTTAGGAGTATCTGGATCAGTTTGTGATAGCTTCCATTGATGATATATTGGTGCATTCGAGGAGTAAGGAGGAACATGAGCAACATTTGATGATTGTGTTACAGATTCTCAAGGAGAGACAGTTGTATGCCATGTTAAGTAAGTGTGAGTTTTAGATGGAGCGAGTAGTTTTCCTTGGCATGTGGTGTCTCGAGAGGGAGTGATGCCTAATCCTACTAAGGTAAAGGCAAGTATGAAGTGGGAACCACCTAGATATATATGCTTATGACCATTTTTTCTTTGGAATTCTTAGTAGATCTATTTAAGCATTTTTGACTCCTTTTCTAGCTCCTCCAAATTTAAAAAAAGTTAGGTTTATTAGATGACTTACAACATTGTTAGAATGGCATTTCTAATTTGAGTATTTTATGATCCTTTTTTCTCCAATCGAAAAACATATGTCTTGCATAAAACCTTACTTTAGCCCTTGGGAGTTGTATACCAAGTGCCTCCCACAAGAACCTATATAAAGTTTAATTGAAAAATTAGTAAAAAAATTAATATGAGTAAGTATATGTTATTAAAACATATAAAATTTATACTAATGTTATTAAAACATATAAAATTTATACCAATCTTTCTATAGATAAGAAATCACTTCCTATCCACCTCTATCTTTTATATCTAAATGTTTCTTCCATAACTTTCATATATCTAATGTTTTAATACAAACCACAATAAATGCCACATGAAACATCTTATTACTACCATCTCTTCCTATTATTGTCAATAACTCACCTTTTATAATCCCTTTAAGAAAGCAACAATTAAGTCTTATCAAACTTATACAACACTTTAAGAGGCCCTTTTTTGCAACATTCAAAGTATATATAAATTCTATCAAATGATGGTTGCAAATCATATCCAAGTGATGACCTTTTAATAACCAATTTAACTCATCTACCAGGATCTGAACTCAAAAGTTCTTCCTTGTAATCTCATAGCTTATTATGCTCTTATACCTCCTTTTATTTCCTCTACCACTAAATTCGCAGCCCTAAAACAAACATTGTGCCCAATATTGACTATTAAATCTTTCTTAACAAACTCCTTTAAGTCTATTAGCTTCAATGTAATGAGTCCTATGATGTTATTGAAGTAATTATTAGCAAGTTACTTTGAATCTACACTTTTTCTGTGAAAATAGGATCGTCTATGTGCTTATGCTAAAAAAATTCTTACCTACATACATATATGTGAGTAGTCCATCTATAATACCAATAATAGCCAAATTTAAAATTACTATAAAATTAAAGATATTTACTTGAACAAGTTTGTAGAAAAATTATAGATCGCTTTTATTGATGAAGAGTTGAATGTGCGAGCGTGTACACACACACATACACAAATATGTATCTATATATAAAGAGAGAGAGAGACAGTGTGTGTGTGTGTGTTTTAAAACCCTAATTAAAAGCTTTCTAATATTTTAAATCATATTCTAATAAAAATTTACAAGTCTTAAACAATTAGAATAATATATTTACCATTACGAATCTTTACATAATATAAAATTCAGCACTTTTCAAAATTCCTAATTATCATCCTATCAAATTAAGATTTATAGTTGACTATTTTTTCTCTATTTCTTCTATATATTTTAAGTTCTTTTGTATCAAATTTTTTATTAGAAAGCATTTTGGACGGAGAGGTAAAGAAGTTTTGAAGAAAAATTAAAGATTTTTTTAGGATTGAAGGAGGAAGATATCTAACAGTTAAATAGGAAGTTTACGCGTCATTTTTCATATCCATTAACCATAATAACGAAAAGTCAATAAAAATAAATTATTATAACGCATATAAAAATTTTAAAGAAGTTTTTAAAGTAATGAAATGAAAAAAAATCCAAAACACTTAAACACTTTTTTTAGTTTATCTTACGAGATATTTTAGAAGGGTCTCAATTATAAGAAGGTACATTTAAACTATTTATATTTAAACTAATTTTTATTTATACTAGGTCAGTTTATAAAAAATAAAGTGTTAATTAAATAAGTCTTTCTATTTTTACTCACACTCTTTAATAAGAAGATTCGAGTTCAAATCTTCCAAGTAAGAGATGAAAGTATTGAAAATTTACACTAGCCAAAATTCTCTAATTAAGAAATAAAAGTACTGAATCATTTGCACTAACCAATTCGAATCCGAAGTCACTTACCCCGTCCATACCAACCAGTACAGTTTACATGACCTAAGAAGCAGAAAAGCTAAAACCTTAAACCTCTCTCTCAGTTCTTAAGCTTACTTCGTAAAAGAAGATGTCTGTGTCCTCCGTCTCCAAACCATTGATTTTCTCTCATCTCCCTGCCACTGTAAGTCTCTCCTCGCTCTATCTACGAAGGGTCGGGGATGAGTGAGTGAGTGTTGTGGGTTTTCGTTTTGGTTTATTACATATTGATTTTGCACTGAAGTTACTGCAGATGCTTGACATGAACAAGAAAAGGGGTGGTTGTTTGTGGAGAAACCGGAAAATTGTAGTGAGGGCAGGACCAAAGAAGATATCGTTTGGGCAAGAATGCAGAGAGTCTTTGCAAGCAGGAATCGATAAGATAGCTGACGCTGTATCTCTTACCTTGGGACCTAAAGGTTTCTCATTGATCATTTGCTTCTCTGTTTTTTTATCTTTTATCGACTATTAGTTTAGTCTCTTTGGACTTGTTCATTAAATGGAATTCTTAACGGTGGTCTTCATTGTTTTTCTCTGTTTTATGAAGTAGTTGGAACACTATTAGATGGTTAATTCCCATGAAATAGAGTAGTTATTTTAGTTGATCTTGATGTAAGTAAAGGAATGTACATTTTTGCTTATTCTTTTGCACAATTTGCAGGACGTAATGTTGTCCTATCAGACTCTAGGAGTTTAAAGGTGGTCAATGATGGTGTTACAATAGCTCAAGCCATAGTTCTTGCAGATGCTATGGAGAATACTGGAGCAATGCTCATTCAAGAGGTCATTCATGGTTGCTACATGATCACCCTTTCTAAATCTAACTTATTGAGCCTATGATTAAAAAACTAAAACAAACAAGTGAATATTAAGTTCCTGCTTGCAGGTGGCAACTAAAATGAATAGTTTGGCTGGTGATGGTACGACAACTGCTATAATTTTGGCTCGTGGAATGATCAAAATGGGGCTTTTGGCAATTGCTTTTGGAGCCAATCCTGTTTCTTTAAGGAAAGGGATAGAAAGGACTGTAAATGAATTGGTGAAAGTGTTGAAAAAGAATAGTTCTCCAGTTAGAGGAATGGAAAATATTAAAGGTCTGTACTTTACTTTTGTTATGTTTTCAAACATTTCATTTATTTAAATAGTAATGCTTTAAAGTTGTTTTTACAGCGGTTGCTACAATATCTGCTGGAAATGATGAATTCGTTGGAAACTTAATTGCTGAAACTATAGAAAAGATTGGAAAGGATGGAGTTATTATTCTTGAATCCTCTTCAACTTCTGAGACTTACGTGATAATAGAAGAAGGACTCAAGGTTATCAAGCCAACTCTACATCTGACAACTTGAAACTATTTCAGCTGAGTCACACTGTATAACTTTAGCTAACATCAATTGCAAGCATAGTCAAATACATGGAAAATAACTGCTCTTGGGAGAACAAAAGTCTGTGAATGTTTAAGGCATTTTGGATATCAAATTGCAAAATATCTGAAACTGGTTGGTGTTACATGGAAACTATAACATCATCCCATTATGCTTATTACTTTGGCAGTCAAAACCAGAAAATCTTCAGAATGATTTACTTGATCTTGTTTCTTGTTTTCTAAATTGGTTTTAGGTTTCAGCGGGCACCGTTTCTAATATCTTATTTTTCTTACTCACATTCCTCTTCTTCTCTTTTTACAGATAGAAAAGGGCTATATGTCACCACATTTCATTACAAATCAGGATAAATCCATAGTAGAGTTTGATAACGCAAAAGTGCTAGTGACTGATCAAAAGATTGGAAGTGTCAAAGAGATAGTTCCTTTGTTAGAGAAGACCAATCAATTGAGTGTTCCACTTTTAATATTTGCTGAGGATATCTCAAAGCAAGTATTGGAAACACTTGTGGTGAACAAATTGAGAGGTTTAATTAATGTTGCTGTCGTGAAATGCCCTGGATTTGGAGAAGGCAAAAAAGCTATATTACAAGACATTGCCCTTATGACAGGTAAATCTTCTGTTTTATTTTCAACTATGGCTGAAGATAATGGGATTATTATATGTTGCTTTAAATTGTTTAATTTTAATTATGGAGACCATTATATGTGTGGATGTTCCTATTCATTGAATGTATAACATCTTTGTATCATCTTTGTGTAATAAGTGCATGTACATCAGCATTAATGTTTTGATATCATAGGTTTCCAGACAATTTTTGGGTTATTGTAATTTTGGTTAGGGAACTTCCCTTTCTTGACTATTATTTTAGCTACTTTTAAACGTAAACTTTAGGAGTTGGTTACATTCCAATGCTTCCAAGTATAATTTCAAGTAACTCTTTTCATTTGTATAGGCCAAGAGTAGTATGATATTTGATAGTGATAGTATCAACTTTGGTTAGGCGTGTGTTAATGTGTTAATATCTCATTGACTATCAGCGAGATCTTAATACGCCTTATAAGGTTTGGACAATCCCCCTCCCTTTAATGTGCTTCTTATTGGTGGAATTACACCTAGTTTTTCATTCAGGGATATATTAATTTTCAACTGTAAGGCTTTAAGAGAAGCCCTGGATTTGTTCTCCTCAAATTTAAATATATTTCACAGTACTTAATTACTTGAAATTTTGATAAAATGGTAGAAAAAATTCCTTGAGAGTTAAATCGGTCTAGTTTGAAGGTTTTGTGATTCACAAGGGATTCAGGTTTTGTGCAAAACCTTTGGTAATGTTTCTGCCATGCTACATTCACACAAGATGAGGTGCTGAACGACCTTTTTAGAAAAGAAACCTTCTTTACCCTAAGAATTACCGCTTCTATGTGTTTTCTTGCGTTGCAAAGGGTGCATCTCATTCAAATGACTTTTGAATTTCTTATCCAGCAGGGTGTTTCTTGATCTTAACATTATAAGCTCATTATCTCGTGCTTTAGTCCAATTCTTGTAGAGGATGTGTCCTTGCAACACTATCAGTTGGCCCTAAGCATGCTAAAAATCTTTGATGATATTGACATCTATTCTGATAGATAGGTCTAATATATTATAAGCTGTTTGTTCTTGTCAAACAGAAGTGTTGAATTAGCTGCTTGCTTGTCAAGAGTGTAATTACACTACAATAACTGGATGCAGCTTTATTGCATATATTCTACTGTACAATTGACAGGTGCCGATTTTCTGTGTGGAGACCTTGGTATGACCCTCATAGGAGTAACATCAGATCAACTTGGTATTGCACGAAAAGTTACTATAACAAGCAATTCAACAACCATAGTTGCTGATCCTAGTACTAAAGCTGAAATTCAGGCAAGAGTCATGCAGATAAAGAAGGACCTTTCTGAAACAGATAATGCATCCATGTCAAGAAAGCTGTTAGAGAGGATTGCTAAACTTTCTGGTGGTGTGGCTATAATAAAGGTCTGTGTATGAGAAATTTATGCATCTATTTAATGAGAAATTCTTTTGAAGCCTGAAACCATATCTTACCATATCTTTGCAATTGATCTTGAACTCCATTTTGATGTGTCACTGGGACTGGCCAAGTTTAGTAATTGATACTTTAATTCAAATAACTATTTTTCTTTTTCTAGTCTGATGGCTAATAAATTAAGCACATTTACACGCTTTTAAGTTTATGCACATTGTATATATAAGTATCTAAATATATGTATAAATGTTGCTGCTTTTCTTTTAGCTTTATTTTGTGCTGTCAATATGATTGTATAGTTGAGAAGCGAGGCTTCTAAATTCACTTCATTGAATTTCCTTTTTGGTTCTTTGTGGAATTTCATCTGCTCTGCCTCACTCATTCTCATGCTTGTTGAGTATTTGATGTTCGTCACTTGAAATTAACATTTACTTCATTAAACTCATCTAAGACTCCAATGATTATTTTTGTAAGATCAAATTCAGGTTTTCTTCTATGTCTAACTAGCAAACTTGTAAAAGTGGAAGTATTGAGACTCGGTCTTATGAGAATATCTTAATCATATTGAAGAAGAGTACTATCAGGATTTCTGTAAAATTGTTTACCTACAAATAATGTCTTCATTTTAGGTTGGAGCACATACAGAGATGGAACTTGAGGAAAGGAAACTTAGGATTGAGGATGCAAAAAATGCAACATTTGCTGCAATGGATGAGGGAATAGTACCTGGTGGTGGTGCTGCATATGCACATCTCTCAAAGCAGATATCCACCATAAAAGATTGTATGGAAGATAAAGCTGAACAGATTGGTGCTGATATAGTAGCAAAGGTCTCTCACTAGTGTCTTTTTCTTTCGTCAGGCCGAACTTCAAAGAAAGTGCATTGTTTGTGATATTCAGTTACTATGTGCTATTTCTTGTTTAAAATGAAATTCATATTTTACTATTACTGCTGATACTTCAACAAAGTAACAAAATGAGCGAATTGTTTTCTACTTTAAATGCAGCCCCTATCTTGGATATGTTGGAGAAAGGAATTTCCATAGTAAATCATGATTTTGTTTGCAAGGCTATTAATGTCTGAATGTACATGCAAAAGAAATCTCTTTCGTGACTACATTTATCATTGATATATTCCAGGCATTACTTGCACCTGCAGAAACAATCGCAAAAAATGGAGGTTATGATGGGGCTGCTGTGGTGGAAAAAATTCAGACTTTTGATTGGAGAACTGGCTACAATGCAATGACTGGTGGATATGAGGATCTTCTTGATGCCGGTGTAGTAGATTCTTGTAAGGTTTCCCGATGTGCACTTCAAAGTGCTGCCTCCATTGCTGGGATACTTCTAACAACTCAAGCTGCATTGGTGGAAAAAATAAAGACGTCCAAGCCTGCTGTTCCTCATGTTCCTGGAATTACTCCATAGGATATTGGAAGATAAATGGTTTCCCGGTCAGAACCCTGAAAAAGGGAAGAAATACGTAGAAATTGCAAGTCTGCTGGATTGGACTCGAAGGCAAAAATTTGTTTGTTGCCACATGGATCCTGTTTCTCAGTGGGAAACAAAGGCGTCAAAGTCAAATTTTTTCTAAGTGGCTGGTTTTTGTTAACATTGACGCCAATGCATTTAATCTTGGAAGAATCAGCCAAATTTCTAGGATATTCAAGCACTGGGGTTCAATAACTACCTGGCTGTTCTGAAAGAGATTGCACTTCATCAGGGGCTGTACTTCGTTAAGCACTGGGGAGGAATTGCGGGTATGGAGAATTTTGATGAAATCATAACAATCTATTTGAGATTGTGCCTTATAATATATGCCAAAATGGCTGTGTTGATTGGAAAGAACTTGATGAATGGTCCAAGGACACCATAGATGGTGTTCCATACTTCCATCTCAAGCTTTGTACTGCCTTTGGTTCAGCACTTTGGTTTTAATGTGGAAAATGAACTCTGTAGGTGTCTTTTAGAAATGAATCCCAAGCCTAAGATTCCATGTTTTATATCGGTACACTAAAGAGATTTCAGAAATTATGCATTAGTCTATGAGCCTCTTTTTCTGCATTTTTTTTTTCAGACCCTCTAAAATTGTGATAGATAAGATCATCTCCTTGAAATTTCCTGAAGTTTTCTAAAATTCCTTAATTCTTTTTCCTTACCCTTTCTAACGCCAATCTCTTGTTTGATAGCCTCTCTCGTTTAAACCCTCTGCTTAACCTGTCAGCCTTGCTAGTTTCAGATGTTATTTTCTGACAGGCTAATTCCAAGATTTTAAACTTGATTTGCCATAAAATTTGATTGGTGCAATGTTGGGAATACCATATGGAATTTGATATTAGATTGGATTCTACTACGATACTGTACTAGTACCAGTTAATATCGGGTACTGTTTTGGATATTTTTTTAAATTTACGAAATAGTTCTTGAATTTAATTTATAAAATTAATTTAATAATTATTAATAAATATAATTAAATTTGAAAATATATGTAAAATACATAAATTTCAATAAAAAATGATTTAATAATTAAAAAATATATAATAAATATTAGTTTATAAATAATATTTTTTAAATTATTAATTTTAAAATTATTAATTTTTTAATAAATATTTTATAAAAGATTAAAATAAATCTAAATAAAGTAATTCATTTTTAAGTTTTATTTAATGTATAATTATTATTAGTAATAAAAATATTTATTTTATTTAAAATTAAAAATCACAATAAAAGTTGAACTAAATTATTAATTAAAAAAAATTTGAAAAAAAAGAAAGGGGGAAGAGAGACGGGAGCAATTTTTAAAAAAATTTTGAAAATTTTGCTAATAAATTTTCATATTTTTCAAAATTTTTAATATTAGCTGCCGAAATTATAAATACCGTAAACATCAGCTAGTATCGGATGAAAAACACCGATACGAACTGATATTTATATCTAGTACACAAGTACTTCAACTTCGTATCATTTTTCGGTAAAGAACGAAATTCAAAATTGGAGAGTTCCACAATGAGCTATAAATTGAGAGAGGATATGATAATGTGACTATGAAGCTCAAATCTAGCAATTTTAAATTTTATTTGTTGCTTTCAAAATAAGGTTAAATATATTAAAGGTGACAAAATCCAACTCTATTTTGTTAAAAAAAAAAAAAGCTTTCCTTTGGAGGTCGTCAGTTTGATAGATTAAGAATTTGTAGTTTCTATGCTAACTGATACGCATGGGAAACCAAATCGCAGATAGCAATTCACCGATTCATTGCATTCTTTAACAATGGTATCATTACTTATATGCCATTGCCACCACAAGACAAGCCCCTTCCTTCAAATGAAATGAGCCTTGATTAGCATCTTAATGCATGCTAGTACCCTCCCAACCCCAGGAGAACCCTCAAACTAACTACATCAAATTGTCGACAACTTCCAACTGTTGCAAACTACTGCAGAAGAACCCCTTCTATGGGTTAAAAACCACATGACTTTCAAAGTCAGCAAACAGCAGCAAATCATTTACTAGAAAGACAAAAAGTTCAAGACCAAGAAACTCGCAGAAAATGCATGAGACAAACATCAATGAAAAATCCTACCCAAGGTGCTCAAAGTTAAATTTCAAAACCAGTCTACAAGCTAATTAGACTCTGCATATGCAGCCTCAAGATGTGCTTGCTCCGCTTCCTGCACCTCCTTCTCTGTCTTGCTTCCTTTCTTTGACTTGTAATACACACTCATGAAAGTCCCAACAGCTCCATATCTCCTCCTGCAGCTCTCATAGAGCCCAGCATCAAACATCCTCCAGAAGTTCTTCTCGTTCAACTCAGATACAGTGTACTGTGGCTGGAAGCCATGGTTTTCAATCAACCAGTTTTCCAACTTGCGAACCGCCTCTGCACCATCAAACACCTCACCCCTCAGGACAGGTCCAGGAGCATAATAAACTCCAATATCAGTGTACATTTGGGCATATGGCGTGTCTCCTTGATGAAGCTGGTGCTCAAACCCTGGCTCTGGATAAACCATGGTTTTCATAGGAAGCTTGAACAACCTGTGCGGGCAAAGCCAAATCGGATAGATCTGGCATATTCAAGAGTTAGTTTTACAGTCCCAGACACTTTGTTCAATCATTAAGCAGACACTTCTCTACAGTTAAGTCCTTGTAAAACTAGGAAATAAAACACGTTCCACCACAATGGTTGGTTAAGATAACAAGAGTAATCCTATATATGTAAAGAGAAACTAAAATTTGCAACCACATCTGCGTTACAATTGCACTGCCTCAATAAAAGAATGGATCTTGCACTGGTAACAGTCCTATAATACTTCCATACCTAAGTAAACATAATTGCAAAGTGAAGGCCCAAAATGACAAATTTGCTTCCTGTTGGAAACGATGTACACTTAAATCCATCAAACTTCTGTTGATAATCTGTTGGTGGAGAACTTTTACTCCAAAATTATAGTGAAACTGTTGTGAACAATCTATAAGTAAACCAGAATTCACTCAGGTCCTTAACTCTTTTCTTCACTTACCCACAAGAAACACCAAGGCAGAACGTGGTTAACTCAAGCAGATTTAAAGTAAATGAAGGAAAAATAAATGGGGAGAAAATTTATAATAAAATAAAAATTAGAGTACAGTGATTTTTACCTCCATTTCACGATGAACCCACTCTAGGGCATCTCCAACCTTATAAAGGGGAACAAGCATGTCCTGAATGACATGCATTTCATGATAATAGTTTCTGATTGCTTCACCTTGAGTAGCCTTCAGCAAAGAAACCTTGGGAGGCATGATCCAACCCAATAGAAACCTAAACCACCATTGATCTCCAAATGGAAGTATAAGCTTTCCTTCCCAGTATAAACACCTAGTGTGCCTATGATAATACTCCCTGCTGGGAATATACTCTACAAACTCTCCCCTCTTAAGAGCTGTCTGTGCATGCTGGTAAAACCAGGGTTTAAACCACCAGCAGATACTGTTAATTACATTGCCTTTCTTCTTGGCCTCTTCTTTTGAGGCATATCTCCCAGTCATCATGACACCTTCATTAGCATTATATATCATGCCCTCTACAAAATCTGGAACCTTCTCTGGGTTATCCTGATCTCCATCTCTTGGTGCAAAAGAGTCCATATAAGCTTGTGCAAGCTCTTTCAAATTACCCTTCACAGGCTTGTAGGTGAGTCTCATGTATTCTTTAATGGGTATCAGCTTGATCTCAGCAGAGACGAGGAGCCCAAGTGTGCCCTGAGACCAAGGGATGGCATAGAAAAGATCGGAATACTCATTATCCTTGGTAGCTCTAACAACCTGGCCGTCAGCAAGGACAATTTCATAAGCCACAACAGTATCAGAAAACAAGCCATAGATGTGAGAGCTCCCTTCGATTCCATAACCATTGATAAGCCCACCAACGGTAAGATCATCAAGCTCGGCAACCACTGCAAGAGCAAGATTCATTGGGACAGTGGCTCTGGTGATTTGTCCCATGTTGACAAGCGGCTCCACCTTAGCTATCATTCTTTCCTTATCGATGTCGAGGATGTTACGAAAAGCTGATAGATCAACTTCGAAGTGCCGGGCACGCTTATAGTCAACATTCCTCATGCCAACAGCAATCCAGGGTTTACGAGCTGTGCAAACAAGACCATCCTTTGATGGGTTCCTTTCCTTGAGTCGTTTCACAACTTTCTTAACATTCTCATCATGCTCCTTCTGACGCCTCTTGTAGGATTTCATGGCGGATTTCACATCTCCAAGATATATAAAGAAGTAAAAGGCGAAGGAGAACGGGAGGACCACAAAGATAACAGGAATCCATCGGAACTTAACCAAGTAGTCCACCCACACCTTTTTCCTCTCGGGGCGAAGGGGAGCCTCAAGATCTGACATTGTGCTTTTCCTTCTTCACTGTAAAACATGAAACACGATCACAAATCATTCTGGAATTGAAGCTATAAAAACATCAGTGGCATCAATAAGAACGGGAGTTTCATAATGTAACAGCAGCCATAAAAAAAGCAACAACAATAACAAGTTTAGCGGTCATTTCAGACCATGCTGATCTTTAACAAACATACTTTGTAACTTGTCTAGAAATTCCAAAAGATGTAAATGAAGGGGCTAAAGTTGTATTGCACCAATAATAGTATTACATGCAAGAATATTGGGTTAGATAATACATCAAAGACAAGCCTTTAGTCAACAAGGAAAGGAGAAAGAACTATACAGCAGGACAAGAAACATAAGCTCGCAGATTGGAAATCAACAAAAGGACTGGAAAGACGAAGCTTTAAGAACAAATCAAAGTAGCGAAAAGCAAAAGTATCCTCTTTAAGGTCTAAATGAATATTTGTGTTGAATTGAAATACGGATCCCCTGCTAAAAATTGTGAATAGACGAACAACAAAGCAAAGAACTCAAAGAGTCGGTGTTAGACCAATCAACATGCAGATCAAAGAAACTAGCCAAGAAACAAAAGAACGATAAAAAACAAGGTCGACCAAGGAAAAAAAGATAAAGAGAAAAGTGACTAGCACCGTAAATCCCAGAACGCAAAATTAGTGAACCTTGAACAGAAATCCACAAGCAAAGAGAAGGACTAGAAAATGAACCCAAAAAAATCTAGAAAAGAAAACAGAGATCACTGCAAATGTGGGGAAAGAAACAGATAGAGCAAATAACAGCAACCCAGAAGCAGAAACAACGATGTACCACTCAAAAACACTCTCCCCCAAGTCCAACTTCCACTTCACACACACTGAGCAGCTACCAAAAATAAGAAAGAAAAAAAAAAAGGCAAACCAAAAGACCGACAGAGAAGAAGCAGAGTGCCGACAGAGAAGAAGCAGAGTGAAGTAGTAAACAGAGCGCTAATCTAAAGCTTAAGAAAGAGGCCAACACAGACAATACTGCAATTAAAGCCGCACTCTACACTCACTCACTACGGATAGAGTGAGAGAGAGAGTGACTACCTTGGAGATGGCGAGATGAAGTTAGATGCAACGTGGCTGAAGAAACGGAATTCTAAACTGAGATTTAATCTTATTTTAGAATACGAAAAACAATATCCAAAGCAAACGATGATTGAGTCTGATAGTGAAGAGTGTGTTAATTAATTTAATTACACTATTAAGTCCACTAAAAGGTGATTAAGTCTATTAAAGAGCAAAAGGACAACCAAAGTGAGAGTATCCAAGACAGATGAGGGGCACACACTCCCTTCCGTTTGGGTATGGGATTGGCTGGCTGTCATATATTACTGTGCCTATATTTTCTATTATTTTTCCTATTTTTCAACAATATTTTTGAATCCCTAAAAATGCACCAAAACGAAGTATATAGGAATACGAAAAGAAATGGTGACTTTAGTTTGTTGAAGATTTGAAAGGGACACGCCGTTGACCACGTACTTTGTTTAAGTTTGTCAGTTATCACTTCCAAAAACGGCATAGAATTTACTCCGCTACGTTTTAAACTTGTCCAGATCCACTTCAGATTTATTGTGCCATGGATGAGATAGATGGGCACGAGAAAAAAGGGCACAGAAAATCTGAACTTGTCCAGATCACAATATCCAAAGCTTAAGACTCTTAAGTTTTTTTTTTTTTTAAATGTAAAGAAATTACCAAACCAAAGTGTACATACTACAAGAGTATACATGATTATGAAGCTAATTAACATATATAGAATAGCACAAAAAGAAAATAACCTTCTTAGATAATGAGTTAGCTAAATATACTACATTCGTGCCCAATAGTCACGATTATGTAATGTGTTTGTGTAAGTTGATATAGGTGCGAAATTGTTAGATCAAGTTCTATTGGAACAATTTATTGGTGGATTGTCAATTCTAAAATATACGAGAATTTCTTTCATCCTAAATGGCCTTGACAAGGAAGGAGAGAAAGTTAAATAAAAGCACTGGCTGATATCACGATTAGAAGTACCAGCAAACTAATAGCTCCACAACTTAATCAAGCTCCAGCTATTAGGGGAATGACTAATGAAACATCAGTGTAAAAGGGACAACAAACTAGAGTGAACAAAATCACATTTGAAGAACAAATAATCTTGACTTTCTTCTGCTTTCTAATAAAGGATGCACCGGTTTAGCATGTAAAGAAAACGCTTCAACCTATCCACCGTTGGCAATCGTTCTTTGAAAACGCTCCAGCCTTTTCACCGTTGGCAAACGTTCTTTCATGGCTGTTCAAAGTAAAAAGGCTATTGGGTGGTGGTGTCTTTTAAACCATACTACCAAGATAAATTGCAAAGCTAAACTCAAAAATTATAAGTAATTGATAGCAGCAAAACAATATACGTCATTAGTTTGATTAACTTAAAGGCCAATGGATATCTAAACTCAAATTCATCTATTCTTAAAGATAATTAAACAAATAATTTCTAATTAAGAACGAGTTAAAATTGAAATTGATCTAAAATTTCTTATTCAAATTCAGCTTATAATATGACAAAATATTTTTAAACATCAAATGAAGGAGTTCTCGATTTAATTATTTAATTCTTTAATTATTTGATGGAATAGTAACATTTTATTTAAAAATATCAAATTGGTTCAAAATCAATTCTAAAATTAAACTTTTGGAATCAAAACTTATTTGTTGATTTCCAACTCAAAGTCAAACA
>JANZXR010000170.1:7213589-7240455 GCA_027575705.1 Erythroxylum echinodendron | reverse complement strand
ATTGGTTCAAAATCAATTCTAAAATTAAACTTTTGGAATCAAAACTTATTTGTTGATTTCCAACTCAAAGTCAAACACTTTTCAACAATTAAAAAGTACACACAGAATGTTAGGGCTCTAGAAAGACAATGATGCGTAATGACAGAATCTGAGTTCTTTCTTGATACTTAACTTTTAGTATGCACATGCACATAATATCTGTATATACATATATACATACACACGAATAACTTTGAACAGGACCACTTCAAATTGCTTTTTTATTGTCGGTCGAGCAAAACAGAGAAATATATAATATTCGCCACAGTCAACCCTCCAATTACTTATTGCTTGCTCAACAGATTTCCTGTTCTGTCATTTGTCAGAAGTTGGCTGAATAGTATTTTTCAGAAAAAGGAAAGGAAACTATTTTCGAGATCTATTTTAGTCTTTTAAAGTGTTTTCCAGTTCGTATCACATAACAATTGGAAATTGAAAAGAACAGTGTAATTCTTCAAATATACTAAATTAAACCACACTAACATCTCACAGCGAATAGAATTAAAGTATTTATACCTCCCATATAAATAAGGAGGTGTACATCACCAACAAAATGTCAGTTTAATAAAATATAAAATAAGGATATATAAACAAAAATCAATCCCAATAAAAAAGTAGAATAAATTGGGTTGGTAAAGAATGCTACTTCCAACTCTCCAATATCGTATTAGATTCTAAAAAAGATTAAAAGAAAATCATATATTGGTCTAGGCAAATTAATTGTGCATAAAATAAAAAATAAAAAATCGAATTATTTTTTTCATGACCTTATTGACCTGACCAGAAAAAAATTAGTTCTGTTAGACGCGTAATTGAATCACACTTAAATTACTGAAACTTTTAGGCTAATTTCATTTCTTTCTATAAAAGGAGACTTCAACATTCTAAAGTTTAATTTAGAACGAATTGTGAATAAAATTACAGATATATTAATAGATTTACAATTCAAATTAGGCAAAATAAGGCAGGATGCGATTCTCATCAACCAAACATGAAGGAAAAAATTCATTCTATTTCTGTCTCTTTACATCCAAACATAATTTAAATGTAAAAATTTACCCTTTAAAAAAGGAAATATTGATGAATTGATCGTAAATTATGAGGTTTTACTCGTTTTGACCCATCTAAAGAAAATACTAATTGGAAAGAAATGAATTTCGACAACGATAGGTGACAGCAACCCCTCTGATATCATTTAAGAATACAACTTCTTATTGTACTTAAGAAATTGATTTTGGTCGGAATTCTTTCCAGAAAAAAGAAAATGATTATGTTGATATAGTCGAGGGATTATACGTTTTACAATTAGTAAATTAAATTGTTTGTTATAATCTCCATTTTCCAACAAAATGGATATATTTAAATTGTGATCATGAGCAAGTATATAAATATACTCCCGAAAGATAAGTGGATATAAAAAGTCATTTTTTTAAGATCTATTTAGTTATATTTGATATTTCTCCATTGAGCTAGCTAGTTCTTTCCGAAATGCGTTGAGGCGCAGTAGTTAACTGGATATCTAAAGATAAATAACTATTTCAATACGGGTCGCGAGAGCGGTACCAAATTGAGGTAAACTCTGAATATTATATATGACCTCAAAATAACAAGAATTAAGGTCAGCCAGTGAGACGATGTAGGATAAGCTTCATCATCGAAAAAGAAATAACTCGAATAATCAACTAAGGCCCACTCTATTCTAAATTGGGTCGGATTACAAAGTTACATAAGGCTCTTCATTTTACAAGATCAAAAGAGGATCATCAATATATGTAATCTTTTCTTTGCATTTATTACAAAGAAACTATTTCTATAATTTGAATCCGCCATCTTCTAATCACTAAAAATTAACTTTAATCAATTCATCCTATACTCACCTTTTCTAGTTTTAGTTAAAAAAATCTTAAGAATTATAATTTTTTTAAAAAAGTTGATTGCATTAAAGTCTTGGCAAGCGTTTTGGGTTCCAACTCTCCAAGATTTTTATCTTTAGAAAGCCCTCCAGAAAGAAAAGAAAAACATATTTAGATAAGATTTGGATTGGCAATCTAAAGTTGGTGAAGGGAAATAAATGATGGCTAGCTTGACTTTATTTGACTATAAAAATGGGACCTTGCTGTTTCGGTATGATTACATTACAGTGACACCAAAAGACCCATACTGAATGAAACTGGTCCATGCCCATCGTGGGAAATCTGGCATTTCCATCTGTTTATTGTCATAAAAGAGTGGGGCAATAGGCCAGTGGTGATGACAAAAGGATCAGGCTTTGGTTAAGGCTACTATGATAAGATGTGATAAGATTTAAAAATGTCTTCTATGATAAGATGTGATAGTCTTCATTATTACAATAATATAAAAAAGAATACTTTAGGAAAGTAAAGCAAAATATTATAAAAAAGAAAAAAAAGATACATACCTATGTTTAGAACAAATAGGATAAAAAAATGAATGCGAGTGTTATTATTATAAAGAAAAAGGACAATATGTTAATGTATGTCCTATACAATTTGCAAATAATATATAATTATATTTATTTTATGATTATCTAATTCAATACTAGCTTCTTATACTTGAGCATTAAATATATTCATTTCAAAAAATAAATATTCACAATAAGGACAATCACTCGTAGTTAACAACATAAAATAAAACATCTCTAATAATCACTATTTAGATGTAATCTATAATGCTCGGAAGCAACTGTTTATGCTCATTTTTATATAGTTGATATCCGGAAATTATTACTTTAAAATCTAGTAAAATATCTAATGGAATAGTGATGTAAGCTCTTAATTGTAAATGACAATTTATTTATTTATTTAATAAATAAATAAAAACTGTTACTATTGCTGTATAAACATTTAACACGGAGGGATGGCAATCCAGCCCAGCCCGACTCAGTCGGATCACAGACCAGCATTTCTGGCACCCAACCCAAGGCTCAACTCAGAGACAAAACGACATCTTTTTCTGAATTTTCTTTGAAAAATTAATAAATCAGATCAGCCATGTGCTGACCATCCTTATACAATATATAAAACAAGATTATAAATTATGCCTCAAAAACTTTTGCCTTTCTCTACAAAGAAAATAATGCTGCTCTGCTCAGGAATCAGGATCAGAATTTACATGAAGAAAACTGTGTACTAAACCTATAACATCCACTCCACAAACCACCTGCTTCCCTGCCAGCAATGGAATAAGATTGAATGAAAACACAAGATTTGCAGAGAGAAGTTTTGTGGATCAAAGAGGAGCATCGAAACCTGCTTGCTCACGTGTCAAGGATTGAAGATACTTGAGCCATCAATGTTCAGAGCAATTAGAACTGCTATGATTGTAATTATGGCAAACCAAAATAAGACGGATCCTGGAATTCACAAAAAGGAAAACAGACTCGTAGACTCCAGGTTTCAACAGTAATTACAGGTGAAAGACATAATGGAACATTACCTCCAAAATCTTCAGAACTACTGTTAAATTCTGAGGGCCTTGGTTTGGCGATAGGCTCGTCTGACTTTGATGCTGTAGTCCCTGCACTTGGGAGATCATCTACAAGTTTGTTAATCCCGGTCTCAGAAGCCACTATTCCTTGAAATTCCTCACTCACAATTAAAGCTGCTAAAACATTCATAAAGGACTCTTTATCTGCTTCAGAAGAAGAATCCTTCCCAATCCCACTTGATTCATAAGTAGCCTGTGATTCATCAATCCCATAGAACTCATCATCAGAAGCATATGCATCAATAGACTTCACCTCACTCCTGTCATCTTCTTCATCTTCAACGTATGCCTTGTACGTCAATCGAAGAAGTAGCTCCCCAGCTGACCTCTGTCCAAACAACCCCCATCCTCCTTGCAAAACCACTATCCTATCTGCCGGCACGGTGTCCTGCAGAGATGCCAGATCAACCTGGAAGAACAATGATTTCAGATTGTTG
The DNA here is from genome assembly GCA_027575705.1 of Erythroxylum echinodendron. Taxonomy (NCBI): domain Eukaryota; kingdom Viridiplantae; phylum Streptophyta; class Magnoliopsida; order Malpighiales; family Erythroxylaceae; genus Erythroxylum; species Erythroxylum echinodendron. The sequence continues at coordinate 7,236,472 of JANZXR010000170.1, read as the reverse complement.
TTTTTAGTCAATAATAACAAAAGAAAACAGCAAACCTCCAATCAGAACCTTCATTTTATGTTAAGCAGAATGTACACGAAGGGAGACTAAACCAAAGAGATGAAATAAAAAAAGCTCAAAGAAAAATAAATGGCAGTATACAAACCTAACGGGGAAAATGTGCAACAGATAAGAAGCAAAATTCAACCAAAACTGAATGTGATCTGCCAAATGTGAAGTGTTTAGTAATACTCTCAGCAGATGGAGAGGAGGTTGCCCATCTAGGAATAAGTTGAATGAGTAATGTCAATGCACATTCTCTGTCCCTACAGATTTGACAGCTTTACAAACTTTGTCTATGCTATTGCCAAGACTCAGTGATGCATCTACCTTGGAAAGTGAGTCCAATTCTTTAACAATATAAATAGCTTACTCCAGAATAAAATAAATTACCTCTCCCATGCCAATGGTCAAATCAGCAAATCCAAGAGAGTCATTCACTTGGATTAACAATTTTTGTCTCCTAGGATTGACAACAAGCATATGAAAATCCTGAAAAAAGTAATTAAATGTAGTTAAAAGAGAAACTCATGCAACTTAAGTTCACAAATGCATCATTGGACTATGCTTTCGGTTTACCTGATTCCAAATGGGCTCACCAGGAGGCCCAATGACCGTGGTCTGGCTGTTCCTTTTACTGCGTATAGTTTGATCACCCAACCTTAACACAACATATGGATCTGTTTTACCTGCAATGACAGGGCATCAATGAATACATTCCACGAACACAAGCATATGCAGAAATCCAGAAACCTCACTCACCAAATGTCAATTATATCGTACACAGCAGCTCTATGACTAAATCAATATGCAAATAGCCCGAGCCACATGTGGCCAGAAAAGACAACATGATATCATTTCAATGCATACTTAAATCACATAAGAGTATAACAATCTATTTTTAAAGTTAGATCAATGTGAATAGTCACTAGAAGCAAAAGTAGACAGTATTACTGAAGAACAATGTTTGAACACAGTAACAATCCTAGCATTCTTTTTTTGCTAAGCTAATTAAGGAAGAAACTTATTAAATTTTCAAACTGGTAATCAAATCATGTGAACAACTGTACAATCATTCATTAACAGAAAAACATCCAGCTCAATCAAAGGTCACACTGTGATATGTCCCACAAAGGACTGTTCCTACAGATATATTGCAGAACATAGATATCTAAAGTCCTGAGTTCTTGATAGTCAGCAAGAAGGACCTTTAGAAAATGTTTTACAAACACATAAAGATCAGAGGCAAATCCTTACACATGGGGGTAAAAAAAAAAAAGCTTAAGTTATCCTCTCCTAGCAAGTAGTGCAGTGAAAGATATCAAGAAATCATTCAATCCAAAATTTATACTAAAACAGACCCTCTCACCACTTTTGGCTGAAAACTGGGGAATATGTGCTTAAATTGATATTTCATTATAACAGTCTTATTTAAGTTCAAGATCTCCCAACCATAGAAGCTTTAATATATCGTCAAGAACCAAATTTAAACTAGTAGGTGGTACTAATCACTCTCTATCAACTCTAATAAAAATTCAAGAAAAGAAAACAGAAGGATTAATTTTACCATAGAAGAAATAGGAAAGTTTGCGAGCATCAACAAGAGTCACTGATAACTCGCCAACAAAATCCCTGTTTCCTTCTTGAATTTCACCTGATCTAAAATCAATTGCAACAGGGCCAACAGCTTTCCCCTTTTGAAAATCCAAGACAATCTTCTTTGGACGTACAAATAGTAGAGGCAAATCCTCTGTGAGAAGTTTCGTCAAGAACCTACAAAAAGTAGAACATTGAGAGGGGGAACGAAATGTAAGGAAATAAAAAACAGCAAAGTTCTTGAAACATTAGTTAACTCAATAACCATGGATAAGAAGAAACACAAACCAAGAAGACAATACAAAAGAAATATCCATACACCAGGTCCCACAATGTTAGCTTAGATAGTAAAGAAATTTACAGTGCAAGGAACAGAATAGGTCTATCTATGGTCCTATGTTTTTTAAAGCAAATGCGTACCTACAAAGGGAAGGAACAAAAGTTCGTGGATAATCTAAACAAAGAAATATAGATGCATCATTTGCAAAAGCATCTTTCCGGCGGTATTTTACTTGGATGCTAAAATCCGGCTCCTAAGATTTTGAAGTTAATTAGACAAGAGTAGTTTCACCAATCTCGCACACTTAGGACCTAGCAGCAGTGCAAGTATAGATGAAAGAAAAAGGAATGTTTCTATGGTCACCCATAAAATGCAAGAGTGGAGCAACAACAAGGTGACAAATGCAAATGCTCTGGTTTCACGACACAACTTAGCAGAATGCATAGGGAATACAATCTTTAGAACAACCAGATAAGGTTATAATGTGCAAGAATGAAATTTTTTAACAAAATCATATCAAAAAGCGGTTCCCCAATGGCATTGTTATTTGGATATAGAAAACCAACTCAAATATCATATTCTGCACAAGCCAATTTCACAATGGTTGTTGCCCACACTCTATCCAGACATGTCATACGGCAGAAGAGAAAGAATAAATGAAAATAACAATAGAGCACAGTGCATCAAATGCAATTTTCGGCAGTGAAGCAAAAACAAAGATGACAATTGTAAATCCACTAGTCTAAGGGCACATGATTTAACAAAGAGTTGCAAGGAAAAACAATTTCAGAACAAAGCAGTGTATATACACATGTATAAGCATAAATGTAAACTTAAAAGGCTAAATCCCACTTACATGGAGAGAACAGGAATTGCTGGTGTTGACCAAGGATGCATAAAGATGACGAAAGAAGGCAAACGTGTTAGAATCCACAGCATCAATTGGAAAAATAAAAGAACAAATTAGAACATAAAGAAGAGCTTAGCATAAGAATCATCATCTTTGAATTAATTATATTTTCTCAATTCTAATGGTATTCATTTTGCAAGAAAATGAAGATAAGCATAAATGATGATGTGAGACATCAATTTAAATTGGACACCATAGCATGCAAGACCTAGCAAAAATCTTATTTACAAACATGATTAAAAAAAATACAATATTATTTCTATTTCAACAAAATTTATAAGAATTACACTGAGAGGGTCAAATTTCACAGGAAGAGTTCTCCTGTAAACCAGTTTGCCTGAATATTTATTTAAATTCCACATTGTAGCTTCAACTCTATTTAAAGAAAAATATTCCAACCACCAGACACTATGGGAAATAGGATAACTTTCACAGTGTACAAGTGAATATTTGACATCAAGAAAAGAGAGCTGAAGAAAGGACAGTAAGTAGGGGAAGCTGAGAGCTCACTCTCAAATTTTCTTTTTCTTCTTTAGCTTCTCAACCTGAGCAGCATGAATTATGCATTAGGCAAAGTGTAATAAAATGGAGGTCTTAACATCTACGGGCATTATCCCTTATACATTCCCATAAACCAACCATTGACAAGAGAAGAAAAATTGACCACTTGTTAATCTGCAGGATTACACTGTGTTATCAATTTATCTTGCAAAGAATCAAAGAATTTCTATTCCCTAGCAAAGGAAGAAGCTCCTATAGATGACTATCTCACTTTCCTTTATTCATATGCTCCTTAAATAGTCCATGTTGGGCCATTAAATCTTTCACATTCTGTCCACACAAAATTTAAAGCCCTCCCTGGCAGCTAGTAACATCATTGTCAGCAATGACATATTATCTTGGATTCTTGGGTAAAGAACAAGGGCACAATTATTCACATGATAGAAGTTGGTTATAAGCTATTGCTTTCCATCAGCAAATAAAAACTTCTATACTAGGCTGTTCATATATTACAGGCATATCACCCAGGTGCAACTGTTGTTAACATGCAAAAATAGATGTAATCACTGCTTTGCATCTAACTATGGCATACCCATTAGATTGAATAATCGGAATGGTGACAATTCAAATTTGATTTTTGGAAGTGAGACAAAAGCCCATGTAACAGCTCCTACCCAAGGCTCTGTTGGTATCAACCGCAACTTCACCCAAAGTTCACCATCAATATCAAAGTCCCGAACACCAACTGGAACAACAATGGGAATAAGGCTAAATTTCAATGACAGCATTAGTAGCATCCGAGCGCCACCAGTATATCGGAGACCTATTTGGTACCTACATAAAAAAGAGAACAAAAGTTAAGTCACATGTTCTCCTATATGAAGAAGGATGCATGCTAAGTTAAAATGAAGCAGATAGATTGAAACATTGATCCGTCGGCTTAGGAAATGATGTTTCAGGGTCTCAGCTCAACTGGCAGAGTAATGTAGCCTAAAATCAGGTGACAAGGTGACAAACCATAATATCAAATCTATTTTCTTCTTTCTTTTTTGTGTAAAGATCACACTAGTCTAGTGCTCAATTGTGAATCAAGTGCTGAGTCTTAGCATGCTTGTTTCATGGAAAAGGGCCTAAACTGAAGTAGGAATCACTTCTCTAATTACCTTATGATTGGCAAGAAGTAAGTCACCTATTCATTCCTTTACCTTCCCTGTTAGATCAGACATCCAATGCCTTGTTAAAACCACTTGTATCCAGTATCAAACTGAATAAATACTCCTTCCACCCAATCCCAACTCCAATCACAATAACTTGAATCAAGCTCTTCATTGCTCCTCAATACCCACGAGTGCCTTGTTAACCAATCAAATTGATTCATTACCCTATTTAGGGATTGTATGAAATAAATATAACCAGTAGAATGTTTTTAGATTCCGGTAACTATAAAGTTGCTACCAAAATCTAGCATCTTATTTCACATTCCTCCGAAAAGCCACAATCTCTCAAGGCTACAAGTTTTCTGTTTAAGAACACAACAAGACGTAGCCCTGTCCTTCCCAGATCACCAACAGTTACCCTGGGATTAGATCCCGGTACCTCAAATCCCAACACTTGGAATCCCAGTTACGATAGAACATTGTCATAAGGCATATCTAAGCAAATGACGAGTTTGTAAATATCCTACATGAATCAGCATTTTAATTTCTCAACCTTTTAGCATCAGTAAACCATACACATTCCTAGTCTCCCTTGTGAAAATAAGAAACCACAAGCAGCAACTTCGACCTCAAAAATTAATTCCTCTGGATATATAAAACTAAGAGTAATTAACAAGTATCTAAAATTCAAAACAGAAGCAAAGTTGGAATTTAACCATCAAGTATCGGTACGTACGTAGAGAGCAGAGAGGTGCTCAAAAATAAAGGGAACTCTACTAAACATTACATCTTTCCATTTTCACCACAAATCTAATACCTATATCAAGGATAATTCAAAATATAACTTACTGCAAATCATTGACGCGACGTGACGTTCTACGCTCAACATTCCTGACAGATAGTGGTTCATCCCCCAAGGAGAACTGTTTGATTTCAACTCTCTCCACATAACCAGGCTTCTTCAGGTTATCAATAACAGGTTGAAGCAACCCAACTAACCAATTCTCAAGACCCCCTCTATAAACCTTCCACAACTTCCCCAAAACCATATTCACCCACTCCACTGACTCCTTCCTCTGCAAATCTTTCTCCAGGAACAATGAAAAGCTGGAGGGCACTTGTGGCCACGTCCCACGTTGCCCATTCTCCATGTTAGTCGGGCCTTTCTTCCTCGATGTCCATAATTTATCAAAAACAACACCAACAAAGAAGAAGAAAATGAACAGCCCGAATACAGTTCTATTTATTGGAGGCGAAGGCATTGGATGTATCACTCCTAGCTGAGTCCTTAGCTTATCAACAATTGGATCTTCCTGGAAACTGGAGAAATTTGACCCTACTTGTAATGAGGAAGCAGATGATGATTCATGAGACGGCTCTTGACTTCCCAGTTCACTGGAAACTCGTTGCAAAACAACACTTTTAGCTCCTTTTCTCGTCGAGTTCGCAAACTCCACTTTTACACTCCGCTTCTTACCATCATTCGGGATTCCACAAGCACGAAAACTGAACCTTCTTCTAAAATTTCGATTGGAAAGGTTGGTCAGGAGCACCAGACTTTTTTTTCTTCTTCTTCTTCTTTTGGACAAAGGGTAGATGGCTGACAAACCGATAGTGTTGTCTTGGATTAGGCATTTACATGGGCAGAGTTGAGGATAAAAAACTAATGCAGAAGATTGCAAAATCATTAAGAAGCAAAGACAACGTCAGTGCCCTACTTCCAAAAAGGGCATTACAGGACTCATTGCATAGGAACATGAATTCCAGACCACTTATCGTGGATTTTGACAACCTCCCCACCTACAGGAAATCCACATCCCAACGGCCCTAGAACTCAAAACAAGAAAATTTAGAGAAAACCCAGATAACTACGAGCATAACACTAAACACCCAAGAACGCTTCTTCCTTTACTCATTTAAAGGGAAGAAAAAAAAAAAAAAGAGGAAACAAGGACGGGACTAGTTGTGGTGTTGTTTTGTTGGTGTAAGTGTGTTCCAAGTATAAAATATAGCAAGTTGCAACTTGAAAAAGAAGTGGAAAGTGAGTGAGCGTCACAAATATTGCGAAGTGAAAAGTTGTGGACGAGAATGAATAGGACACTTGTCCGGAAAGTTAATTTTGTGTGAGATAGAAAATGGCAGGGTTGGAGTTGAGTTGGGTCAGTACAGATACAGTAGCCTTATGACCCTGTCATCTCATCTATGCGCATCCAAAGAGCAGTCGTGACTCATGAGAGATTGGATCAGATTAAGGGAAAACAACCCGACTAGAGTCGAGACCTCACAAACGAGGAAGACGTGGATAATAGCATTTCCATTTTCTAGATTTTCCTTTGCTCGCTCCATATTTGCAAAGTGGTCGCCCCTTGATTTTGGACCTTTCTTTGTTTTCTTCTCATTTTCCAAATGCTTCACGTACTTTCTTATTTCTTAAAATTTAAATATATATAGATCATGGTGATATTTGGCTAGTTCTACTATTCTTATGGGTGATAATGTTTATTTTGGTTACTTTATTATAAACAATATGCTCAACTTCAATAATACCAAGAAAAAGAGTTAATACATCCTCTATATTTCCTTATCCTGATCCTCATATTTTAGCACTTCAATATTCCAATTGCTAATGGTGAGGTTGATTTTGACTTTACTTTGATTCCACTACTCTTTATCGCATAGGCTACTAACTAGATCTAATCAATAATAGAAACATCCATATTCTAATGATAAGGCCCCTCACATGGTGTAATTACCTATAAGCCTCGTTTGGTTCATACTATTAAGCTACCTACAAATGAAAAGGCTCCTTCTTCTAAACCATGTTATGATTATACTATAAACTCTTAGTTTAATGTACTAAATGCTCAAGTTTCATTACTTTAAGGTAAAGTTTAGTTTGTCTAACATCGTACTAAGGACTTGCTCACATTAGTTAATTCTCAGTATCCTCCTAAACTATTTGATTTTTTTATACTGCCAAAAAGGGAGAGAGAGCATTGTGATATTATATATGTTCATAAGGAGAAGATGTTGTAGTTAGGGAATTTAGTATACCTCTATTAATTTCATTTAGATGTACTTTAATTTTATATTTGTAGTTAGTGATTAATTTTGGATGTACATTGACATTGCACTTGCTATTAGTGGCAAATTTCATTGCATTAGGCTTATGTTTTAGTTTGATTTGAGTTTGAATGGAAAATGATCTAATTATTAACATTTGAGATTCTTTGGTGATGTATGAATTAAAAGGGAGTCAAATATTCATGTTTCTTTGATATTAAGAAATTATATTTGTTTAAATGATTAACTTCATTATTAGCTTTTTATCATATGTTTTTTCATCATCAAAAGGGGGAGATTATTAAACTAAGAGAGGTTATAGTCCATGTTTTGATGATAACAAAGCATAGTTATTTTAATGGTTTGTTCTCTGAAGAATTAAAAGAAAGCAACATGAAATGAAGTTAAGAAATAATTTATGGAGACTAAATATTTTCAAGTATATAAGAAAATAAAGACTAAGAAAGATCATTGTACAACAAGTCTACAAATTTGTTTATAATGTTTCTTGTGTCTCCTACTTAGTTATTTTAGTACTTTGGGAGCTCTTCATATATAAATATTTCATGTTTTGAATTTAATGCATAAATCTTTTCTTTTATCAAATGGAATCGAAGTTTTGATTTCAAAGAAAACCCTCTTGATCTTTAATATAATCAATGGGAAAATTTTGAAACACTTTTAAATTAAGTTTTGATCAAAGAAGTAGGATTTGATCTTTAAAAGAACTTGAAAAACTTTAATGATGTAGTTTCAAATAGATTACTCAACTAATGTGTAAGCTTGGTTGACTAATATAGTGATTTTGGAGATATTGGTCAACTAGTTTTAAGGTGTGGTCAATCAATATATTATAGTTTTGAAAATATTATATGTACTAAGAGATTGTATGAGACATTGGTCGATATATTGGTTGATCAATACCTGATTGGTGAACCAATATCAATGTTACTAGTTATCACAACAACTTGTTTTTGTGTGTAATAATATTTTGGAACTAGTATAAGTATAAATACTTAGAATTTTGGTTGTTGGACTTCTTTATGACATTTGGGATTACAATAACATATTTATAAGAGTTTTGAGCATTTACATTCTTTGATTCAATGGTTGTGAAATGGCTAAGATCTTTTGAGCATTAAAGTGAGCAAGTAAAGTTTATTCGTGTGTTGTAAACATCAATTGGGTTTGACTTTTTTGTATTTGGGTATACTAAAAAGTATTAAGGTTTCTTATCACCCTTCAGGGAAGGCTTTATAAGAATTCCTCTTTGCTAATCAATGATTAACGTAAGAAGGTTCCTCTTTACCTAGTTAAAAAAAGAGATTAATGGATTCCTAAAATAAACTTAGAGAGTGAATCTAGGTAAGAGTTGTTTATTGATTAACTATAATTCAATTTGTAACCTCTGCTCCCTTTACTCTTTATTTTTCACTTAATTGATTGATTACACTTATTTAAATTATTATTACATTTTATTATTCAATTCGAAATCTTTTAAGTATCTTTATTAAGTTGTAAAAATCTTCTTAACACTCACTAACACCTAATTCACTGCATATTAGGTATCATTAGGAACTAACAACTGATATTTTCGACGGTTTGAGAAACTAAAATAATCAACATTCATAAAAAAATACTTAATCTTGTATTTATAGTCTTTTTAGACATAGATGGTTTTTTGGTGCAAGTATTTATCCAAGAATAGTGGGAACACTTATAGGGTAACTTATGATAGTGATGATGAAAACCAAGATGATGGTGACAATAATCATAAAGAGAAATAAAGGATTTGAATTTCAAAATTCCAACTGGGCTAGTCGAAGAAGAACAATATTGATGACATGTAATGTTGAACAATGGTGATCAATAGAATCAGGGAAAAAATGAAAAAAAGAGATAATATAATCATTCTTAGCCAAAGTAAACATGGTTACCTATATGCTTCTTCCTTTGTACTTGCGTTGTTTTAGGATTTATCAAAAGAATGGGAAAAAATTATTTTAGGTGATATAGAAAACAATCAATTTCTTCATGATTTTAAGGAAGATTCACTAGAAACCAAAGGATGACCTATTTTCATGTCTGCATATATTGAAGAGGTTTTTAATAGACTAGGTAAAACTACAATAGTCTTTCAAAAAGGTGGTGCAAAAACAAATGTGGAAGAAACTACTATTTTTAAAATTTTTAAAATTAAATTGATGACTATGGATGTCAATGGGCTGGGCTGGCCCGAGCCCACGCCTGTCATCTTTTTTTAAAGGAAAAACTTTCAAAACGACGTTATTTTTGACAAAACGAAGTAATTTTGAAAGTAATGGTCAGGCTACGAGTCGTCGGTCAACTTGAGCCAAAGGCCCGGCCCGACCCGGCCAATTTTGACATCCTTATTGATGACATAATAATAATTCAGTAAAAATTTTGCTAACACGGGGACTCCGTGAAGGTCCATTAATATGCAACCTTACCCTTAACTAGTAGAGAAACTATTTTCAAAATAAATATTTTTTGCTAGGTAAAAGTTTACTTATCAACAAATGTGGTATGTCTTTTTAACATCATTAATTAAAGAATTAATGACATGTTAATTTTACAATAGATTAAAAATTTGCTCATTTTTTATTACTTTTAATATAACTAACTAATGTCAAAATTAAATATAATTTATTTTTATTATTTATGTTAAAATATATTAAGATAATTACTTAATTATATTGTGTCCATCTACGTTAAAAATCAAAAGGAGTACATAAGTAAAAAATTAAACCACAAACTTAATAAAACTACTCTTTGTAGTAAATTATATGGTTAATATTATAATAAAGTCAAATTTAAAGTTTAAAATTTTGAATTAAAAATACTACACTCACCTATTAAGAAAAGGAAAATAAATACTGAATACAATAAAGCATTATTGTTATTATTATAATGTGATTTAAAATTTAAATTAATTGAAATTTTCTAAGTCCAGGTCCCTAACTTTTTTTTGAGTAATTGACAAAAAGTGTATTGTGAATCTTAACGTTTACAACACAATACAACTTGAACCTTAACATTTTGAAGCTTTTAAATTGAACCTTAACATTTTCAAAAAGTTTAGAACAGACTTTAAGTGGACGGAAGATTTGATGGGGTCAACTCCCTATTAGTTAAAAAGATGCCCTTCATTTGCTTGATTTTAAGTTCAAGAAAGACACTGAGCTCTCCTATCATGCTCATATCAAATTATTAACTCATAAATTTAGAAAATTCATTACACAAGCTTTTATTAGTTATACAAAAATAATATCATCAATATAAATTTAATCAATTAGAATGTCATACTTATGCTTTTTAATAAAAATATTTATGTCAACCTTGCCTTTAATAAAACTATTTTCCAAAAAGAAATATACTTAAACTATCATATCAAGCTTTAGAAGCTTATTTCAGACCATATAAAGCTTTAAATAGTTTGTAAACATGGTTAAGTGTATCATGAATTTAAAAACTAGGAGGTTGAACAACACAATTTTTTTCTTGAATAAAACCATTTAAAAAGTATTTTTAACATCCATTTAAAATAATTTTAAATTCATGTAAGATGTAAATGCAAGTAATAATCTAGTAGCTTCTAATATAGCTACTGTTGCAAATGTTTCTTCAAAATCTATACCTTTATCTTGATTATTCCCTTTAGCCACCAATCTAGCTTTATTTCTCACAATGGTATCTAATTCATCTAATTTGTTTATAAAAACCCACTTAGTACCTATAATTTGGTAGCCTTTTGGTACACGTAGTGAAATTCACACCTTAGTTCTCTTAAACTAGTTCAACTCTTTATTCATAGCAAGAACACAACTTTCATTATTGAGGGCTTTTTCTATAATCCTAGGCTCAATTTGAGAAATAAAAGTAATGTGAGATATCTAAAATGTGATCTAGTGATTAACCCTTGTCAAAAATCACTTATAACTTGATTTTTGAAGGATGATTCTTCTTGAATTTTCATCCTTTTATAAGCACCTTATCTTTCTTGTATCCCTTACATAGTTTAATATTTCATTTGACTCATGTAAGGTGTCTTGGTGATCAATCTTATTCTTTTCATGGGCTAATTTCTCCAAAGTCTTGGATAAACCTACATTATCATCTTAAAAACCTTTTTAGATATAGGAGGGTTAAATTTATAAAAGCAACATGCATAGACTCTTCAATAACAACACTCTTCCTATTAAACACAGTATATGCTTTCCTAATTTATCTTTAGTATTTAAAATATAGAACTCACAACTAAAAACTTTGAAGTAACTAATTTGTGACTTCTTCCTCAATATCCATAAGTTTTTTTAATTTAAGATTAGTATTATATAAACTCTATTAGAAATGCGATATGAGGTTGCTACGAATTCTACCCAAAATTATTTTGGAAGATCATATTCATTCATCATAGTCCTTGTCATGTATTATAATATCCTATTTTTTTTTTCTTAACGACTCCATTTTTTTAATGTCTTATAGTATCCTTTTTTTTCTCTTAATAACTTCACTTTTTAAAGGTCCTTTTCTCTCTCTTTACACATTTAACAAAATTTTAAAGCATTCATTTTTACTAGCTAAGAATAAAATCTATGTAAACCTACTAAAACCATTCAATATGATGAAATCATCAATTTTATTACCTTTAGGCCAAACAAATCTATATGAAGTAATTATAAAAGTATAATGGAAGTTACCGACTTTTTTTGTTTTGAATGAGCTCTTATATTGTTTTCCTATTTAGCATACTCCATGCACCTTATCTTTCCTGAATTTGATCCTTGGTGGTCTATTTATAAGTTGCTTAGAGTTAAAGTTAGAGATATATGTCCAATTCTTTTATCCTAAATATATTCATCTTTATTAATAGACATTGCATACTTCATATTTTGGTTAAAGAAATTATCAAGATCAACTACATATATATTTTCTTCTCTTTTGCCCAGAAACGCAATGTTATTATCAATTACTCTATATATAATGCATGATTTGTCTTCAAACATATTGTATAATCTTTGTTACATAGTTGGCTCACAATTAACAAGTTTTGCTTTAACCATCAACTAAAAGCACGTTATCAATAATAATGTGATCTTCCTTACTAACTTTGCTAATGCTAATTATCTTACCCTTGGTATTATCTCTAAAAATGATAAAATTATCCATCCTTTTATCTCCAAGAGTTGTAAATTGGGATACATCATTGGTCATATGCCTTGAGTATCCACCATCCATATACCATTTTCTCTTATTTTGTAAGATACCTATAAATAAGGCAATCAATATGTTTTAGGTACCCAAGCCTTTAGTTATTAGTCATTGCTTTTTTTTTTTCAATATACTTTTATAAGGTTTACACTAGAAACTTTATTTTGTGAAACAAAATTTGTTAATGTGCCCACATTTACCAAAAGAGTGACATACCATGTTATATAAATTATATAAGTTGGTGCTACAATAATGAAACTTAAGGTTTTGATTCAGAAATGCATTCCTTATTCTTCTACGTATATATAAATAGTAAGAATACCTCATTTGGATATTAAACGTGTCAAAAGTTCTTTTAGGTAGTGGAAAGGCCTAGTATAATTGCACGTATGAGACATGTTTCTTTAATTATGTTAATGCTTATAAGGAATGTAAACATGTATCATGACATTATGCTTAGTATGAAGCTTATTATAAGTAGAAGATTGATGATTACTTCTAGATTGATGTAAAGGCCTAAAATAGTGTGAGTGAGATTACATACTATCATATGTCTTTATATATAAATTATGCCTATTTTTGCCTTGAGAATGTTAATTTCTAAGCCTTGGTTGAGAGCCATATATGAAAGCATAGGGCTTGCATTTAACGTAAAGCCTAGTGGATGTAGCAAGTGATATTATTTATGTTTATGCTTAGATTTAGAGGCTCTATGATTATTTGTCATCTAAGCAAGAGGTCTTCATTATACAAATTTTTTCCATTAGAAAAAGTATTTTTGGTATTAAATAAAATTCCATAGTTATATCCAATCCCATGCTTATTATTTGAATGTTTTTAAAGACTTAACATGCTTTCAAGTTTCCCACTTCTGTTAGTGAATTTGGACAATGAGTTTTTTATAGCATTGTGATCCTTTTTAATGCTTCATTCTCATACTTTAATGTTTCTAAGTTATGATTATCAATAATGGCCACACTCATAGAAGCTTTGATGTTATTTAACTCAATCTTCATCTTTTTATTTTCATTTATACATGCATTTAGATACAGTTGAGCCTCTTTGGGTTTAGAATTAGCTTCTTACTTTTCATACTCATAATTTCAATGCTTTTAGCTAGTTCATATGACAATTTAATATCACTATCTTTGTTATAAGATTTAGTTAGAGAATACTTTATTGTCATGTTTAATTATAAAGCACAAGTGAGCTATTTCTCTTTATAAATGCCACTTTCAAAATCATTATCAATTTAAATAAAGGCTTTAAGTGCCTTCCTTTTGTTTTTGTCTCTATTCTCCTTTTAATTTTTTTAAAATATTTATCACTGAACTTAAGGAGAGGGAATTGAGACTTCCTATTTTTAGGTATCCTCATTCAAAAAAATTAATGTTATTTAATCTGAGTTTTGAATTTATCTTACTACCTTTGAAATCCTCTATGTTTAAGAAGCTCTTTCTACTTAAAAAATTCTTAAATTTTCTAGTGATAAGGGCACTATCTAGTTAATTTTTTTATTCTTCATTTAATTCCTTTTTTAAGGTTATGAAAGCGAAGTTTTTTTTGGACCTATTGTCTTTTTCTTGTTGAGTTTACATGAGTCTTATTTCATAGGTGAAAAGCGATATAATAAGTTTCTCTAGTGGTAATAAATTTACGTCTTTACTCCTTGGATTACCGTCACCTTAGCTTCCCAAGAATTTGGAAGAGACCAAAGTAAAATTTTAACATTATTATATGTCTTGTATAAGCTTTTGAAAGCATTGATAATATTAATAAATCTAGTGAACATGCTATATATGCTAAAAGCATGCTTCATTTGAAACAATTTATATTTATGTATTACCATGCTCTCTTTCCTCTCCTTTACTTAATTTATTCCCTCATGCATAACTTCTAAATTCCCTTATGCATAACCTCTAAAGTATTCCAAATTTTTATGTGATTTTATATTAGTCTCTTATCTTAAGGATCACATTCTTCTTTTAGTTTGGAAGCTTTTCTATCATCTATAAATTTAGTATGAATGAATAAACTACATGAAACAATTTATTACAAGTTAAAATTTCGTCCATCATGAAGAATTTCATTCTAATTTCCTATATAAAGGTAATAATTTTCATTAATAAAGGAGTCTGACTAATATTTTGGTCATATTGGATAAATGAAGTTGTAGACGCACTTAGAGATTACTTGAAGATCTTTTCTTAAATTTTTATTTAAAATTACAATGAAAAAGACCTGTAGCTCTTATTATTATCTAATAGCATTCAAGAGGAGAGTTAACTAGATGTTTAATGAATTTTAAGAAAAATTTTGAAACTTGATAAAGACCCTTAAAAGATTTCAAATTGAATATGAAATGTAATGGGAATTTAAATACGCTCAATCAATCAATCAAACGAAAAATAAAATTAGTAGAAAGAGAGATTGTAAGATGATTTTGTAGTGGATCAATAAACAAACTTTACCTCTATCCACTCTCCAATTCTCTATTAAGATTCCGCTAATCTCTTCTTTTAAATAGGTAAAGAGGAACTCTTGTATAATCTTTCTTCAAGAGTGAAAAGAAACCTCAAAACTTCTCAACATAACCAAAATATAAGAAAGCAAACCATAATTGATGTTTTTAACTTAAATAAACCTTACTTGATCAGTTTTATGGTCAAAGGCTCTCAATCACTTTAAAACAACGAATGCAACTCTGTAAATGCTTAAAGCTCTTGTAAACGTGCTATTGTAACTCCTAAATGGCACAAAGATGTTCAATAACAAAAATTACAAGTATTTATAACCAAACTAGCTCCAAAGTATCGTTAGACATAAAAAACGACATTGGTTGACTAATCTAGCTTATTGAATGGCTAATATATCAACCAATGTCACATAAAATCTTATGGTACGTAATTTTTCATAACTTATGATACATTTCGTTAATATTGGTGAACCAATATCTCCAAGATCACTATATTGGTCAACCAAACCTACATATTGGTCGACCAATATGTATGAAATTTTAAAGTGTTCAATTCCTTTCAAAGATCTTTACTTATTTGACAAAAACCTAATTTAAAAATATTTCAAAAGTTTTCCAATGAGTATGTTAAAGAACAATTTGGTTTTCTTTAAAATTAAAACCTTGATTCCTTTTGATAAAAGAAAATATTTATGTATTGAGTTTATAACATTATATGCTTATAAATGAAGAGCCCCTAAAATGTCAAAATAACCATGTAAGGGATACAAGAAAGATTACAAATAAATTTATTGTTATGTCGTGATCTTTTTCAGTTTTGGTCTTCTTTCAGACTTGAATATATTTTATCTCCAAATTTTTTCTTAAGTTCACATTCCTTTAAGATATTAAAGGATTAATAGTAATACCTATGTTGTGTTATCATCAAAACATGGATTGAAACCTCCTATGGTTCAATATTGATATTTTTGCCACATTAACATCAATTGTTACACGAGTTTGGACCAATTAAGCTCCATCTTCTTTTAATATGAAAATTTTGCCTTAGTTTAAGGCCATAGTCATTTTCCCTAAGCACTGTTGCTACGAGGAGTTGATGCCTTTCAAAAGTAGGGATGAAAGGTATAAAAAGGTCTCTACCTTATCATATCTAATTATAGAGTAAGTACTTACCGGTTTTACAATTTTGATTATAAATTTGAAAAGGAACTTGTTTGGTTGTGTTATTTATTAAATCTTATGGCAGAAAGTGTTGTAAACTATTTTGAAATAGACGGACAAGTTGGCCAAGGCTAGGCAGAGTATTATATACAGAGTTTACGCTTTCATTGCCTCAAGGTTAGTGTTGCTAGAAAAATGGTGTAATAGGTATTTTAATTTATTTTTTAAAAATTACTAACATATAAATCTTTTTTTTTACATGAAAACTTAGTTGCCAATAAGTTCTGCTAATATGGCAACTTAACTAGAGGGTTAACGGTAGGATAATTTGGTAATAAATTAAAAGTTTGCTTTATATTACTATTTTTAGTAGTTATGACTAGTATTACAAAATTAAGTAAAATTCTTGAATTAATTCTCTTTGGAAAAACGACAAAACTTCATTTCAAATCTTCACAATCTAGTCTTTAGTTTTTGGAATAATGAAATTAAACTTGGGCTGACAGAAAATGTGATCAGTATTTAGCTCACTTGCATATTTCAAGGACTTATTGATAAGTTCCAAGGATTTATTGATAAGTTCCAACATATAATGTTTTGAAATATAATGTGCATGCTACAATGTTGTTATTAAAAAACGCTCATAGCCCTGCCCCAATGCAACATGAATACTAAAGCTGACAAATTAAATGGACAGATATATGTTCACCTCGCGGGCAAGGAGGACTTTGGTCTCATCACTTCCAAATTGTTGAATCAAACCATGCTTGTCAATGCCTATTACATCAAAGAGAAATCTATCTAGTGCTTTAAAGTTCCCATGAATACTTCTACTTTGATCAAATGTGTAGGTAAGATCCGAGACAAGATCAGAACTCACGGCAATTATCAACTGGGTAATGGGGAAACTCTAAAGTTTTGGTTTGATCAATGGCTCAATCAAACTATACCCTAAAATCTACCTCAATTTTGTATGCTCAAAGGATTCATTTCTGTAGATGTTAATGTGGCTCACGGTTTAACCATTTATTGACAACTCCTAAACATAAATCCTCCCCTAAGCATTTCCTCACTTCTTAGTAACCTCACTTTCGCCAGACAAACTGACAGGATTTTGTGGAGGCTAACACATTCTGGTCAATTATCCACTTCTTTAGCTATAAGCGTATATATGGTGGATTATACCCAAGTACATTAGTTTCATATGGTCTGGACTAAGAACTTTAGTTCTAGACTTGCTTACCTACTTTGGCAAGCTTTCAAAACTAAACTTACCACTCTGGACAGAATTGGTAGTTTCCTATTCATTCCTAACTGGTGTTCCTTTTGCAAGAACAATGCTGAATCTCATAATCATCTCTTCTTTTCCAGAACCTACTTGAATCAAATTTGGAAATTCATTATGAAAAATGTGGAATTCACAGCCCCTTTAATCTGGTATGATATCATAGAATGGAGTATTCAACATAAGATACCCTAAGAAGGTGACGTATGGTTAATGCTCACAACTCTAGCTTATCTTGTTTCAGGCATCTAGAAAGAGAGGAACATCGAAGAATCTTTAGGTCTATTGCTTGCACACCACAATAGAAATCAATAATCATTTAAGATCAGATCAGGATGTACACATTCCTCTATAAGCACAAGCATATAATAGCCACAAAATGACCTCACGGTGGAATTTATACTAACTAAATCGAAGCAATCTCAACTGAAGACTTAAGTATTCCATCTCATACTTGCCAACTTGATTTAAATTTGTTATAATATGATACACACTCTTGCTTAGTTTGGTCCTTTCTAGGGGTTAGTCACCCAAATTATTTTTCTTCGGCTGCCTCTTCAAGCCTTGCTTTTCCTTTCCCCTTCTCTCCGTTCGATCGTCCAAAACAGGTCGTATGGAATATAGCCAAGTGGCAAGGCATCGGTTTTTGGTACCGGCATGCAAAGGTTCAAATCTTTTTCCTTCAGATTATGAGCACCCGATGGGATCTGTCAAGAATATTTACCTTTTATTAAAAAAAAAGTATTAAGGTTAATTTTTGATAGGTTATAGTAGCTTAAACCCCTGCTCCCTCCGAAGAACACAAAAGCAGAGTTCCCTTCTCTTTTGACTCAATGGCTTCGTCGTTCATTTTCAAGAACGATCACGCTCTCTTGTCCTTAATCTCTCAATCACTATTCGCCAAATCTCTCTCTACCCAAACCACCACCCCTTTCCCTTCTTTTCGCGCTCTCAAATCCGCAATCCGCTCCGAATCCAACCCCGAAAAGTTGGCCGAAATCTTCCGCCAATCCGCCCACTACCCTACCTTCATTCGCCACCGCCCTATCTTCCACCTCTCCATTCGGAAGCTCGCCAGAGCTAACCGCGCCGATCTCGTTGATGATCTTCTCCAATCGTTGCAAAAAGATTGCCCTTTTGTTAAATCAGAAGGTTTCTGGATACGCCTCGTCATGCTCTACTCCAGCACTGGCATGGTCGATCAAGCAGCTCAGACTCTCACCCGTTATTCTCAGATGAATTTATTTGATCTGTCTGAAAAATCCCTCTGCGCAATTCTTAGTGCTTACGTCAATAATGGGATGTTTGACAAAGTTCACCAACTGTTCAATACAATGCCTAAGACGCTCGGGGTTGTGCCAGGTGTCGTCTCGAATAATTTGATTTTGAAGGCTTTTGTTAAGGAGAAGAAGATTGAATGTGCACGAGGTTGGATTGAAAAAATGGAGAAGGATGGCAGTGTTTTGCCTAATATTGATTCGTATAATATTCTATTAGGGGCTTATTTGAAGAATGGCAATAAGAGTGAGTTTGACGCGGTTGTGAAGAAGGTTTTGAACAAGGGGATGGAGTCTAATTTGACTACTTATAATTTTAGGATTCTGAGATTGTGCAAGGACAAGGAATGTGTTAGAGCCAAGAAACTGCTTGATGAGATGGTTTCAAAAGGGGTGAAGCCGAATTCAGCCACTTATAATTATATAATTGACGGGTTTTCTAGTTTGGGTGATTTTGCATCGGCAATGAAGGTTGTGGAGAGAATGGTGAGTGATGGCTATGCTTCACCATGCTCATTTACTTACAATACGTTGTTTTGGAACATGGTTAAGGAGGGAGAGTTTGGTTTGGCGTTGGATGTGTCTAAGGAGATTGTAAAGAGAAAGTGGGTGCCTCCGTTTGTGGCAATGGAGGGTCTTGTTCGTGGTCTCGTTGAGATGTCGAGAGTGGAGGAGGCTAAGGAGGTTGTTGAGAAGATGAAGAAGATGCTGAGAGGAGATGCCATCCAATCATGGGACAAAATTGAAGTTTCACTTCCTCTTTAGACCTGAATTTGAGTTTTTCCCCAAGTAGCTTCAGGCCAGAACTAAGTAACTTCCCAACTTTTTAGTTGTTTTGATAATCTTCATTAGCTTCCAGAGATTCAAAACCAGAACTGAGAATGCAATTGCTTCTATTGTCTAGCGAGGACTGGCCTTGGACGAGGTCTTGTTGTCTTAATCTTTTTTACATGCTCTATGCTCAACTGGCTGTTTTCTAGAGAACTAATGGCTTAAGATAACCCATCAATTTTGTTGGTTTTCTCCTATTTACTTCCATCATATGTTGGCTGATATTTGGTTATCCTTCCCTGATTCATCTCATGGAAAATACAAAAGTTTTAACATATTGCATTTAATAGTGACTGATAATTCGACTTAGGCTGCCGCTGAGTTGCTCTCGGAGACAATTTCACACGGCAACACAGGCGGTCTCCTGTGATGATGGTGACAGAGAGAGTGTGCAACTGCAAACTTGTGAATTGACATTATCCAACGCGACAAATACTTGCACGACAACTTAATGCTTATGCTTCCAGTCTCTTGGTGCATAGAATGGTCAAGATATCACTTTTGATCTGCAACTGTAATAATAATATATTCAAACATAATCATGTTTTGTATATCTGGATTGTTTTAGGCTAATGTTATGAATATTCTATCAGATTTGGTTATGACACGGTACTATATCAGTACTATTTTGGTTTTTTTAATTTATAAATTACTTCTTATTATTTTAAAATTACAAAATAATCATTTAATATATTGTACTATTTAATTTATAATTTTATATTAATTATGTTTCAAAAATCATAATAATAAAAATTTGAAATAACAATAATTTATTAATTTTTGTTAATATTACTTTTTACACATGTAAATAATATGAAAATTATACAAATATAAAATTAACGACAATACAATGTACTTAAAATGTTACAATTTTATCATATAATGAATAATATTATATCAAAACATCAAATAAAAGTAATAAATATTAATAACTTTTTAAGTATTATAATTTACAACAAGAATTCATGTTGAGGAAATAACTAACTAGAAGTGAAACTTGAAACAAAAATATCTAAAATTATATTTATATTGCATATATAGAATTTAAAATATTTATCAAATATAAGTGAAATTAAAACAAGAGGAGAAATAAAAACCAGAAACTTAATTCAATTAGATATTCTTTCAAATCACATTAATTTTAATTCTCAGTTGGTATAAAATTCTTAGACATGTCAATGGACCGGCCTGAGACCGGACCGCTTCAGTCCTGCCCTACTTGGCCTTTCCCATGGTGGCCCGTGTGGGCCGGGATGGGCCAATCGGTGGCCCGAATTGCCATCCCTGAAAATTCTTATCATTAAGAAGAGTCTCGTCATTACTGTCATTCAAATTCATTGCATCAAATGACATGTTAATATTTTTCCATCTAAGATTATCTTCCAAGTCACTCTCATATAGCAAACACGGTTTCTCAAAAACTCAATCCTCTAAAAGATTGATACGATCAAAGTAAATTGGATTTACATAAATACTTATTCTATTAAAAGTCTTGGTAAACAAATAAAATAAAATAATTAAAAATTATAAAAATATATTCAACATAACAATGATAATAACGTACGTTTCTTAAAACTTTAAGTTATATTGAACAAAGACCAAGTCGTTCAATCTTTTGAGTTTCAATTTATTCCTTTTCTTAGAATGGATGAATTCAAATGTGTTCAAATTCCTTTCATACCCTGTTGCACTCATGCGTTGACTTAGAATTCAAATTGCAAATCTTTACAATTTCGGAACACCACTCTCGAATTGGTCTCATCAAGCAATTGTATGATAAAAAATGTAATCTTATAAACAAAAAAAATGACTATTAATTTCTAATAAATAACAAAGGTGAAAATATATATATATATATTTGGATTAAGCTTATCTCTTTGACAAATAGCAATAGGCATCCCAAAATTACTAAAATCATTCTTATAAACTTCCATTTATGAACTTAGGAGATCTTACATCATCTTATGAACAACAATTGTTATAATAGTTAATATCATTCCCCAATTAACTTCAACTTTTTTTTGTAAAATTTGGTCTAAAATAAACACTAAGATTAAAAAATGCCCCAATTGTAAATAACGAAGAGTAAAGTTGTGATAAGATATTATCTTGCTATATTATTTGGTATTATCTTCTTTATTTTAGATTTATTTTGGTGCTTAAATATGAAAATTAATGTTTGTTTTGTTTTAGGAGATGAAGAGTAGAGATTGCATAAAATTGGGACTCTATTGATGATAATGACAAATCTCGAATAAAGTAAAGAGATTGCTGCAGTGGATAAGGTTGATTACTTGAAGAGTATGAGTTTAACTGGGAATCTTCCTCTTATCTCTATGATGTAGGAGTTTGATTTTGAATTTGTTTTAGATATACATCTTTTCAAGTTAGAGTTAGATTAGAATACCTTATAAAGGGACGTTCCTCACAATAGAAAAAGGTTCTCTCTTCTTATGTTTTTCGCAATTCATTATCTTTCATCTATTTTTGTTATTGGAGCGAAAGCCATGTGTGGCTAAACTCAATCATTCAGATTCAAAAGGATTCAATACTCTAATTATAACCTTGTGAGGTTTTGTGTTCCAAACTTTTATTTACGTTTTAATTCAAGTATTTCTTGTTTTGAGTTCTCATATTTTATGAATGATTAATATTCGATTAATTTGACAATTTAATTTAATATTGATTAGTCTATCGCTATCCAGGAATTCAATGATCTATAATTGTCATGAAGGATTGGTACAAGTAGCAAATATATTATTTATTAATTTCCATATTTAACTTATAATAAATAAGAAAACTAAATTGAATAGTTACAACCATCTCAATTATTTAATTTAAGGTTTAGTCTTTTTTACGGAGCTTATTGCTATCATTTATTTGATATGGAATGCTATCAAACCCAGTCAATAGATAATAAGTTTTGGTTTGGATGCTGGGTTTGAAACAATTTGTAACACCCCCTCACCGTAGGGTACGCACCGGGACGTCCGTAGGCCATTCCGATACATATCCTATGATAAGGGAGCGCTACGTGCCATCACTACAATACTCCACATGGCATCATAACAATTG
>JANZXR010000170.1:7169914-7213489 GCA_027575705.1 Erythroxylum echinodendron | reverse complement strand
AATGAAATGAGGAAGAGTTTGGTTTTAAAAATATTGTGATTTACAATTAATGTTTTATTATTCAAATTGATGTGATGTTATGTGAAGTAACTGTAGTAATTGCACGTAGCACTCCCTTATCATAGGATATGTATCGGAATGACCTACGGGCGTCCCGGTGCGTACCCTACGGTGAGGGGGTGTTACACAATTAATTTAGAAAATTTTGAGATTTATTAAGGCTATCCTAATATATTTCAGACTAGCTGCTTGAATCGTGAAAAATTCTCTTTAAACCAATGATCAATGTTACAATTATATGAAATCTTTCCTTTGAATTGGAGTTTGGTAATCTTGATTTTCTCAATTATAAATTCAGTTGATTTAATTTATTTTTGTATTAATTTTAGTTAATCAGTTATTTAATAAAAACCCCTCATTTAATTTTACTTGAAATTAAGAAGCTACTGTTTAGTTCTCTAGGGATTCTATCTGGTTCTATGACTATTACAAGAAGTTTTGAGAATTAGAATTATTTTAGGGGCTTCGACAACCCGACAAAAATTTGGCGCTGTTGCTAGGGAACGATTTCAAGTTTCTTAATTTCTTTGTGTTTTTACTTTTATAGTTATTGCTAACCTCTTGTCTTGTATGACTCATGTTTCTCAGATAGATAAATTGTAGTATATTCCAGAAATTGAGAAGATAACGTGTCGGTGAGAAAAGAGACTAAGCAAGGAAGTGGTCATTCACCTTCAGACGTGAAAGTTAAAGTAGATCTAACAATTGGTGAAGACTTTAATTTTCAAGAAGCGAACGAAAAAATGGCAAATCTTAACCATAGAAGGATCTTTTATTATAGTCGGCGGAAAAATTACTAAACGTATAGCATTCCCTCATGCTTAGCGTCAATGAGTTGAGGGAGTTAGTAGCACCGAATTTGAATCAACAACCTTTAGGCCTTCAATTTCCAGATGTTGAGGTAGATTTCAAATTGAAATATGGTTTGATTCACTTACTGCCTATTTTTTGTGCTCTTGCAAGTGAAGATCCCCATAAGCACCTGAAAGAATTTCATGTTGTCTGTTATGGAATCAAACCACAAGGGGTGATAGAAGAACAAATTAATCTCAGGGCCCTTCCATTCTTATTGAAAGATAAGGCAAAAGATTGGTTATATTATCTTCCACTGGCTTAGTAACAATATGGAATGAGATGAAAAGAATGTTTCTAAGAAGTTCTTTCCTGCATCAAGAGCATTGATTATCATAAGGAGATATGTGGGATAAAACAAATTATAGGAGAAACATTATATGAATATTAGGAAAGGTTTAAGGAGCTATGTGCCAGTTATCCACATCATCAAATTCCTGATCAACTTCTGATTCAATACTTTTATGAAGGACTATTGCCAATGGATCTAAGTATGGTCGATGCAACTAGTGAAGGAGCTCTGGTAACCAAAACACCTGAGGCGACCAGATAGTTGATATCAATTATAGCTGAAAATTCTTAAAAATTTGGGACAAGGATGGATGGAGCTATTAAGTGTGTGAATGAGAAAAGTAACATGCACCTTGAGGATAAAATTTCTGATTTAACTGCTCTAGTTCATCAAATGAGTGTAGGGAAATTGCAATTGGCAAGAGTGTGCATAATATGCTCATTCTCTAGACATTTTACGGATATGTGCCCTACATTACAACAAGACTCTCTTCAATAAGCTAATGCAATAGGGGGCTTTCCTAGCCAACCTTAACGAAAATATGACCCTTATTCTAATTACTATAATCCAAGAAAGAGGGATCATCCAAATTTGAGCTACGGAAATCAAAGAAGCCAACAATGATGTCAACCTCACATTTTAAAACAACCCCAAGCTCCTACATATGCTTAACCTCAATCTTCAAATTTAGGTATGTTTTTAGATGAAATTGTTAAGGAACTTGCTAATAATACTCAACAATTTCAACGGGAAATAAGGGATAAGCATTCAAAACTTATGAGATCAAATCACTCAATTATCCACTTTAGTAAGTAAATTGGAAGATTAAGAATTGGGAAAATTACCTTCCCAAACGGTGGTGAATCCTAAGGAGAATGTGAGTGCAATGACTTTGAGAAGTGGTACGGAAATTCAATATGGAACTTCTTTACCAATGGAGGTAGAAAAGCAAGATGATGGATAAAAGAAGGAAGAACTTCCAACTCAAGAATCATCAAAGGTAAAAAATGATTCATCTTCATTAATATCAATTAATGCATGTTTATCTCCTTTTCTTAGCAGGTTGGCTAAACCAAAAGAAGATGAGCATGAAAGAGAGATCCTAGAAATCTTTTAAAAGGTTGAAATCAATACCACTTTTTGAAGCCATCAAGCAAGTTCTGAAATATGCAAAATTCTTAAAGGAGCTGTGCACAAATAAAATAAAGTTGAAGGACAAGGAGAGAATAATTTTGGGTAAGAATGTATCAGTTGTGATAAATAGGAAATTACCAAAAGAATGCAAAGATTCAGATACGTTTACACTTTCGTTCGTTATTGGTAATAAAAAAATTGAAGGGGACATGCTGGACTTAGGTGTATCTATTAATGTCATGCCATACTCAATTTATCAAACTTTAAATATGAATTCTTTGTAAGAAACTAATGTGATAATCCAACTAGCTGATCGTTCATATGTGCATTATATTAGAGTTATTGAGGATGTTTCACTCCAAGTTAATGGTTTGGTATTTCCAGTGAATTTTTACATCTTGAAAATGGATGGAGATAGTGTGGAACATTCAACTTCAATTCTATTAGGTAGGCCGTTTATGAAGATGGCCAAGATGAAAATTGATGTGGATGAGGGTACTCTTTTTATAGAGTTTAATAGAGAGATAGTAAAGTTTAATATTTTCGAAGCAATAAAATACCCTAATGATCGTCAATCTGTCTATTATATGAATATTTTGGATTCATTTGTGTAGAATGTGTTTAACAAAGAAAATATTGAAGATGAGTTGGAGTTTAACGCCAAATCAGAATTGAATTAGCAAATTGTTGAAACTTGTGAAGTTACAGAATCGTTATTAGCAATGTAAATAGATTCAAAAACTTTGAATGCTGAACTTACTATGAATCATAAGAAAATGCTACCTTCTATTTTGTAGTCTTTGAAGATCAATTTGAAAGCCCTACTTGATCACCTTAAATATGTCTATTTAGGTGATGGAGAGTCATTACCAGCGATTATTTCAAAAAGGTTAACTGAAGGGCAAGAGGAAAATTGGTGACAGAACTTAAAGAATACAAAGCTGCAATTGTTTGGACTTTAGCCGACATAAAAGGAATCAGCTTGGTGATTTATATGCATAGGATTCTTTTAGACAAGAATGTTAAACCAAAATGGGAACCCCAAAGAAGACTTAATCCAATATAGAAAGATGTGGTAATGAAAGAAATTTTAAAACTTTTAGATGCAGGTATAATTTATCCAATCTCAGATAACGAATAGGTAAAGTCCAGTGCATGTTATGCCCACAAAAACTGGTATGAAAGTGATACGAAACCAGAATGATCAATTGGTACTAATGAGGGTACAAAATGGGTGGCAAATGTGTATAGACTTTAGAAAGCTTAATTTAGCTACTAGAAAGGACCATTTTTGGTTACCTTTTATGGATCAAATGTTAGAAAGACTTGCTTGTAAATCATGTTTATGCTTTTTGGATGATTTTTCAGGTTACTATCAAATAGCAATCACTCAAAAGGATCAATAAAAGACTACATTCATATGTCCTTTTAGAATGTACGCTTTTAGGTGAATGCCATTCGGTCTCTGTAATGCTCCAAGTACATTCCAAATATGCATGATGAGTATATTTTCTGAGTATATTGAGAATTGCATTAAAGTATTCATGGATGATTTCACTGTTTATGGAGATTCATTTGATGATTGTTTAAATCATTTATTTAAGGTTCTTATATGATGCATTGAGACAAATTTGGACTTAAATTATGAAAAATTTCACTTTATGGTAGATCAAGGCATTGTTTTAGGACATGCGATTTCATCTAGGAGCATAGAAGTTGATAAAGCTAAATTGAGTTTAATTGTGAATTTACCTTACCCTACAAACATTAGGGAAGTTCAATCTTTTCTTGGACATGCAGGATTTTACCACAGGTTCATTAAAGCTAAGACTGTAACACCTTTATCAAAGTTGCTATAAAAAGATGTTCCATTTGACTTTGGGAAGGACTACAAGGAAACTTTTGACAAACTCAAGGCACTACTAACAAGTACGCATAATATTCAGCCACCAAATTGGGATCTCCTATTTGAGATCATGTGCGATGCTAGCAACTATGGAGTGGAAGCAGTTTTAGGCCAAAGGATTGAGACAAGAAATCACGTTATCTTCTATGCTTCTAGAACATTGGATGTTGCACAGTGCAATTATTCTACAACTGAGAAAGAACTTTTAGGAATTGTTTCTGCTTTAGATAAATTTAGATCTTATCTACTTGGCTCTCAAGTTATTGTTTACTCTGATCATGAAGTATTGAAATATCTTCTGGAAAAGGAGTCCAAACCAAGGCTGATATGATGGATTCTGCTACTTCAAGAGTTTGATTTGACAATAAAGGATTGAAAAGGTGTGAAAAATTTAGTAGCAGATCATTTGAGTAGGTTAGTAAAAGATGAAAATATTTTACCTATTTCCAAGACTTTTCTTGATGATTAGTTGTTCCAAACTAAAAGAATGGTTCCATAGTACGCTGAATTGGTTAACTATTTAGCTACTGGAACTTTATCTTATTACATTGGTAAGTCTAGGAAGGAAAATATAAGAAATGAGGAAAAATATTATGTGTAGGATGAACCGTTCTTATGAAAGTTATACTCTGATCCAATTATAAGGCATTGTGTTCCAGAAAATGAACAAAATTCTATCTTAGCTTTTTGTCACAAATATGCATATGGTGGTGACTTTGGCCCTAAAAGAACTGCTAATATAAAAGAACTGCTAATAAAGTTTTAGATAGTGGATTATATTGGGAGACTTTATTTAAAGATGCTTAGGTGTTCTACAAAAGTTGTGACAGATGTCAAAAGACAGGTATGTTATCTCATCGAAATGAAATGCCTCAAACTCCAATTCTTATAGTTGAAATATTTGATGTGAGGGTTTTGATTTTATGGGGCCCTTCTTTTCATCTTTTGGATTTTTCTTACCTACTCTTGGCTGTTGATTACATTTCCAAATAGGTGGTAGCAAAAGCCACTAGAACTGACGATTCTACAACTGTTGTAGGGTTTATAAAAGTTAACATTTTCAATACACTTGGAATTCCACGTGCTATCATTAATGATCAAGGAAGTCATTTTTACAATAAAGTTGTGGCAACACTATTTAGAAAGTATGAAGTTTATCATCGAGTAGTCATCGCCTACCATCCACAAACGAATGGACAAGTAGAAGTATCAAATAGAGAGGTGAAATCCATCTAGAAAACACTGTGAATCCTAGTCGAAAGGATTAAAGTTTACGAATGGATGATGCTTTTGAGCATATCGTACAATTTACAAGACACTGATAGGAATGTCTCCTTATCGATTAGTTTTCAGTAGCTTGCCATTTATCGGTGGAAATTAAACATAGAGGTTATTGGCGGTGTAACATTGCAACATGGATTTGGTGAAAGCTGGAGAGGAAAGGAAGTTTCAACTATAAGAGATAGAGGAAATAAGGTTGGATGCTTATGAAAATTCGAAAATTTACAAAGAGAAAGCTAGGTTGTTCCACAATAATATGATCTTGAAGAAACAATTTGAGGTGGGATAGAAAGTGTTATTGTATAATTCTCGATTAAAGCCTATGCCAACGAAGTTACGTTCTAGATGGCTTAGTCCATTTGTTATCTCTAATATCTTTTCTCATAGTGCAGTGGAAATAAAAAGTTTAGAGGCTAGAAAGATTTTTAAGGTTAATGGACATAGACTGAAACCATTCTATGAGGAGATGATGGTTTCTAGTGTGGTGAATATTAATTAGGAACTTCCATCATATGAAAGAAGTTTGAGAAGAATCGGCCTCGTCGAGCATAACAATGTTAAAGAATTGAGCTTTTCGGAAGGCAACCCAAAATATGATAGTTTTATTTTATTTTGTTTTATTTCTTTCTTTGATAAATTTATTTGTTTTTGAAACATAAATTTATTAGTTTAAAGGAAAAAAGAGGTCTAAAAAAATTCCAGACTACTAAATCTCATAAGGCGAGATCTCACCTTATGTGATTTAGTATTCTGGAATGAAGATCTTAAAATTTCAGACTACTAAATCTCATAAGGTGATTCTGAAATTCTGAATTACTAAGTCTCATAAGGTGAGATCTCTCCTTATCCGATTTAGTATTCTAGACTGATACTCTAATATCTCATTTAAAAAATTAAAAAAATAGTAAATTTTTTCTTTTCTTTTATTATTAGTATTTATTATTTCAAAAAACCTAATATGTTATTTCTTATTTACAGGAACACTCAACAATGCCACAATACTCACTCATTGCTGCTAGGTTGGCGATGCAATTTAACACTATTTTATCTTCAAACAAACATTTATGTCTTGATTCTCTTATTACTCATTTAGCTATTAATTTGAATTTGCTTAATCTGACTGACACTAATATGCATATAGCCTATGAGATGTAACCTTTGGATAGTGCCGTGATGGCACCAAGAGAGGTTCATCATCAACAGAATGAGAGCATAGTACCATTCGACCAACTTTATATTTTTTGGCTCCACATATTTGACAGGATTATCATTCTCGGCTGCATAGACTGGAATGCAAAATTTTAAAAATGGAGAAAAATTTGGATGCTCTACTTTAATTCATGGTGGTCGTACCTCCATGCCCTTTGACACTACAGTACATATCCTTTCCGATGCTCACACTTCAGGGAAGTCCTTAATTATTCATTTTTTTTGATTATCTTTATTGAGTTATGAGTATCTTATGCATACATTAGGGACAATTATGATTTACGTGTGGGGAAGCCAGTGTTTTCATTTTGATGAACTTTGTGACTTTGCTTGGACTCATGATATATTGATTCATATATTAATTATTCCTCATGATAACTTCATAATTTTCTGATTGTTGTTCATGAATAATCCTTAAGTTGAGATACACTTTTGGTTTAAGATCCAATGCATAAGGGAGATAAGCATGATTAGTGTTTTCATTAAATTATTTCAAGTATCTCATTGGTTTTGTTGAATGAAAAGTGTGCAAGACTTGATGCAATTTTTGATACCCACATGAGCTTTGAGCCTAAGAGCATTCATCACATATGTGCTCATATATATCTTTTTGTTGTGTCACATCAAATATAGCTTATTTATGCTAGAACCTGATTTTGAATACATGTTGAGACCAAATTTTTGATAAATTTATGTATAAAGATGACGAGGGCACTTAGGATAACCATTTTTTGACCTAAACAAAACTACCTCACTTTTTATCCTTAGAAAATTAGTTTGAGCCTTAACCTTTCTTTCTTTCGTAATGACCTTGCTATAAGCCTAATTTACCCTTTTTGTTGTTGATATCCTTAATAATTTTGAACCCCTAAATTGAAGGAATTGTATTAGCTTATTTGCATAGGATTTTGACTAATCACGTGAAAAATAAATTAGATGATTCAAGTTGCATTGTTTTAAATTTTTTTAGAATGGAGGGGAAGTAAACAAAACAAAAACAAAAACAAAATAAAAAAAATCTCCTCTTTAATATTGTTGTTGAAATGAAAAACAAAAAAAGAAGAAAAAGAAAAAGAAAAAGAAAAAAGAAAAGAAAAATTGATTGATAGAGATGTTATTTGAATCAAGTGAACTTTGATTTAAGATTGAAACTTGTGTGGATTAGTTTGTATGATTCCTTTTAATTTATTTAGCTAAAAAGCTTCTTCTTGTCATACCTTACGTAAGCCACGTTACAACTATTGTAAAGTCCCTTTGATTTATACATTAGGTTCATTTTGTTTAGCGGTGAAGTTATGATTCTTGAGCAAGCTGACAAAAATAACTTGCTATGTTTTAATTTGAGAGCTTAATAAACCCTATGCGCTTTAAGTATATAGAGTAAAATCCTTATGAGGGTTTCAAGTCTTGTTCAATTGATTTTGATGGAATTGATGAGATGTTATGTTTTAATAATGTGTCCTATGAGTGCTTATTCTCTCGATTGTTATTTTATCTTAACCCTTAAATGTGAATTAGCTTTTGGAAATTTCTGGATGACATGAAAGGAGATGAGAGGTTGTTGTGAAGATGATTACTGTATTGAATTGATGTATGCTTGAGGGCAAGCATGAGTTCGGTGTAGGAGAATTTGATAAGATATTATCTTACTATATGATTTGATATTATCTCTTTTGTTTTAGATTTATTTTGGTTCTTCAATATGAAAATTAATTTTTGTTTTGTTTGAGAAGATAAAGAGTAGAGATTGCATCAAATTGGGACTCTATTGACCATAATGACAAATCTTGGATAAGGTGAAGAGATTGTTACAGTGGATAATTAGGTTGATCACTTAAAGAGTTGGAGTTTAACTGGGAAACTTCTTCTTATCCCTATCATATAGAAGTTTGATTTTAAATTTGCTTTAGATAGACATCTTTACAAGTTAGAGTTAGATTAGGATTAGATCAGGAAGTCAAAGTCCTATAAAAGGGACGTTCCTCACAACAGAAAAAGTTCTCTTTTCTTATGTTTTTTACAATTCTTTTTCTTTCTTCTATTTCTGTTATTGGAGAGAAAGCCATGTATGGCTAAACTCAATCGTTTTGATTTAAGGGGATTCAATACTCTAATTGTAACCTTGTGAGGTCTTGTATTCCAAACCTTTATTCATATTTTAATTCAATTATTTCTTATTTTGAGTTCTAATATTTCATGAATGATTAATATTCGATTAATCTGACAATTTAATTTAATATTGATTATTCTATCAGTATCCAGGAATTCAATGGTCCGTAATTATCATGAAGGATTAGTACAAGTAGCAAATAGGTTATTTATGAATTTCCATATTTAACTTATAATAAACAAGAAAACTAAATTGAATAGTTGAAGCTATCTCAATTATTTAATTTAGGGTTAGTCTTTTTCACAAAGCTTATTGCTATCATTTATTTGATATAGAATGCTATCACACCCAATCAATAGATGATAAGTTTTGGATTGGATGCTGGGCTGGAACCAATTAATTTAGGAAAATTTGAGACTTATTACGGCTATCCTAATATGTTTCAGACTAACTGCGTGAATCTTGAAAATATTCTCTTTAAACTAATGATCAGTGTTATAATTAGATGAGATCTTTCCCTTGAATAAGAGTTTGGTAATCTTGACTTTCTCAATTTTAAATTCAGTTAATTTAATTTGTTTTCGTATTAATTTTAGTTAATCAGTTATTCAATAAACCCCCCCTCCCAATTAATTTTACTTGAAATTAAAAAGCTACTGTTTAGTTCTCTAGGGATTTAACCTAGTTCCACGACTAACACAAGAAGTTCGGAGAATCAGAATTATTTTGGGGGCTTTAAAAACCCGAACAAGTTGTCTTTCCCATCTTTTGTTAATGACTGCAAGATAAGATGTATATAAAAAAGACCTATTTTTTAGATTGACCTTCATTGCTTCGCCCTCTTTATGGCATCATAAAAATAACTCATTGTTGCTTTTTCATCATTATAATTAGATGAAGTACTCTCACCAAAGGCTCACAAACTCAGATTCTAAATTAATATTGAGACCAAAATTCATGATCTTCAAATATAATTATAGAAACCTTAACTCCAACATTAGAAGTGGAATACTATGATGCAACCCACTTATCACTTGTAAATATTTGCCTCAACTCCTTCTTCATTAGAACAAAACATTAAAATGTAAAAAATTAGTCACAAACCTTATTATAGTAGGACAACAAAATTCCTACCATTATTAAAATCTTTCCCCATCAATTTAGGACCTATACACAATTATAGATAAACTTGTTCATTTTCTTCACTTTCTACACAGTCTCATCAATGATAGAAAAATATGCTCATCAATGATAGAAGAATATCTAACATCTCTTATATTTTTCAACATCAGGATAATGTAATGTGCTGCACATTAAGTATAATAAAAAGAATTATACCTACTTTGCAATCTTTTTCTATATGTTTTGTAAGCATAATCATTGTTAGTAATGAACTTAACAATTTTTAAGGCCCAACTTCATTAACAAATTCATTAAATATCAAAAACAGAGTATTAACATTTCTAAAAAGGTTAGATGCATCAATAGACTTCAAAAACACTGTCCCTTAGCAGAATAAACTAAAACTTGATAACAAGTGCATGTCTTCTATTTTTCTAAACTTCACACATGATTAAACATTTATAAGTTGCCTAAATCATTCTCCTTTCATCTAAATAACTCTTTATTTCAGAAACATAACTGCTTAGAAGTTTATATTTATAGTCATTAATTGAAGGAGCCTTATATCCTTGACTGTAAGATGTAATAACATCCACCATAGGCTAGTAATAATAAGACTGGGAGACATTAAATGATACACATGAATAATACCACCATATAGCCATTGCCATATCCATATTCAGAGTCGCTTCTTTAGATTATAAGGTACTATGAAATGAAGACTGAACTCCAAAAGTTGTTCGTGGTAAAAAAATTAGACACATGTCTTCTTCTTTTGCTCACATCAAACACAACATTCCCTTCTTGTTGGGTAGGAATACTACTACCTTGAACATCTCACTATCATCCTGAGCACTGAAAAAAGTTCTTTCATAATCAATTTCACAGTTTAGCCTTTGTCTTTTATCTTTTTCATGTTGATACTCTTCAAGTAAAGTCTTTATTTGTTATTTCACGTCTTAACTCACTCTTTTACAAGGCTATACTTCACCTTTGATCCCAACTAAATGCTTCTTTAATATGAAGACCCTCCCACATTTCAAATGCTTGTTGCAATTAATACAAGTGATATGATTCCTCATTCCATGAATCAATTTTACATGAGCCTAAGTTGTATAATCAAATTTTCCAAACATTGTTGAATTATCAAGAGTAATTAAACTCTCTTCTATTTATCTAAAAAATAAATGAAGATTTATGTCAAAATTAAATTAACAAATTCATATTTAAATATACAATTTTTGCATATAATATCATTACATAACTGCCAAATTTAACATTCAATTACATATCCAGATTATAGCTAGACTATATTTTACATCTTTCTTTATGATTATGCATATTGCAAAAATAATTTAAACACTTACAATTTTACATTATGTTAAGTAATAAGTATTTCTCATAAACCCCTTACCGCTGTGGAGGAAAAATCGGACTGTTCGGAGTTCTAATACTATTTGCTACTATATATATATAACTATCTATAAGATAAGAAGACGAATGTGCATTTGTTAACTATAAGATATGATTGATATTTATAATATTATTTCCTATTGACAACAATGATCAATATAAAAAATACAAATATTTAATTTTCTTAACTTAATTACATTACTAAATGATTTAAATGTATTAAATCTAATATTTAAACGATTAGTCACATGTTAAATACCCTTTATATATAAAAATAATTAGTAAATTGTATGTTTCATATAAATTAATTAATAAATTTACAATTTAATGAATTAATTTTGATCTCATTTTTATGATTATTAAAATAACAAATAATGTGATATATTCTTAAATTATACACAATTAAGAATTCCTAAATGTTCTTCTATGATCCAAACACAATATTATTTTGATCTCATTTCTTCTTGAATTCACAATGCCTAAATGTTATTGATTTACACAAAATTCACACAACCAATTCTAACTTTCAACAAATTGCCTAATGCATATTTTATAAATGATTCACAATACACACATGACAACCAAAATACGATGTAATTGCAATCCAAAGCAGAAACAAACAACTTAAAACACAAAAAAATTAGACAAATTGCAACCAATTTAATGAGGGTCGCAAGTCAGGTAGATAGCAAGTCGAGTCAGGTTAGTTCAACCAGGTGAAAATGAATTTGAATTCTATGTCAAGATTTTGCACCGAGGAGTTAGGGATTGACTGATTGGAGTCGCTGGACGCATAGGCCATGCATAGACAGTAGTGGCCGGTGAGCGGTCCTAGTCCCAAACAATAATGAGCAGTCCCTAGAAGCGGTGGGCATGCATGGGAGACTAGGAGGGAGGTGACGGGCATTTGTGAAGAGAAGTAGTGGATTTTGTTATTGAAGAAGACAGTGAAGAGCGAACGAAATAGATAGTTTGGTTGTAATCTTTAGGGTTTATTTTTTTCAATTTGGTCCCTAACTTTTAAGATTGCAAATTTAGTTTTCAGAAATTTTTAGTATTTCAAGTGTTGGTCGGTACCACTTAGTACCAACTGCTATCCATAACTGGTACGATACTAACGTTTTGAGTACCATTCTCTGACCGGTACGAAATGGTACTTATGAAATGCTTGGTGACCGATGAAAATCAACTTATCAAAATTGCGGGCTTAATAAGGAACTAATACTTGAAGCCCTTCATGTGTGATGGTAGTGTTATCAACGTTGCTTACATCTTAATCTCTCTAGAGTTGTAACCTTTATAAACCTTAATTCTGAATCAAATAGTTTGTTGAGGTAATATAGATATTGATACAGTCTAAGCTCCAACGGACTCTCCCAGCCTGAGACATATCTTTTTCGACCCAAAAGAACTGCAAGGGTAGCCCAAAAGACGCAATCAACGTCCAGCTTAGACTCAAGATTATCAGTTGTAAATTGAGTCTGAAACTTTTGTGCTAAGCACCATTTTCCTGAGTTGATATGTTGTTAATGGGTTATTGCTTATTTTATGGAGTCAATTAGTTGTGAGTGTTAGTTACTTAATTTTAGAGTCATGCATTTGAGTTAGTAGTTATTTTCATTTTTAGTGGTGTCTATTTTTAGTAAAATGAGGTCTTGTGTAATATATATAAAGTGGAGTCCATTAATGAAAGAAAAAAAAGGCTCAAGTTTTTTGATCTAACCAAATACTCTTCTTAAATCTTCATTTCTGGAGCCTCGTTCCTTGCCTGAAAAGGGAAAATTTATCGTTTTTGTAACAATTTTGGTGCTTTCATTGATAGTAGCAAAAAAAATGCAACCCAAACCCACCCAATCCAAATTACTTGTTGAAGAATAATTAACAAACTTGAGCGAAACAGTCCAAACTTTGCAATTGCAATGCGATGAAATTCATACTAAAGTCGCTGCACTCCCAGCCATGTAAGAAAACTTATCGTTAATTCACCCCAATCGAGATGCTCTCACCAAGCGTACAGCTATGATGGTTGAAAAGCATAGCCACCCTTAAGATAATTCCAAAACCCCTGAACCATTGATAATCCCATTTCAACCTTTATCTCATATCAACTCCACTTCCACGCCCCTATCCACCATGCACCTACAACACAATAATCCTTTATCCTCCCTAAAACCACCTGAATTGCACCTCCCTTGGTTCGACGGCTCCAATCCTTTGGATTGGGTATTTCAAGTTGACCAATATTTTAATTATTATAAAATCCATTCGGATCAAAGTTTGAGTATGATTTCCTTTTACATGTAAGGCCAAACTTTAAGTTGGTATATGTGGATGGTGCATAGCGACCAATTTACCACTTGGCAAGCATTTGTCCTAGCATTGGACATGCGTTTTGGGCCGTCTTCCTATGATAATCACTGAGCGACAATTTTCAAGCTCAATTTGAGACACTATGCAATCGAATTAACGGGCTACCCTTTGATGCTATTTTATATTGTTTTATTTCCAGGTTGAAACTAGAAATTCAACACGAACTTGCTCAATGGAAACTGCCCAACATCTCACCAGCAATCGGGCAAGCCAAGCTTATCGAATCCAAACTCAAGGATAACTGAACACAATCCTTTTTCAACCTAAAACCTTACCAAAGTCGAACTCTCAACCAAAATCCCATCCCCTGAAACTCTACCCAATCCTAAAGCCAGTGATCTTATCCATTCCAAGCTTTCTTGTCATGGTGGGAAATGGTGAGTCAATTAAATGTCCAGGAAGATGCGATGATGTTAAAGTAAGATTTCATAACCAAAACTTTAACATTTCTTCCTAGTGTTACCAATTCAGGGAGCATATGTAGTCCTCAGAATTCAATGGTTAAGCACTCTTGGGCCAATTGTCGCTGATTTTTCAATTCCAAGCATAGAATTTTAGTATCAAAGAAAGGCCTTTAAATTATTTGGAGAACCTCACTTTTCCCAAGCTACCACGAGCAATTAAGTCAAATGTTACAAACTGGTGTGATCATGTCCTTGTATGCCATAACATATGAACCTATAAATCCCTCACCCATGTTACTTACTCAAAAAATCCTAAACATTAATCCTGAACTAACTTCTCTCTTATAAGAGTTCGACAACCTCTTCCAACCCCTTACTCAACCTCCACCGCCCAGTCCATACGACCACCATATCCACTTAAACCCCAATTCTAAACCTTTAAATGTTAAACCTTACTAATACCCACATTACCAAAAAACCATAATGACTCAATTGATACAAGACATGTTGAGGGGAGGAGTTATTTGACCCAGCCATAGCCCATATTCCTCTCTTGTTTTGTTACTTAAAAAAAAAGATGGCATATGGAGGTTTTGCATGGATTATCATGCCTCAAATGTGGTGACTGTAAAGGATCGATTTCTGATTCCTACGGTGGATGAATTATTGGATGAGTTACATGGTGCGACTATTTTTTCTAAAGTCCAACTAAGATCAGATACTATCAAATAAGGGTCATGTCGGAGGACATTCATAAAATTATTTTTTAAACTGTGGATAGACACCGAATTTGTGGTAATGCCATTTGACCTCACCAATTCACCCTTCACATTTTAATAAACAATGAATGATTTGTTTAAGCCTGCCTTCAGAAATTTGTGTTAGTTTTTTTAACGATATTCTGATCTACAGTGGCACCTGGGAGGAACACCTGATTCACTTATGACAACTTTTTTTAACCTCACACCAATTTTATGCTAAAGTTGCTAAATGTGTATTCATAATGGATTCAATTCATTATTTCAAGCATATAATTACGCAGAAAGGTGTTAGTGTGGACCTGAAAAAATACAAGCCATTATAGATTGGACCACTCCTGCCAATGTTTCAACCCTTAAGGTTTTTGGGGGCTTACTAGGTATTATCGAAGGTTTGTGCACCATTATGCTTCATTCATAGCTCCTCTCACCGATTTGCTTAAGTCACAACAATTCATTTGGAATTCAAAAGCCAATGAAGCATTTCTTACATTAAAGAAAAATATGATGCAACTGCCCATATTTTTCAGCCTCATTTGAGCTAAGTACGGACACTTCGGTAATGGCTATCGGTGTGGCCCTATCTAAGAAAGATCACCTAATTGCTTACTTCAGTAAGAAGCTTACCCTATGCCTTCCAGCTGAATTTGCATACGTGAGAGAGTTATATACAATAATAGAAACTATTAAAAAGTTCAAGCAATATTTCTTAGGGCAAAAATTCATTGTTTACATAGATCAACAAAGCTTAAAACACTTGTTGACACAAGCCATACAAACGCTAGAACAACACAAGTGGCTTACCAAATTGATGGGGTATGATTATGTTATCATGTATAAACTGGGAAAGAAAAATTAGGTCGCCGATGCCTTATCACGCATACAAGCTCCCTCTCCTCCTGCTGTCACTGGCCCAACCTTTCCTTGGGTAGAAACATTACACGCCTATTTCGCTTCCCACTCGGAAGGTATGACATTTATCCAATCTGCTCAAAGTAATAAACTTGCAAGACATTATGTGCATGAGGGACTAGTATATTTCAAAGGGAGAATAGAAATTCCCAAATCCACTAACTTGTAGAAAGTCCTGCTAGACGAGTTCTATGCTTCACCCCTTGGCGATCACTCCGGAGTTCGAGCAACCTCACGCTTGTGGCAGCCTCATTCCATTGACCTGCAATGTCCCAAGATGTCTGAAAATATGTTAAAGAATGTCAGGTATGCCAAACACAAAAATATTCCAACCAACACCCTACCGGTCTTCTTCAACCCCTTTCATTCCTGCGCAAGTATGGGAATATCTCACCATGGATTTTATCACACATCTACCCCCATCATATGGCAAAACAGTAATTTGTGTCATTGTTGATCGCCTAACAAAATACTCCTATTTCTTAGCCTTACCAACTAAATATACTCCCTACCTAGCTTTTATATTCCTTAATGACATCTATAAGTTACATGGCCTACCCAAAACCATAACTTCAGATAGAGACCCAATTTTTTAATCCCACTTTTGGAAAGAGCTATTTTGACAATTGGGAACTAAGCTAAATTATAGCAGCTCCTATCACCCCCAAGCCGAAGGGCAAATCAAGGTTGTTATCTGGAGCTTAGAAGCCTACTTATGCTGTTTTTGTAGTGATGAACCCCTAAACTAGACTTGTTATCTCCACTTTGCCGAATTTTGGCACAACACCAACCTCCACTCGGCTATCGGAATAAGCCCCTTCAAAGCCCTTTATGGTCGGGAACCCCCAAAACTTCCCTCCTATACACTAAATTCTTCTTACAACGCCTCAATCGACGCCACCCTTACAAACCACACTCACATCCTCCACCAGTTAAAACACACACTCGCCCTTACCCGCCATCAAATGACTCAGAAGGCCAAAAAAAAGAGTTTATATTCAAATCAAAAAAGGAGAGATGGCATACATAAAATTGCAATCATACCGTCAATTCTCAGTCCAAATAAGGCCCTATCAGAAATTGGCACCTAGGTTTGTCCTGCCCTTCTGCATTTTTCACTGCATTGGAATAGTGGCTTACGAGGTGGACTTACCTCCAGACTCCCGGATTTATCAAGTTGTCCATGTTTTCCATCTTAAATGGTGTAAAGGAAACCCTCTGGAAAGTTTCCTCCCTCTGATATAGATTGATGAGGAAGAAAGACCCATTGTTGTTCCAGAAAGAATTCTGAATACGAGAACTATTTGGGTGAAGGGGAAAGAGTGGCAGCAAGCTGTGGTGCAATGGTCGTCTTCTAAGGAAAATGCTACCTGGGAAGATTGGAAAGAAATTCAACGCTCACACCCTCACTTAATCGCAGCAGAGGACACCAGTTGTGTTGCGAAACCCAGGTCACCCAACTCAGAAGAAGAATTGGGCCTTGAGGACAAGGCTCATTGTCAAGGGGAGGGCATTGATACGATCTAGACTCCAATAGACTCTCCCAACCCAAGACACATCTTTTCTGGCCAAGAATGACTGCAAGGGTGACCTAAAAGATGCAGTCAACCTCCAGCTTGGACTTAAGATTATCAGTTGTAAATTGAGTCTGAAACTTTTGTGCCAAGCACCATTTCTTTAGTGGGTTATTGCTTATTTTATCGAGTTAATTAGTTGTGGGTGCCAGTTACTTAATATTAGAGTTAGGTATTTGTGTTAGCCATTATTTTCATTTTTAGTGGTGTCTATTTTTAGTGGTGTCTATTAGGAAAACAAAAAGGCTCAAGTTTTTTGGTCTAACAAAATACTCTTCTTAAATCTTCATTTTTGGAGCCCGGTTCCTTGCTCGAAAAGGGACAATTTATCATGTTCATAATAGATATAGATGCAAGAAAATTGGGAATTTGTAAAAAGTTTTCTTTTACAGACTGAATTGGCACTCGAAGACAAACCTCTTTTTATTTTAAGGAAGAATGCTTTCAATTGCATTCAAAAGAAAGATAACGTTTATTTAATTCCATCACTTTCAGTCACATAAAAACAAAATGCTAACCCATACCCATATGATTATGATCTAAGGAGAGACATCAGGTCCCATTCTTCACATGTCCCCAGAGCTAGAAGTCACCTGTCAAATTTACAGCCCATAAATTCCAAGGAAAGAAAGCGAGGTCTTCTTGACCTGCAGGTTTGTAGTCTTTAGAAATGTAATATGCCAAGAACGAACTCGATTGGAGTGGTACTGTCTCATTGTTTCTGTTAGTGCCGTCAAGTGTTGAATTAAATTATGCTGTGTCCTTCATCCCCATCTCCTCCTGCCACAACGACAAAAGGCAAAGATTAGAGTTGCAGACTTTTCATTCAATGTTTTGTATAGGCAATCCCCTGGAATTTTGCATACCAATCATTTCAAACCGTTTTGTTTATTCAGTGCAGTCTCATTATTTTGACCCTTTTTGGTGCATTTCAGCTTCTTATATACTTGAATAAATGTAAAAACCACCAGTTTCTTTTACAGTAGACTTTTCAACAACAGAAGGGAAGGATAACTTTCCTATGCATGTATCATAAATTGTTTAACCAGGATCTCTTAACTTGAAGTAAAAGCTAGCATCCAGTTGTATTAATAGCATGGACATATTCTCGTGAATAAGCTGATAGGACTCCTTCTCTACAATGTACTTAGGCAACTTAACCCTGTCTTTTTCATGCTGAGTTTGCTGTTTGTTTATGTTTGTGGACCTCCTTTGTATTTCTTTTCCAACAGCCTGCTCATGTATTTTTTTCTTTTCTCATTGTTTGATCACATAATCTACCATAACTTTCCTGCTATCCGTCCAATGCCAAGCAATGTCTCAACAGTGTGATCTCGTAATCCAGGTTAATGGTGGGCGAACATTCTTTCTAAATCAGGTAAGATATAAACTTCACACCCTTATGAGTGCAAGTTTTTACCTTCCTTCTGAAATGAACAGATAGTTTGATTGTTCAACTCAAATTTGCAGAAAACTTTATCAGTATACTCAGGAAAGTTGAAGAAGATTGTCGCACGGAAAAAGAAAAAGAACGAGATCAAGAGTTCAAGGATCAGAATAAATGACTTCCCTGGAGGCTCAGATGGATTTGAAATGATTTCTCGGTTCTGTTACAACAATGGAGGAATCAAGATCACAGTTTCGAACGCGTGTCTTCTTTATTGCGGTGCAGTATTTCTTGAGATGGACGAGGAGGTCTGCAACTTCAATCTGTTGAAACAAACAGAGACTTTTCTTCAAGGAGTGTTTTTCTGGCCATGGAATCATATACTTGAAAGTCTCAGAAGCTGTATCTCATTCTTTGCGGTTGCAGATTCACATGACCTCATCCAAAAACTCACCTGTGCAATACTATTTAAGATTTCCCACAACTCAGAGGCAAAACCTCTTGCTTGCTCTTCTTCATCCTCTTCATCTCCGGAAACTGTAAATGGGGTGTTCGCCTCCTCAGCCAAGACAACTTATGATGATTCATCAATCGATCAATGGTGGTTTGATGACTTAACAACTTTACCTCCAATGATCATCAACAAATTCGTCCAGAATTTCGGGGCTTACAGGTCTAAAAACAACAACTTAATCCTTACTCGTTTCCTTGTCCACTACTTGAAAAGTGCACTTCAACGCAAAGGTGGAAGAAACACGAAAAAGGGTGTTGTACATTCAAGGAACCAATACAATACCCTTGCAGAACAAGCCGTGCAAGGTGTGATTTTAGTGGGGCAAAAGATAATTTCTTGCAGAGGGTTGTTTTCAGTGTTGAGGATTGTGTCCAATTTTTGTTTGAGCAAAGATTACAGGGATAAGTTGGAGAAAGTAATAGGTGGGAAGCTTGACCAGACCACATTGGATGACTTGCTTATCTCCGGGAGTGATACGTGTGTGTAGGACGTTGATCTGGTTTTGAGATTGGTGAGAATATTTGTTAACAGTAAAAATGCGTCTGCGCAGAGAATGAAGAAAGTAGGTAGCTTGATTGACAAGTACTTGGGTGAAATATCTCCTGATCAGAACCTTAAGATCTCAAAGTTTCTTGAAGTTGCAGAGAGTTTGCCAGATTCTGCTAGAGAATGTTTTGATGGGGTCTATAGAGCCATTGATATCTACCTAGAGGTCACTATGGTTTCATTTTTGCCCCTTATTATCCATGAAAATATCTTCAACAGATATTGCAGCGAGGGGAGAGAGAGACACACACATAAAGATAAAAGATCAAATATTTTTATTGTCATCAGAAAATCCCGTGTGTTATTTCGATATAAATAAAAAGATAAGTGTTATTTGTTTTCATTTATATTATTAATTATTAATTGTTTATTTTAAATTTAATAAAAATATGTGTATTTGAGTTATTAATTTATGTTTTTAGTTTTAATTTTTTTCCTATTTTTAAAATTCGTGAAAATTTTTGTTTTTCCTCATTTACTATCAACTAAAAATATATTATTTAATTATTCAATATATTAGTTATTAATAATAATTACGAATAATTTAATTAATTAAAATTTTAAATAATTTTATTTTATAATAATATAAATATTATTAATAAATATAATATAATTTAAAATATCTTCAAAATATATAAATTTTAAATAAAATTTTAATTTAATAATTAAAATATACTTAAAATAAATATTAATTTATAAATAAAATTTAATTTTTAAATTTTTATTTCAATAAAACAAAATTAATTTTGTTGATAATTTATCAATAATTATTATATAAGAGATTAAAATAAATTTAATTAATTAAATATCATTTATCTTTAAGTTTCATCTAATATATAATTATCATAAGTAATAAAAATATAACTATATTGACATTAATAACTAAATAGGTTTTTGTTTTGATTTTTAAAAAACAAAAATACAAAAAATAAAAGCTAAAATAAAGTGAAACACGAGGAAAACTTAGTGGAACGATATGCAGAAAAATGGCAGCATTCTAACCTTGTAGAAAATAGATATACTGATAGGGCTCCTCTGTTGGCCATTAGATCTGAACAAGGAATGGTCGATTGAATTTGACTTGCCATCAAACTATTTCTCCAATGACCAACATGTATTTGTCACATCTATATATATGCTAAGATAATCCTGCCTTTCATTATGAGTTAATTATACAACTAATCATTGACATAATGTTTTCTGTCGAAATCTGATGTCTTTGCAAGCAATGCTTAGTTTGTCCTTTTTTCCTGGAAATCTCTCAAGCCCCCGCAACATGCTTGACACTTCTGGGTTAAGGCTCCATTTTTATGCTTAACACTTCACTAGATATAACTCCCTTTTCTTTTTCAGGTAGTTAGGAAGCTTCATCACATACGTTTTTCCAATCCCTCCTATCATCTTCTTTAGTAATTAATCAAATCTTATGTTGGTAATAAACATGCAGTCACATCCGACCCTTTCCTTTGAAGTGAGATCGACGTTATATGAATGCCTTAACTACAAGAAGCTTAGCTTTGAAGCGTCCAAAGACATTGCCAAGAACCCAAAAATCCCTCCAAAGATTGCATGTCAAGCATTTATGTCCCTCAAGTCCACTAACGCCACTCCAAAAGGGTATTTTCATAGTGAGATTACTATTCCATTTGACACCTTGAGCAGTTCCCAGATGACATCCTTCAATGACATTGATCAGAAAAGCCCTTCAAGGGAAAATGAAGACACAACATTGGCAATAAAGAAGATGGAAAGGAGAGTGAAGGAACTCGAGAAGGCGTGTAGAGAGATGAGAGGTCAAATGTCAAGGTTGGTTAAGAACAAAGTCGTTACTAGTAGCTCTTCACCTCAGTATAGATCTTTGCCTGTACTATGTAGAATCACACACATGTGATCACTCTCAGAAGAATACATTTGGACTCTTTCGTAGTTATATATACACATATATAGGCACATACAAGCTTATATTACACCTCCAGAAGATTGCAGTTTTTAATTTCTTCAGTGTAACTTCAAGGATCCAGCGTGTTTTTTTTTATAATTCGAATTAGTTTAACTTGCATATGAAACTACCTCAAGTGATTGGGGT
This sequence comes from Erythroxylum echinodendron, assembly GCA_027575705.1. NCBI lineage: Eukaryota > Viridiplantae > Streptophyta > Magnoliopsida > Malpighiales > Erythroxylaceae > Erythroxylum > Erythroxylum echinodendron. Next base: position 7,191,559 of record JANZXR010000170.1, on the reverse strand, counting down.
GGTTGGGCTGGAAGCAATTAGTGAGCTTTCAATACAAATTTTTAAAGCTTAGTGACATTATTAAAGTTAAAAAAGGTAAATTATCTTACGATAGATATAGATTAAATTTATGAGTTAGTAAGTTAAGTATTTCTCAAAATTGCACGAGGAGGAAATAATTTTATACCTTTATAAATTAGTATCAACGAAATTAATATTTTAAAAAATGAGGTTGCTTCTTTCATATGTACTCTTTCTCACTAAATATTGTATTCACTCTCTCTATGATTACTAACTTAATCGTTGGAGGTTACATGCCAAAAATACTCTAATACTCGATTCTACAGGCATATTGAGAAGAAGCTTAAAATATAAGCAAATTACTTTTTAACCCATCACGTCAAATCTGTCTTCGAATATTTGAGCTCATATCGAAGTTCAAAGAATTCAAGCGTTTTAAAATTATACTATATCATTTGGTGTCTATCGTGTGGTCATGATTAGTTAATTTTGAGAAATATATGGTTAACAATCATATGCCCATATTTTTTGTTTAGACAAGATATGGATATAATGGACCTACCTCCTTTACCCTCACAAATACGTTCTCACTTTGATTATGCAAGCCTTATAACAATGATTGAAAATATACAACATCCATTATTGGCTTTAATTGTGACTCTCTCATCTAGGCTCACGCTCAACCACCTCATAGGACACAAACAGGCTAAGCTAGTTCCAAATGAAGCCTAATATTAAATCCTTTAGTCTAAGTTAAGAAATCATGTAAGTATTTACATGTATTGGTATGTATTGGCAAAAATTTTGACTATGGGTGATATTTAGATATGAGACCAAAAGGTGAAAGATACAGCTAAGTCGTGCTAAGTATGTGGATGCATAAATGAACTTAAAATTGACAAGGAGGTTAGAAGATATACAAAGCTTTATTATACAATGACTTAGATTATTAGTAACTTAGGTCATAGAGTAATGTGACTGCACCTTGGATATACATGAATGGAACGTGAATAAAGATGACTTAGGCTAATTAAACCAAAGGCTCATCAAGACATTTGTTTTCAAAAGGAGATGATGTGATGGCACAAGATAAGAATATGAAAGTAGTGAGCTAAACATGTACGATCACTATCTTATAAAGCGAGAGCACTTCTTCAAGTAGTGAAAAAGTGGAAAAATGAGGTGGCAATAAAGTGGGCATCTTCGAGACCATATTTCATATGTGCAAAGTTAAGTTAGTAGAAAGAAGGCATAACTAGTACTAACTTGGTGGACTTAGTAGAAGAAATAGTAATTGCCCACTAATTTGATGGGTTAACTGAGAAAGTGGGTATTTTTAGCTTATATAGTCCAAAATTCTTGTCAGTATGTATAAACGCAACCTTTGTATTTTATTTTACACAATATTGAGCACATTTAATCATCCATAAGAGAGTTGAAAATTTTAAGATAAATCTCTTGATAATAGCTTTGAGTATGAAGATCTTAAGTGGTTGTTTTATATAATACTTTGAGTTAGATGTAACTCAATTTTGTATTATTTTATTGTATGACTAGGTTAGTAAAATGTTAGCTTTATCATATATTTTTTATTCATATTTTGATTGTTTTGTGCAAAATAATTGTGTGAATAAAATAGTAAAATATAAGTGGTGCAAGGTGTTTGAAAACAAGCAGATTTGTTAGGCTTTGATGAACTTAAGCTTGACTGTTGCGTGATAAATTCAATAATTTTATTCAATTATATTGTGATAAAAAAAAGTGCCTATGAAAACTAGTATTAAAGCTTTATTGGTGAACAATGGCTATTGGAAGCAATCTCGTATGAAGAGTTGCTAGAATAGAGACGGTCATTGGTCCTCTAGCCCTAATGAATGAGGATGGGACTCCTTTTTTGAAATGTTTTAAAGCTTTGGTGATGAGCTTTAAGAACTAGATAGAACACTTGAGGAGCATTTGAAATCTCATGAGGATATAAGCTATGACTTATTAATACTTAAACATGTTATATTTAGACATGAACTAGGTGTTTAATTAGAGAGCACTTTAGTGAAGGTACAAAAGCCATAAGTTTTTTATGGCAAGTAAAGTGCCAAAGAGTTAAAAAAAATTTGTCAGTTATAGAGCAATACTTTACGGGTGACAAAGGCATTTGATGTTAAAAAAGTGTTAATATAATAATGTAGATAATGGATGATAAAAAGTTATGGTGGAGGATAAGGATCTCAAACGATATCAATATGAGTAGACCTCTCATTGACATTTAGGAGAGGATGAATAAGGAGCTAATAGATTAGTTTCTCACCAATAGAACTTCTTAATTTGTCAAAGAAACTTTGAAATGGTTAAACCAAGATAGTTCATTAAGGGAGCATTTAAGGCAATTCACATATTTAATATTAGATGTCAAAAAAATGTCAAAAGGAGGACAAGTTGTTATAACGAGCTTGCAAGGCTGGGTCTAAGTTAAGATTTAGAGGCAAAATATGAAGAACCTTCCTAGCATAATAGTGACTGTAGATGCCTTAGTAGATCTATAAATGCCACCACCAATTTGAACTACCAGAGAAGGTAGAACGAATTTTAGAACATATAATGGTTAAGAGAAAGGCAACGAGAAGACATGCGAAACTTCTTATCGTAATTCAAATAAACAATGAAAATGATATATTGCTTATTTCACTTATGAAGAGCCACATTTTTCTCAAGAATGCCTGAAATAGAAAGCCAGTGAGTAGAAAATAATTTTTGTAATTGCTAAGGATCAAAGGAAGAAAGGTGACGACTTGATGGAAGAAGAAGTATGCTTGAATAATTATGTTACATTAGTCATAATAAGTCTTATAAAGGAGCATCCAAGTAAAAAAAAAAACCACGAGAAAGAGAGGGAAAATGGTAAATAGGTTACATGCTTATGAAAATGAAGACTGATCTTCAAACATTTCCTAAGGAGTTCTCGAAAGAATCACTCATAGAAGAATGTCTAAGAATTATTTTAATGAGGATGTTAAATTTTTTCTAGTGCAGGTGGATTATTGGACCCTTAAGTCTAAGGTTTAGAAATGTGCAAGTGTTACCGAATTATGACTAATGCTTAGAACTGAAGTCAATATGAAGATGGAATATTGGTAAGAAAACAAAGAAAATACCTACTAGTAGGCCAGAAAATTGGAAAATATCAATAAAAAATTGAGCATAAGCAAGTGTTGGCATAAATTAGTGAACTTAGAAAAAATATTTAATGACGGACGAGATTTATATGTGAGAGCCAAAGATGAAAGGCAAAATTAATTCAAACTAAGATCAAGGGTATGTGAAGGCAATTAACTCTGGTAAGTAAATCTATAAGTTTTATTATATAACAGCTCGAATTGTTGCTAAATTAAATCATAAAGCAATATGACTGTACCATATGCGTGTTTGGATATTTCATACATAAATATGGCTTGGGATGACTAAATCAAAGTCTTATCGAGGAACTTATCTTTAAGAGGTGATGATGTGGTGATACGTGAAAATAACATATAAGTAGTGGGATAAAATAGTGACAGCTTGAACCTAATTCCTAGAGTGATAAATATAAGTACAATTGAAATTCCTATGGAGGCCAAATAATGTGAAAACAAAATATGTATCTTCCAAACTATATTTACTATATATTAAAGTGGGGTTAGAGGCAAAAAGGCATAATTCCCTACTAACTTAGGGGAGTTAGTAGAAGTGGCAACTTGGAGGTTAAAGGATGTCTTATAAGCTTATATAAAGACATCCTATATAATATATTTTACACAATATTAAGTATCCAATCATATGTAAAAGAGTATAGAGTTTTTAGGGAAATTTCTTATTAAGAGCTTTGAGTAGAAAGATATTAAGTAGTTGTTTTATAGCATGCTTCAAGTTAGAAGTTACTCGAGTTGTTTTCTATTTTATTATATGAATATATCAATAAACAATTGGCTTTAACATATCTCTCTTGTTTATCTTTTGAATGATTTATACTAAATATTAGTATTTTAAAAGTATAGGTGAAACACCAAAATATGAGGGCTACGAGGAATTTGAAAATAAACAAACTTGTTGGTCAACAATCATGAAGAAAGATTGAGTTAGGTTTGATGGACTTAAACTTGATTGCAACACAAGGAATTTAATACTTTTATTGAATTTCGACTTGCTAAAAAATGTCATTGTGAAATTAACTATAATGGATAAATAAGTCAAAAAGGTATTAGAATAAAGTCCCAATACCACTTGTAATACATTGTTACAAACCAACATTGCCCAATGTGTTATAATAAAAATACCAAAAGCATATGAATATTGATTTTGAAAACCCTTTCATATACTTCTTGAACTTTTCCCATCAAAATTTAAGATACCACCATTAGAACTCTACAATGGTGTGAAAATCAACAGTATCATATTATATAATTCATAAAAGATGATGGATCTATATAAGCTAATAATTATAATAAAATATTGTGTCTTTTAATGTATATAGATAAGGTTAACAATAAATTGGTAGTAAATGCTCCTTATCGGTTTGATAGAAAGATTTAGGCAACTAAAAATTCAATTTGATACTCACTTTGTTAGTAATTGACACAAACTTTATGATTCGGTAACATTAAGTAATGAAAAATTAAGATGAGATCCTTTCAGATTACACAAGGTGATTTAGTCTAGAAGTCATGCAAGTACTTGATCTTATTACCTTTACTACAGTTATCACTTTTGAGAAAGGGTTCAAGAACACCAATTATTTATTTTTCATAAATGAAGATTCTAGCTTCTTGGGTCTTGAATATTAGTTTCATGTGTTTCAGTATAAAAAACATAAATAGTTAGGATTAATTTCAAAATATGTGATAGGGCTTGTGATATGATACTTAATAATATTCTGGCCGAGATTTAGGGTGTGCTTGTTTAATGGGCATGAAAAAAGAAGAATGAGTATGGAATAAAAGATTGAGTTTGGTAAGGGACTATGATTATAGAGTCATTATTTTGATTACCCATTTTTGGATAATACCTCATTCCTCTCCTAATCTAGAGGAATGAATATCATTGTTATGTAAGGGTGTGCTTGTTACAATTAATTAAAATATAACTAATTAAAATATAATTAATTAGTTACAATATAAGTAATTAAAATATAATTATTCATTAATTAAAATATTCTAATTAATTAATTAATTACAATATTATTAATTAAAATATTATTAATAATTAATTAAATACAATATAATTAATTAAACTATAATTCATTCATTAATTAAAATATTGTAATTAATTAATTAAAATATAATTAATTAGCTACAATATAATTAATTAATTATAATATTTTAATTAATCAACATATTGTAATTAATTAATTACAATATAATTAATTAAATTTTAATTAATTAATTAATTAATTAAAATATAATAAATTTTAATTTCTCAATATTTTTTACAAACCAACCATTGTCAATAGTAATCGTAATCATTTATTCCTTTTAACCAACTATCATAATTATAATAATAATCTCCATTCCCATTCCTCACTATATTCATTCTCATTCCTATTACCATTCTCCCGTACGAACCAACCGTCTCCTTAATATCAATAAAAATATGATCAAGGATCATTTTACCAAATAGCTTAATTAAAGAACTCAATCATTAAAGTAAACTAAGAAAGATATAAATTGACACACTCTAGAACAAAGGGATTGAAAGTGATAAGATCCTAACGTTTGATTGCCATTAGTAAGCTAGATTTGATATTAAGATCTTTAAGGAACTTAAAATAAGAGTACCTTAAAAGGATTAAAGAAAACTCTCCAAATGTTTTGATTCAACAATAGTGATGATATGTAAATTACAACCATAAGAAGCCTCTTATCATATAAAACCTTAAAAACTAGAGTCTTATAAAAACAATTAGGATAGAAAAACTCTAGCTAATTGAAATATATGTCTGACGCTTGTCTTAGAACTCACAGTGCCAATTTTATCCTAAAACTACCAGTGTGTGAATCAAAGATGAGTTCATCATCAGTTATAAGTTTGATTTTGGGCACAACTTTGCTTTTTCTTTTCCAATCTACAAATCCATTGCATATTTGACGTCTGACACTAGTATAGCTCTGGTGCTAATAACATTATGTTTCTTAATCTTTTAAATTTCAGAGCAAGATTAGCATTAGTTTTCTTCTAGTCTATGATGGCTATTCTTTGTAACCTTAATATTCAAGTGAATCCAAACTCAATATCCAGGTTTGGATATAACTTCTTTCCTTCTTTGTTAGCTTGCTTAATGTATTATTGGGTCCTTTTCTCAATGTTCAACTATTCCTTCTTATGAACCTTCTTTATTAATTTAGCTTTCCTTTTCCAGCCATGCTATCTCTTTCACTTAAAAGAATAAGCATATGATCTAAAGGAGATAACGAGCTAAATATGTAAATAATTTCAAGTGGAGTAAAACCCGTGGCATTATGAACAATCAAATTATAAACAAATTCAATAAAAATTAAAATCTCCTTCTAAGTCCTAGGTTTCCTATTAATAGTAGTATGAAAAAAGATCATCGAGTCTTATTAATCACCTTAATTTGTCCGTAGGTTTGTGGATAGAAAATTACAAAAAACAATAATTTAGTTCCCAACTTTCTTTATATAGTTTTCCAAAAATATCTCAAAGAAATTAACATATTAATATGGCACAATAGTTTTACAAATTCCATGCAATCTAACAATCTTTTTGAAAAATAATTTAGTAATATGCATCATATAATAAAATGCGTCACCTTAGAAAACATAAATACCAATATAAAAATTGAATCATTACCATTTATAGACTTAGGTAATCTTAAAACAAAATATGTTGAAAGATCCACCCATAGTTTATTAGGTATAAGTAAAAAGGCATATAAGCTATTTGGTTATTCTCTAGATTTGGACTACCTATAAGTAATATATTTCTTAAAGACCCTTTCTATATCTCTCGTCAAGTTTGGCCAAAAGAAATGCTTGCTTAAAGTCTTTGTAGCCTTCTTAACTTCAAAATGTACCATCAAATCTCTCCTATACAACTCTCTCATAAGTAACTCCCTTAAAAAATCACAAGGTAAACCTAGTCAATTCTTTCTAAATAAGTGCCTTTTATACCTATAAAACTTTCCAAATGTAGAATCTTTACATGCTTTAAACATATTACCAAAATCACGATTATTAATATATAAGTCTCTAATATGCTCAAAATTCATTAATTGAGCATGCACAGTACTCAATAAGATATATCTCCTAGATAATGCATCAATTACTATTTTTTCCTTTTCTTACTTATACTTTATTACATAAGGAAAAATGTTAACAAACTCTACCCACTTGGCATATCTCTTAATTAGATTACATTGATCTTAAATATACTTTAATGACTCATGACCCATATATATGAAAAATTCCTTAGCTCACAAGTAGTGTTTCCAATTCTCTATCGCTCCCACTAGTGAATGTATCTTATTATTATAAGCTGGGTAATTTAATGTCTTTATACTAAGCTTCTTACTAAAGTATGCTATTAGCTTTTTTATCTTGCATTAACATTACTTTAATCCCTACACCTGAAGTATCACACTCAATTTGAAATATGTTGATAAATTTAGGTAAAGATAACACAAGATTCAAACTCAACTTCTCTATTAATATATTATAGGCCCTCTCTTAATCTTTAGCCCATTTAAACCTTACACACTATTTCAATCAAAGGTGCATCAATTATGCTTAAAGTTCTTATCAAATCACCTATAGAAACTAATTAACTCATAAAAACTCCTAATATCACTCGAAGTTTTAGGTTTTGGCCACTATCTAATAGCTCTCACTTTCTTATGTACTCATATACCCTTCACACTTACCATATACCTAAGAAATACGACCTATATAGCTCTTTAAGTTACATACAACTTTTCCTTGTATAAGAACAAGCATAACTTTTCCTAAATGCTCAAGAACATCATAGAAGTAAAACTACAAATTACCTAAAAACTCATGAAAAATATAGTTCATCGAACTTTGGAAAGTGTTATATGCATTATTCAAACTAAAAGGCATTACTAACCGCTCATATAGAAAATTTCCATACGTCTCATTTTCTAATCCTAATTTAATACTAATAAGATTTTAGATAATTTTCGTCTGCATGCTTTATACAACTCATCAAGAATACATATCAAATGAGGAATAGAGTGTTTATAATTTACAATAGTTTTGTTGATTGTGAGACATTCCATATACATCGTCCAAGATCTATTCTTCTTCAGCATTAGCAAAATAGGAACATTACATAGGTTTAAGCTCTACTCACATAAGTATTCTCTAATAGTTCCTTCATTTGCTTTTGTATCTTTTTTATCTCCTTCAAATTTTTTCATTAGGCTAGTTGGTTTGGAATTTGAGCATCCAGAATAAAATTAATTTGGTGCTCAATCCTTCTCATAAGTGATAATCTATTTGAGATATCCTCTTAAACTATATCCTCATAGTCCTACAAAAGAGACATAACACCACTAAGAAAAATAACATTAGCATCCACATCATTAGAAAGGAAATATTCTTTATAGACAAGAAAAGGCATTAGATACTTAGTCAAGAGTGCATCTCTCATATTCCTTACACTCATTACCAAGCTCATACCTTTCCTCATGTGTTTATCTCTTATTTTTGCTTTATCTAAAGTGTTTTAAATTTCTTTTAGACTTTGCACTCATTTCTTTCTTATCAATCTCTTTTGCTCACTTTTATAAATTTTGTATTGATTTCATAAACTTGCTTTAGTGAAAATGGAGCAAGAGTGATTGGCTTACCCTCTATGATGAAAAGAATGTAACCCGTATGCATGGGAACTATATTATACAACACCTCATTCTTGTTGATCACAGGTTTACATTTGCTAAAGTTTTACTATTTTAACCTCGATAATACCACAAGTGTAAGGGTCATTTGTGTAGTACCTAAGATATCAATCCCACGAGGAGAGTTAATCTAGTCTTAAAATCTAAGGTCGAACTAATTTACAATAATCTAAAATAATCAATAAATGCAAAAAATTAATCAATCAAACAAGCAATTACGAGAATTGAATTTCAGAAATAGTAAACAAAATAGCATATCACACAACCAAATCAAAAATTAACCTAGGAACTACCAATTGAGAGAAAGGGGTTAATCCGAAATTAATGAAAATCTAATGAATTATGTAATTACCGAATTATTGGGTCTAGATGGTCCTAGGGTGGATTACTCTCTCTCAAGTTATAATCTTTAAACCCTAATTAATAATCCCTAAGTTAAATTATGGAATTGTGATCTCTCGACTCACAATTAACCCAAAACCTAAATTAGTTCTAAATTTGTATAATAACCTACCGGAAACCTATGCTCGATCTCTCGTTATACGATTTTACCGATTTGATTTAATCCTTATCTATCAAATTACCTAACTCTCGTCAGCCCAATTCGATGATATTCACTCTGCTCACCCTCTCAGTTTATTGCCGAATTATTAAGAACAGATATTGAATCACAAATAACTCAAATAAAACTCAATAAACCAAACATTATTAATCTCAAGAATCAAAATCTCGAAGGTGAGTTTAGACAAAAATTAACGTTCAACAAAACATATTCTCGACAATTATCTCAATTTCATACATCAATAAAGCTGAAATAAATTGGAAAATACGCTTGGAACGGATCAATGGAGGTAGCGACTGCGGGAAACCACATGTTTCAGGAAGTACTTCGTGTCAAGCTTCGTCTCCGTGTCTCTCTTCCATCGTCTCCTTCCTCAAATCACTCAATAGCTCTCTAGGTTTTTGAATTTAGGCTGATGTGAAAGTTCTTCAAAACTTTCTCTCCTAGGCTGCTTCATCTGTCTCTTAATGATTTATTTATACTTTGGAAGCCCTAGGATCGATTCGGGGTCAAAACAGTCTGAAAAATCTTGCTAAATTTGAGTTTTGTGTCAGCTCGATGCAGGCCACGATCATAGCCTTGACTACCACGATTGTGGCCAAAAAGTGCACAATTGTGGCCTAGCGTGGAGCTCTCTATCACGATCGTGACCCAAATTGCACGATCGTGGCCTGGGTCTTATCATCTCGCCTCTTTTTATCACGATCGTGGAATACCATGTTTTTGGCCCGATACTATTTAAAACTTCTCCATTTTTCTCCATTTGCCCTGAAACACTAACAAACACATCAATGTACCTCAAAAATATAATATTTAAGCTCAAAGATTCATACTAACCCATAAAAAATAAATAAACAAATAAACTAACACAATTAAAACATAAATACATACTAAACACTCAAATTAACATTAAATACTTAACAAATTGAACCCTAAAATATCATGCAAATCACAACTATCAACATCCCCACACTTAAACATTTGCTTGTCCTCAAGCATACAAAACATCAAACACACAACAGGTAATGCAATAATGAGGCAATGACTTTAACTTTATGAAATAAATTTAATCTTAAACACAATCCTATAAGTTATATCTAATCATTAACAAGTAAAATCTATATCTAGGGGCTTTGAACTAAATATCCAAAGTAATCGAGATCTAAATGTTAATTTATTCACCCCTTTTAATTGTACACCTATAGTAATAATTCTTCGGTCCTTCAGACTTTGTAATTGTTCCTAAATAAATTTTCGTGAAAAGTCAAGCTTACTACAAGTCCGATAGGTTTATTAAGGAAAGAAAACTTTTTTTAATTTTATTTTTGAACATAAACTTAGTCTTTTTTCGCAAAGGTAAACTTTGGTAATTAATGTCGATCTGGTCACTCAACTAAGCATGTTTTTATTACACAACTTGGTTGAAACATCATTATAGCTTTTTGACACGAAGGCATGCATTTATGATGCGTGTCGATTCGGTTACTCAACTATATCACGTTTTCAACTGACTAGTAGCTCATTCATAACCCGAAGGCCAGCAGAATAGTGATTTATTTAACAAAAACAATTTTTTATTATTAGCCTACCTTATTGTTTAAGCTACTCATTTCCATGAAAAATACTAGTTAAGCTACTTAAGTTGAAAGGCTTCAGAGCGTTAAATTTACACTAAATCTTAATTAAGTTGTATATTTATCCAAAGACTCCTATTTCACTAATTTTGTGAGCTAATGATTATTCACAACCTAATGGACTATGTTCAAAATTAAATAAATTTCACTCCATCTAACTCATTGACACATTCTTACAGTTCAAAAAATGCAAACTAACATTATTATACCATATGCAAAATCGCATACAAAACAAAACAACAAGGACTATGCTATTTTACCCACCCCCATCCCCACCCCTGATCCCTTTTTCACTCTTTATCTCTTACACAAACTTAGCAATAAACTCAACAAGCTTTGTATAGAAGATCAATAAGTATAAACATTGCAAGGAAATAGTGATAACATTTTTTAAAGATATACCATATTCTAATCAATGTAAGCAATGGTACTTGCTAAGTGTCAAAGATAGGTAGCTTCATATTAGATGCCCTATTACTTCAACCTAATTTGTGTATATTCTAAAGAGTAACCTCACAGAAGTTATTCTTCCTAACTTATGTTAGGTAAACCATTCACCTTACAAAAGTTATTTTTTATAGCTTTTTTAATCACATTAAATTACGATAATATATGTTGGTCCTTAATGGCATCCAAAGAGGTTGAGAAGTGAATTAAGTAATTTAAATCAATAACACAATCAAACAATAATTTAAAGAGTACTAGAAAGAAAAAAGGTAAACCAATTTACAGTGGTTCGAAAAACAACCATAGCCTGTATCCACTCTCCAAGACATTTCTTGAAATTTTCACTAAATATATTATTTTAACAAGGTGAAGGGTAACCTTCTTACAACAATCTTGTTTCCATGAGTATAGAGCAATTATTCTAACAGTCTTTATCCAAGATGAAGAATAACCCCACTCATTAAAGAATTTACAACTCTAAAGACCTTGCTTGATCACTTTGATAATCTTACAAGCTTACCTACTTTAAAATGCAATAATGAATGTAGAAAAATCTTCATAAAACTCTTTAAATTTTGTTTATACAACACCTAAATATTCTCCTATATGAACAACCATGTATTTATAGAGTTTGCGGGTCAAGCTAGTCATTAGAAATAAGAATTATCCATTTGCAAACAACTATACTATGCCCTGGTAAATCATTATAGTATTCAACCAATATGCATTGCATGCATAGATTCCTTAGCTGTTATGATATTGGTCAACTAACACATCACCTAATGTCCCTATAAACTCTCAATACATAAGTTTTAACAACTTTAACCTACATTCGTCAACCATTAACCCATATTGGTCAAGAACTTGTGTATTCCAACATCTTTAAATGCTCAAACTTAATTTTTATTAAAAATTTGACTTAAACACTTCTTTAAATATTCCTTAAAGATTATTTTAAGGATTAAAAGTGTTTTCTTTAAGATCAAATCCTTAATTCATCCTGATGATTGAAACAACTCATATAATAAGTTCAAATAATGTTGTGTTTATATATGATGAGCCTCTAAACTTTCAAAGTGACGAAGTAAGAAGTATAATAAACATTACATATTTATTTATAACTTTATTATTCCTTATTCTTTCAAAGTCTTGATTTTTTTCACTTGAATAAAATAATCTTCAACTTTTCTCTAATGTCTTCTTAATGTATCTCTTAATTTGTGCAGGAGTATTATTGCTTTCATTAAAACAAACTCATTAGTAGTATATAAATTTTGTTATTATCAAAACGTAAATTATAACCTTCCTTGGTTTAATATTCTCCTCCTTTTTATGATTACAAAATATTTTATGATACTAGATAAAACAATGGTAAAATTAAACATACATGATTCATTATTCTAAGAAAATATGAGTAATTATCTCCTGCACAAATCAACATTTGTATAAGGATTATAAAGATATCATTAAAATTAATCACTTCCTAAAAATATAATACCACTAACTTTCTAAAGATAGTACTGAAATTAGTTACTTTTCCTAAATCTAATATCATTTACTTTCTCTTCCCATTTTTGGAAACATCAAAAAGAGTCAACTATCTAAAATTTTACCAAAGTACTATTAAAACATTAAAGCATATAATAAGTCAAATAAACGACAATAAAAAACAACTTTATACACTTATGGAGATCCTTATCAAATGGAATTCCCATCAATCATGCCTAATTATGTCCTACTCACACAAAATATATCCTCACTCATTAGTTTAGTGAATATGCTAGGCAATTTATATAGTAGCTCATTATCTTTATTTTGCACTTATCTCTAATGAAATGATATTTAATATCTATATCTTTAGCTCTATAATGTTGAATGGGATTATTTGGAAGGTAAATGGAGCTAGTGTTATCAAATCTAATTGGTATCTTTGTGAGGTCCATTCTATAGTATTTAAGTTGTTGTTTAAGCCATAAAATTTGTATATAACAACTACTATTCATTATATATTTGACTTTTAAAGCTAATAAGGCAACCAAATTTTGTTTCTTACAAAAATATACAATAATGCATTGCAAAAAAATTGAAAAGTACTAGATTTGCTCTTCTTATCTAAAATATTATCAACATAATCTACATTCGAGTATCCAACTAAATCAAATAATTGGGCCTATAAGATACCAAAGTCTTAAAGATAAGGTACCACATTAGTATTTGAGTATATGCTTAATGGTTGGAAGATGGGACTCCTTAAGGCTCAATTAAAATATAATATGCAAGCATACAGTAAACAAAATATCAAGCCTATTTAGGGTAAGATAGATCAAGCTACCAATCATACATTTATAAAACTTTACATCAACCAACTTTCCTTCTTTATCCTTGTTCAACATAGTAGTAACGCTCATAAATGTGCTAATGGTTTGGCTTAATTTATTTCAAAGCATTTGAATAGTTCTTTAGTGTACTTTATTTGATTCATGAAGATGTCTTTCTTCGTTTTCTTGATTTGGAATCAAAGAAAGTTGAGCTTTCCCATCATGCTTATCTCAAATTTTCTACTTATACAATTGAAAATTTTATTTACACACACTTTTATTAGTAGCACTAAAGATAATATCATCAACATAAATTTGAAAATTTGAAATGGCTTATGGTTTTTAATAAAAAGTATTGTATCAACTTTGATGGTATTGAACTCATTTTCTAAAATAAATACAATTAACTTATCATACCAAGCTCTAGATATTTGTTTCAAATCATATAAATCCTTAAAAATTTTATAAACATGGTTAGAAACATCATAATGTTCAAAACTAAGAGGTTGACCAATATAAAATCTTCTTGAATAAAACTATTTTAAAATATAATTTTAACATCCATTTGAAATAACTTGAAATTAATGTATAATGAAAATGCAAGTAATAACATAATAGCTTCTTATATAGTCATTGGTATAAAAGTTTGTTTAAAGTCTATGCACTCCTCTTGATTGTAATCTTTAGTTGTAAATCTAGATTTATATATTCTAATGGTAAATGATTCAGCCATTTTATTTTTAAATACCTACTTAGTACCTAGGCTTTAATGGTCTCTAAGTTTAGGCACTAAAGTCAAAATCTTAATAGTCCCAAATTGGTTCTTTTTATTCATAGAAAGAACCCAAATTTCATCATTACTGGTTTATTCTATAGTCTTATACTCAATTTAAAAAATGAAAACAAAATGTGAGATATTTCTAAAAATGAGATCTTAAAATTACCCCTTATTATACATCACCTATAATTTGATTTGAAGGATGATTCCTCTTAAATTTAATCTATTGGAAGCTTATCATCTTTCTTATTCTCACTTAATTAAATAATTGGCTCTTTTAGGGTGATTTGGTTATCATCCTTATTTTCTTCAAGGTCTAATTTTTCCAATTCCTTAGATAGATCTGTGTCACCATTGTTAAGGATTTTTTTAAGGACAAGATGGCTAGATTCATCAAAAGAGACATACATACATTCTTCAGTAGTACGAGTCTTCCTATTAAATACTCCATATGTTCTGTATGAAATGACCTATCCTAGAGTTTCCCTTCTAAAACCCAAGTGGAGCCCTCCTGTTGACCTCACGATAGCCTTTCAATTGATATCTAACTCATCTGAAGGGTTTCCGCAAAGCCAAGCTATTTAACTATTAAAAACTTTTATGCTTTAACTTTTAAAACTGTGGAAAATAGTGGGAATTTTTTTCTTTCTATCATTTTATTGAAAATTTTGGCAGTATAGCAACTGCTTTTCTAAGATTCCCAAATTTCAAAAACCTGCATAACACATTTTAAAACACTTTTAGTATTTCATATAGCAACTCCACTTCTGGAATAGGATCCTAGGTCCACAACACAAGCAATCACAAACATATAATTTTAAACATTTTTAAAATGTCTTTGAGGATCAAAGCCTTCGTAGTTCATTAACTAAAATATATTTACAATTCTACTAATATTCACAAGATCACACTTTTAACCCTTTTTCAAATATACTTTATAACCTATATACAAACAACTAAGCCAATTTCAAGCAAACATATACATAAGAAAGATAAGACAAACATAGCAGCACTCGACTATAAAACTAATCCTATGGTTTTTTTAAAAAAGATAAAAATAAAGGTAAGTTAAACGAGCTCAGTGAGTGTTAATTAATTTACTCAAAAGTTAAACTTTTAATAACAGCATAGCTTAAATATTCCCATACAGTAGTAAAGCTCATGATAAAATACTTGTCATAACAATTCATTCATGCATCATAAAGATTGGTACTCAAATAACATTTTGTAATGCAAAATTTCAATTTTTTTTGAAATACTATTTCGAAAGACTTTTTTGAAATTAAACTCATCATATAAAAGTTTCCTTTTCCCTTTTTCCTTAACCAATAAACAATAATGGCAATCAGTTTTCTAAAAACTTTTATAATGAAAATAAACCAACCACTAGAATTGGTACCATATGGTGCCTCTCAAATTATTTTAAAAATAAACAGTATCGATATTATTATTTGATGAATTTTCTTACTCAACATAGCCTACTACCAATTTCTTTATCATATGGTACACCAGGCCTAAAGTTAGGGAGCTAGTTCTGCATCATTTACCAGTGACTAGTTAACCACTAGTTACAGAGCTGGTTCTTCATCGCTTACCTGCAATAGGTTAACCACTACAAATCGATATTTACGAAACTAGTTCTACATCGCTTACCCATAAGAAGTTAAGGAGCTGGTAACAGATCGCTACTTGTGACTAGTTAAGCACTATTTCTGGAGCTAGTTATACATCGTTTACCCATAATAGGTTAACCGCCATAAATATACTGATATAATAACATGTATAAAGCCTAGCGGTGTACCATAGATAAAAACATCTCTTACATTTACGAGTCATCTTATTTTCCAAATCAAGTATGGGAGGATTCATAATTGAATTATTTTAATGTAACTCCCAAACATATAAAATTTAACTTTCAAATTAAAATTCTAATATTGCCAAAGCATACACTTATGCGAGCATTATTCACTTGTAAAATATCATTTGCATAAAACTCAGGATAAATATTCATTTCATGATTAACTAAAAACCATTTACATAAAATTCATTTAAATTACATTCAAAACGTGCTAGCATCCATAAATAAAATAATTTTCATAAAATCAATTTAAAGAACACTCACATTTCATCTATTCCTCTGCAAAGAATTTAATCATATAAAATAATTAAAACTGTTTCGCAAACTTATTGCCAAGCACACTCACGCGTTCGTTACCTCTCCTTTACCTACACAAAACCCATTTCGCTTAGGCATTTATTTCCAAATTTGGAAATAAGACATTAAAACTATAGTTCGATTTTCAAGATTAGTATTTAATCGCATAACACGTATGCTAATCATATTTCTGCTTACTTTTATAAGCTAACCTATTGATCTTCGTTTTCAAATATAGCCTCAAAAGTCACTTAAATACCACATTTTACCCATTCTAACCTACTATTTCTTCAAAACAAAATCTCACCCAATTTAATTCATCGTATCACAATCATGCATAATGAGTTGCAGTTATGGCCTATGTCCAGAATCCTTACCTCCATTTTCCCTTAATTTTCACATAGTAAAAGCTCAAATTAGGTTTTAAAGTCTTCTATATGTTTGTTCCCCTATGTCTCTAGTTTCCATAGCATAAAAAATCATGCCATTTCAGCTTCTAAATCATGAGTATCAAACATTACAAGCTGCTTTAACATAGGGACAATATTAGGTTACCATAATCAATCTCAATTTTTAATATCATTTAGCTAGAATTAGTTCTTGGTATCTTCTATATATTTTTATTAATATGGCTTAGGTTTCAACTGCAATTGGAATCAGCCAATTTGGAGGTTTGTAGGTCGAATTATGGTCAAAACAATAGGGCTGGTTCAAGTAAACTGAGAACCAAGGATAAAATTTCACTAAACATAACTCTTTCTCTTATTATATTCAAACCTTAAATGCTTCCAAACTTATTATCTGCTCCATGGTAAGTCAAAAATCATCATTTATTTTACATGAATCTATCCCACTCAAAAGCCCCAAAACTAGAAATTTAGGTTAGGAAAACTTATCAACTTATCTTCCAATCTTTTGGGTATTTGATAAATACCTCCACTTGATCAAGATCTCTCCAATTTATGCTCTAAAACCATGAAAAATGGTAGCTACACTCTTCTTCTCCCTTATTGACCGAATGTCCCCTCTTCTCTCTTCTTTTCTCCCTTTTGTTTGGTCTCTTACGTTTATGTTGAAAGAATGAAGCAAATTATCTTGCTTTGGCCATTTTATACCCTTTACAGCATTACACATATCACTCTCCAACTGGTCCTCTTTTAATGATTCATTAATCCACTCACCTCTTGTAAAAAGCCCAAATTACGCTTAATGACATGTAAAAAGATCACCCTTTATTGGATTTAATTCATCAACTAATCGAATTAAATTTCGAAAATATTCTGCAACCATCTTACCATCAAATTGGCCATGAAATACTCTAATTAGGGTCAATATTAATTGATTGGATGCTTTTAAAACAATTCGAATGGGTTTAAAATCATTAATACCTATTATTTTCCAAAAAGGGAATTTTATGTTTGATCTATTTCATTATCATTAAAATTTAATACCTATTCCAGTTATTTATCAAAATTTCGAAGTTGGGTCCCAAAAGTCACTATTTAAGTAAAAATACTATTCACCTGAATTCACTATTCATCTAAAAATACTATTCACTGAAATCATCCAGATTCTATTCAAAAGTGTCATGTAAATCCCTAAAACACATCTAAGGGCTTTTAAAGCTTGTTCAGACTCATTCTGTAGCTTTTTGGAGTTTTTAAATTTTTTTTGAGAAATTTCAGTTCGAGTCTAAAACCATCTTTGGTCTATTTGTGATCTCCGTTATAACCTCAATAATGTATTTAAATGCTTAAATTACTCTAGTACACCATAAATAGAGCACACTCCACAAGATGCATGTACAACACATTACACAATGCAATTATCAAACTAGGATATTACAAATTCTCCCCTCATAGAAATTTCATTATCAAACTAGGATATTACATTGTAGTCAAGGAGTAACTTAGAAAACTTCCTTTTCTTAGAGACATGCAAAATAACATAATTAATATCTTTTAGGTACCTAATGAACATAGGTCCTTAGTTGTAGTCACATTCTTTTCAACTGGCATTTTCAAGGGCTTTATTGCCATTCTTTATTTAAGGAAAAATTAATCAAAATGTCTAAGGATTTACAAAAAGGAATATCGTGCTAGATATGAATTTGAAAGTGAGGTCTAAAATTTGTTTAGGGATGCACTCCCTTGAATTATGAATTATGTATTTTCTTATAATGGAAGTAATGTTTAACACTGTAATATCTTTGAGATCTATTTCTTTAGTTCTGTAGATACCTATGATAAGTTTGAGCATGTGTTAAGAAATTATGCCTATCATTTGATAAATTATGTATGAGAGCTTTACTTTGATTATAATTAAATTTAGGCCTAGATTAGGAACTATACGTGAATGCATGTGTCTTGCTTGTTGGCTTAGCATATGACTATCTAGATGAGGATGTGCCATAATCATTTATTATCTTAGGTAAAGACTTTTACTATGCTTATATTTTCCCTTAAACAATGCAGTTTTGGTGTTAAGTGCACTATTATAATTATACCCAATCTCATGCCTATTATTAGAATTCTTTGTTAGCTCCTAGCATAGTCTGTAATTTTTTTCACTTTCTTTAGTGAATTTGGATAATAAATCTTTCAGAGAATTGACCTCCTTTTTTAATATCTCATTTTCATGTTTAATGCATGTGAAGTATGATTGTCATTAATGATCACATTCTCAAATGCTTTGATTATATGTAATTCACTCTTCTTTTTTTTTTTTGTTTTCTTTTATGCATGCATCTAAATGCTTTTAAAACTTTTTAAGTTTAGAAGATATCTCCATCCTTTCATACTCATAATTTCTAGAGTTTATACTAGTTCATCATATGTCAAATCACTATCAGTATTATAAGAATTAGAGATGGAGAGTAACTCATCATCATCTTTAGCCATAAAGCACATATGTGTTATCTCTCCTTCTAAATGCTCACTCTCAAAATTACTTGTAACATCCCAAATTAAGACTAAGTGATTTCTTCTTGTGTTTATCTCTCTTCTCCTTTTTATCATTTCTTTTATATTTATCATTGTCTATGGGATAGGGACATTGTGACTTCATGTGTTCGATTTTTTATATTCAAAACAAATAATATTAGAAGATTTACATTTTGAATTAACCTTACTTTCCTTAAGGTCCTTTATTTTGGAAAATTTCTTTGATCTTTAAATGTTGGACCCCAAAACTTTTCTTGGAAGTTAGAACTATTATATGTGAAATGTTGGAAGTGGTAAGATGAAAAATGTAGTTGGAACATATTCACTGAGTATGCTTTGGTGTTTTAGCCATAACTTTTTCTCTATCTATCCAAATGAGGTGATTCTTAATTTGGATTAAACTATAGAAATAGGGCCACAAATTATCTTATGAAATTGATTTATAAGTCATTCCTTAATAATTTTAATTTTTGGATAGAAGTTGAGCACAGAATATTGTTTCAGTATAAGAATAGTTCAGAAGTGTTGGGATATAACTTTCAGATTTCTGAACCAAATTGAATGATTTTGGTGTCATTAGAAAATTAAGACAGTGAGGAACATTTTTCTAGAAGGAAGTGTTATCTAATTCCTTCAATTACATGATCAGAAAAAGGTCTTGATTTTTGGAAGAAGTTAGGCAATGACTTAAATAAATTTTGAGGTCTTAATGGATTAATTATTCTATTTTTGTGTGGAGGTAATTATTATGTTAAGGTGAGTAAGATTTTATGACATGGATTAATTGAATTAAAGTGCTAAGGTAGTAAGATTGCATGAAGGGCATTTTGCGGAGATCACTTAAGGATAAAAGATGCAAGGCATATAAGGAAGGGTAAGAATGACTTTTACCACTCATTAAGGGCAAAATTGGAAAAGGAAAAGTGTGGCTTGCTTTGAAGAAGAACAAAAACGTGACTGAAGTGGCAAAGAAGTGGAAAAAACGAAAAAGAAGAGAGAAATGAGAGAGAGAGTCGTCCATTAGAGAGAAAAAGAAGAAGAAAGGTTAGGCTTTCATCATTTCCTAGCTCTTGAGAGAGATTTTGACGTGGTTCAAGAAGAGAAAAAGGTAGAGGAAGAGAAGAGCTTTTATTAGAGCCAAGAAACTCGTTGATTGGTAAAGATTCAAGGTAAGTTCATGTGTAATCTTTTGGGTTATGAAGCTTAAGAAATGTATGGGTTTAAGAATATGTCTTATGGGTTTCTCAATTGGAATGCCTATTTGATTTGGAAATTTTTGTCAATGTTGAAGAAAATCAAGAGAGGCAAGAGGAGAAAAAGTAGGGGCTTTTTAAGCAAAGTTTTTCAAGCAAGCGAAATAAGGTGGGTTTCATGTTTATAATTTGAGTAATGAGCCATAAATATTTTCTTTTGAATCAAGAGAATAAAATGATTTCAATGGCTTCATAAATACTGCATCATTGCTTTTACATGATTTGAGAATTTACTATATGCTTAATATTTGAATGTTGTTGATGAATTGGAATTGCTAAATGAAAAGTTCGAAAAATTGTATGTTCATGAAAAACAAGTTTACGAAATGTTGCCATTTGGGCAATCTATTTTTAAGTCATAAATTATATGTTATGTGAGTTTGTGGTAGTCTGTTCTGTCAGTTAAGTGCACTTGTCTAAAGGCTTCTCCCGCCTTCCTGCTAGTGGCATGGAGCTCCTTCACAGACTCCCTTAAGTTCACGGCTATGCAAAACCATTATGTGGGATTGCGATAGTACGTTCTGTTCACGGCTATGCAAGACCATTTTATGGAATTGTGTTAGTACATTCTGTTACAAACTACCCAAACCATTTCTGATGTGCTTATGTGTTTATGATTGTGACAAGTTTGATGAATGCATGATTCATGATGTT